>VXAK01009181.1:2946-32910 GCA_013399435.1 Arenaria interpres
GTTGTTGACTCAGGACAAGAGGAAGCAAACACCTCCCGCTGGGAAGCGGTTGGGAAAAACCCTGGAGTGTCGTGTCCCCCCCCCTCTTCTGGGTGTAATTTCACCCGTGGGATTATCAAGAGGGTAAGTTCTGGAGAAGTTCTCCTGGAAGCGCTCTCCCCCCACCCAGAGCGGGCATCACAGGGCAGGGGGAGGACAAGGATCACCCCTCCCTCGTCCATGAGAAGCCCAGGTTGGGCTCCTGTGACACACGGGTCCCCGGGGGGGGGGGCCAGGGGGGAAGNCGGGGGGGGGGGACAGTGGGGAAGGGAACAAAGGGAACACAGCCCCATGGCGAGCAGGGGTGGGGCGGTGGCTGGTTGCCACGTCGGAGCCAAAGGACAGGGTTCACCCTCACCCTGCGCAGCCACTGGGCCAGCGCGTCACCCGGCCAGTAGCCACCTGCCTTTCCAGGGCTGGCGAGGAGGGTAGGCCCCTCGGTGGGACAAGGCACAGCGGGGAGAAGGTCTTGGACACCCTCACAGGAGCAATCCAGGGAGCAAACCTTCTCCCAGCCCTCCAGGGCCACTCTGCAGGCAGGGGAGGTAGCCCAGAGCCATCTCAGAGGGGTTGGGGGATCCCTAGTCGGCTCCAGGCCCAGTAGGACCCCCACTGCCACCGCTCCCAAGGCCACGTCCTCATCTTCTCAGGCTGCTCCAAGGCTGAAGCCCCGCCGGGAGCAGGGTGCCAGGAGCAGCCCGGGGACAGCCAGCCGGGCTAGCCGAGCATCTGGCAACCTGCCACAGCCATGCCCAGGAAGGGCTGGAGAAACAGTAAAAAGACCCTTCCCTCCTGCCCTTTCTCCACGTCCCCCGTTTCACGTCCCCAGGGAGACGCGGCCGGGCTCGGGGCCAGCTCCAAGCGGGGCAAGGGGCTCCAAGGCCAACACCTGGAGCTCCAGCATCCCCCGCGGGGTCGAGGGCGGGCACGTTTCCGTGCTCCTCCTGCTCCCCCAGCCCAGGTCAGCAGCAGCTGCGGAAAAGGAGAGGAGTTCCAGAGTCAGGAAAAAAAAAAAAACAAAAAACAGAAAAGAAAAAAAAAACACCCAAACCCAACAAACCAGGCTTTTATTTCTTCATGTGCTGCTCACAGGCACAGCTTGGAGACACCGCTCCTGCCAAAGTTCTTATGAAACAGATCAAGTCCCAGACTCAGGCCTCGCTCTCCCCCACCCCCCGTGAGAGTCAACATTGTACAAAACTCTATTTACAGGGAAAACAGTCAGAAATGGTGAGTCCAAAAAAAAAAAAACAAAGAGACCCACCAAAAAAAAAAACAAACCCATCAAAAAAAAAACCCAAACCCCTTGCAATTCCGAGGAAAACGTTCGAGACAAGTGTGGCAGTTACACCCTGCACACGGCCAGGCTTCCCACCCGCTGCTCCCAGGGCTGGTGGGAGCCCAGAGCTTCTTGCCACCGACTGCTAAAAGGAGCCTGGTGATCCTGAGTCAGGCCACAGCCCTTTCTTTTACCAAAAAGCTGGGAAATCGTAAAATCCACTTGATCCTACAAAGGCTCGGCCGGATCTGCCCTATGGGGCTTTCTGCAAGGCCAGCACAAGACACCCTCGGGCCACCGTGTCCTAAGTGGGGGAAAGGAGACGGGGCTGAGGGTCAATCCGTGCCCTTCCTCGGGCGCTGTCCCAAAGGGAATCTCTCTGGTCGGCAGCCAGAACGTCAGGAGCCTTCACCACAAAGCAGCGGGAGGCGTCAGGAGACCTAGTATCTGATACCGCGGTTACCGGGGTCACGTTACTTCGAAACATAAACCAAGAGGAGCAAACCCATATTTAAAAAAATAAAAAAAAAGGGGAAAAAAAAAGTTCACACATTCCTCCTCCCAACTGTGCTTGGAAGAGCGTCCGGCGAGAAGCTCCGCTCCTGCCAGCGGCCGCTCAGAAAGCGTAGCGCGTGCGGATGTCTTCCAGCTTCTTGGAGACCTCGGGTGGGGTCCGGTCCAGCTCTTCGGCCACATTCTTCTGTTTGTTGGGCTCCATGGAGTTGAACTGCTCGCACAGGTCCCCATCGATCACGTTCTGGAGGGGGCAAGGAGGAGAGCATTGAATCCACACAACACAGAGGCACTGAACCCTGCCTAAACGGGGAAAAAACGGCAACAAACAGCTTGTTCCCAGGAGCTTCTTAATCCTGCCCTGGAAACAAGACCATGCTCGGTGACCTCATCTGCTGAATAGTAGCAGTTAGCATCAAATTAATGACCGGCCGGCTTGGTTAACGAAAGAGAAACCCAAAAAGCCTGGGTGCAGCTGAAGAGTCACACAAGGGAAGGGAAGACAGATCCGACCGGGCTCCAAGCACCGTTCCGGGAAGGCTGGGGGAGGCTGCAGGAGGGGACTGAAGGGCATCTTTTGGTCAGAGGTGAGACATCTTTGAGATTGTGCAAGCTGCTAATCAGCCCCAAGCTCATCAAGAACACCAAGACCCTCTGCACCCGGACAGCTGCAGCTGCTGGGACCGTTTTCTGACTGACACTACGTACGTTACTCTGGTAGTAGCTACCACACAGTTACTCTGGACCGTTTCGGTCGCAGCGTTTAACAGGCAACAGCTTCAAACAGTTCCTCAAAAGCAGAAATAGGCAGGAAAACAGCCATTTCTTATGAGATTTCCCTTTTCAGTGGTGGTGGAAAAAAAAACAACATCCCCCAGGCAACACCCCGTTTGACCCAGCCACAACCAGCTACGTGATGCCACTTCTCCTGGGCGGGGAAAGGAGATGCCCTGGCAGCAGCAGCATCACCTCGGGGCTTAGGTCTCAAGAGGAACCCTCAGAAGGCTCGTTAAAAGGGTTAAGAAACCAAAACAGACAGGGTATTAGGAGCCAAGTTCTGCTCTCCTTACACAGCCCTACTGAGGAGTTCAGTTCCTGCCCCAGTCACCACACCAGCTACGCGTTACGCTGCCCCAGCCTTTCCCACTCAACAGCAACCGCGACTTGTTTCTGCCAGGCCTTGGAGCAGTGCCGTGTCCCAGAGCAAAGCTCTGCGCCCCCACGACCAGTTCATCCTTAAATACTCAGACCTACCTTCACTGGGAAGTAGTAGGAGCGGAAACTGAGATGGTCTCGCCCACAGAGAGGAGGGTGCTCAGACCTCAAGTGCATTTCCACATGCTGGAAGAAGTCGTGATCCTGGGGAAATTAAGAATCGCTCAGAGAGCAGTTTGCTGCACGTCGATGCCACTGGCAAGGCATGGTGACACCCAGCAGCCAGCTCCGGCACAGGGACACCTCCCACCAGACCAAGTTGCTCCAAGCCCCCTCCAACCTGGCCTTGAACCCCTCCAGGGATGGGGCAGCCACAGCTTCTCTGGGCAACCTGGGCCAGGCTCTCACCACCCTCACACCAAACAAGTTCTTCCCCACATCTCAGCTCCATCTCCCTTCTTTCAGGGTCAAACCCTTCCCCCTCCTCCTAGGGCTTCCCTCCCTGATCCCCAGCTTTCCTGGAGCCCCTCTAGGGACGGGAAGGCTGCTTTAAGGTCACGGTTCCCCCCTCACCACTTCCACCCCGGGGGCTGCTCAGCTCTGCTGTGGGTGCTAACTGTGCCCCCTTGGCCAGCATTAGCCTCCCAGGAGGTGCAGCTCCAAGAGTGAATGCCTTGGCATCCAGAGGGCCACGGCAAACGGAGCAGAGAATATATAATCTTCAGGACATGAAGCATCAGTGAAACACTACCAAGCTCTCAATTCTTCACGGAACCAGTGTAGGAGGAGGAGTTAACAAGCTCCTTCTCTTCTCCTGTTCACTGGAACCCATCCTGCAGCCACGGGCTTTCCTGCAGCCTGCGTTTTCACGCGCCGCGGAGCCCTAGAGTTACCCTCCAGGGATGCAGCACATTAATGTATCGGCTGAGGACCAGTGGGCAGAAAAGCAGTGAGTCTGCAGCATTAATGACGGGGGTTTGCCTACCTCATGGGAAGTAAAAGGGACCAAGATCCCTATCCCCCCCGATAAGGTGGTATAGACAAGAGATTCGGAGCCTCCCGGGATCAGCGTGGTCTTCTGTAAGGAAAGCACCGTCTCTCCCACGTGGTAATTCATAATCACTTCAGCCTGGAAGTCAACCACAGAAGCGTGGTTTTTCATCTAGCTTATATAAAAGCATCAAAAGGCTTGAGAGAGGAAAGCAAGAGTAAAATTCGGCCACCTGCTAGTTCTGAAACGCCTTGCTCAAGAGGAAGTGCCTTCCACCTGCGACCAGATGGCAACACTCAACACACCGCTGAACTGCCCTCTCGAGCCGGCCAAACGGATGCAAATAATGAGGGAAAGCAGGAAAAGAAAACGAGCGCGCTGCTTCAATCAAACATCACCCAACAGGCATGGGCCGTGGTTTCAAAACCTGAATTTGGCTCCCAGCGACGATGCAAAGCCATCACACCCACAGCACGGTAGATGTGTGGAAGCAGAACTGCCAATACATCTCCTGGACAACAGCGCAGAGGGCTGCACAGAAAAGCAGTGTTCTCTTTGCCCACAACAGCCACGTGCTCCCCGTGGAGAATTACCTTCTGGGATGCTCCGTTAAGAAGCCCTCTGTCCCAGAGAGCTTTGTTGCCCGTAGGATCTTCATCTACCTCATCGTTGGTGTTGGGAGGCAACCTCACCTGGGTTGAGAGAGGAAGAAAAGAGTCAACAAGCTGCAGAGCATCATCTCTGGAGAATCCCTGGGGCCTTTGAAAGGCTGCTTTTGTGGACTCCAAAAGAATTGCTTTACTCTTAGAGAAAATCTGTCCCTCCAACAAGGGCTTTAGAGTTAAACAACAACCGTGCTGTCAAGACTGATGGCCCATCACTCAAAAACCCAGGCAGGACCTCACGACCGGCCTCTGCTCTGATCTGGCACTGGCAGGTCACCCTGGAAGGTATGGCAAAAATGGTTTGAAGGCGGTTCCCGCTAAGGAGACACTTTGATGGATGTGGGGCAGGAAAAGCAACGAGGATTGATTTGTGTGCATCGGCCAAATCCTGCAGGCGCAGCGTCTGACACTCGCTGAACCCTGCACCCCAAAGTGCCCGAGCACACTTCAGAAAGAGATCAAAGCTCTGGCAGAAAGACCATCTATTCTTTCCTCCTTCCCTGCTGAAATCCAGCCAAGTGGGGAAGTGTCAGCACCGACAAAGCCAACTTTTGAGAGGAAGTGACAGAGAAAGCTAAATGCCAGCAGGGAGGTTTAGCCAGGGAAAGTAAGAGTGATAACCCTGGCGCGAGTTCTCCTGGGCCCTTCCACAGTCAACAAGCTTCGTTTCAAGGCTTACTCACAGCCAGTTCTGGGGCAATTTCAACACAAGTTACTGAATGCTTCAGAACTATGGTTTTTGACCTGCTGATGCTTTAACTTGTGTGCTTTAATTACCAAACTGATAAATTGCAGCCATTTGCTATGACGGTATCTAGTCACCCTGTAAAAACAAGCGAACGGTACAGGGCGTTGCCTCCAGCTAAGCACAGATTTGTCATTCTTTTAAGACAAATCATGGATGTTTTAAGCAAAAATATATGTCGTGTCCAAAAAGCCCCAACTTCTCCGAGGTGCACTCACCACGCAGATGTTGCCAAACTTGTCTGCTCCAGCCACGGTGTCATAATCCAGGAGAGTGGCTGTAGTGACCCACCGGGGGTAAGTGTCGTCGGCAAAGATGATGAGCTGGTTCTCGTTCCTTTTGTAACGCACCCAGATGAAACTCTCCTGAACATCTGAAACAATCACTCTGTGCCCAATGGTTTGGATCCCACAGATGTAGTTGGCGATGTGCTTTTGAGCGAGAAAGGACAAAACTTGAGTGCTCCTACTAGGGAAGCATAACCCACTAACTCCACCTGACTCCAACTGAAACACTATTTCTCCCTGTGAACTATGGCTCACTCCCCGTTTCCTATCATTTCCCTGCAAAACTACCTCTCCTTTCCAGCATGCTGCAGCCCCAACGTAAACCCACTGTCAACACAGGGCCCTTGCAACCCAACATCCACCACGCATCATTCTCAGCACGCTGAACATAAGTAATGTCCAGAAAATAGGCACTGCTGGTGAGCCTAAAACCGAGATGCCAGGGACAGCCCCTCCAGTAGGCATTGCTTCAGCATCCCCCCACCACCATGGTCATGAAAGACCCAAAAAGGAAAGCTTCAATTTTTCATATGATTCATATTTTAGAGGAAAAAAAACCCAACACACAAACAAAAAAAAACCACCCAACACAAAAAATGTTCCCAGTCTGCCTGAGAGCTTGCTGGAGTTCCTTTGTGCAGTAACGAGCAACTGGCACAGGTTCTGTGGCTTGCACGAGAGAGGGGAGGAGCAGGCAATTAAGAGTTAGAAAACCATGCTCTGCAGTTTCTTTTCCTAAAGTACCAGAGATGCTCAAAAAGGACCATCTACTTCAAGGAGAAAATTCCCTTTTCAAGATTCTGGGGGTCTGAAGAGGTGCTCATACGCACCCTCCAACTTCTGTCCCCTACTGATCACTTAACCCAAGGAAACACCTCCAGCAGTTGGTTTGTACCTGGGTAAGACCTCTCACCTTGGCAGCAGACGGCCACAGGCACGGTGTGTGCAGGCTTGTGACACTCCTGCAGGCTTCCATTAACAGCCTGGGATGAAAAGGAACCTGCAACACTACTATCTTGGGCTGGAGAAGCAGCTAAACCCTTGTTTCACTCCTGCTGCAAAGCATCACTCCAAGTTAACAGCCCTGGTGAGGAACAAAAGCCAGTACCTTATTCTCGCACTTGCGAAGCAGTTTCTTCTTGCCCAGGTCATAAACACGCAAGAGCTTTCCAACTCCAATTAAGACTCTACCTTGGAAGGGAGCAATGGCTGCAGGAACCTCCTCCACAGGGGTCTAGAGAGGGAAGATGACAACTGTGAGACCCCCATTAACAGAGCTAACCTTACACCAGGTTTCAGATTGGATTCAGCTAATGGCTCGGTTGAAGGCTTTCAATGCAAAAGGCTAATCACAATCTTTTTCTAAAGGAAGGGCAGAAGGTCAGTCCTCTGTAGGCTTTTCAAGAGCACCACATGTGGTATGTGCTGCTGACAGAGCTCTGGGTACTACACAGACAACACACTGCTGGCAGCGCACCTGAGCCGAAGCGTAGGACTGCTCTAAGAACCCCACGCTGGGCCGGGAGCAAAGGCAGGCAAGGATCTTGTCGCCTTGGTTCTTAGTTTTGCTTTATCCCCAACAAAGATTTTCTGCTTTGCTTAAATCCACCCAGACTGTCTGTTTTTAAAACAAAGGCACGAACCTAATTCAGCCATCTGCCACAGATGCTCTGAAGCTGCCACTGAAGAAGCGTTACATCTGAGCAATTACAGGGTGCCTGCAATTCCAGTAACTCAGGGCTGAAAAATCTCCCACCACTCATCAATCCAAAAGGAGCAGCCAGAGCAGAGAAAGGGAACATGTAGAGAGCTTCCAGTTAGAGCATTCCCAGCTTGGCTGCACCGGTTAAGAGAAGTTATTTCACATCATCAGCTCTGCCAGCTTCCAAGTGGGTGTTCAGTGGCACCAGAAAAGGCCCTGGTCCAGGACAGAACCCACTCGTTGCATCAGGACTGTAGGAAGTGAATAAGCCACAACATTCCTTTCTATGTGTTCATCTGCTCGAATCTCAGCCATGCTGGAAGAAGGTGGGAAGGAGAACAGAATTTTGTTTTAATGGAGTTCTGCCGAAACCCTCGCTAAAGCCCCAGAGACCTGTCAAGCAAGTTGGTCACTAGGTGACTAACCATTTCTACACTCAATCACAACAGCATCAGAGGAAAGATGACAGCTCACACCAGCATCATGTGGCCAGCCAAGGACTGAGAGCCTTAGCACCAGGGCTCAAGTGTCCCAAGTATGAATTAATTCACTTTGTAAACAAGTGCTCAGAGCAGCTCTCTGAGCTCACATTCTCCCCTCCCTAACGGGGGCATGAAAAACACCGCTCCTTTCCAATCTACCCAAGCAGATGGGTGAGACTATAGTGAAGGCCAAAGGACTGGGACTCTCGGGAAATCTGTGTTCAATTCTCAGCTCTGCAAAAGATGTCCCGAGTGATTTTGGAGGCGGCGGTGGCTTATTTTCCTCAGAGGCTGCTTCCACATGACGCTCTTGCCCAGGACTCACTGAATATTGCAGTATCGCATTCATGGTGAATTAACAGCCACTCCAGTACTGCCTGGAAATGACCCTGTCACCCCAACAGGCCTTTTCATCCCTCTCACCTTGTGCAGAAACTCCAGCTTCTCACCACTATTCACCAGCTTGTAGGTGTAGACAAATCCCCCAGCAACCGAGCGCGGGTTGAGAATCAGGTCCTTGGCGACTCCCACCAGCACGTACCACTCATCACCAGTGTTGGAGAACCGGCACACGGCCACGCTGGGGATAAGAAGATGTGGCAGGAGATCAGCACGATCACACAAGGACTGGATTCCCTGACAGCACGACTCGCACCCAGCAGGGCAGAGATTTGGGAGCCCACCCTTCCCACTCCGACATTTCGTTTTCAGAGGTCATTTTCCCTCCCTACAGGAGACGTTTAACACCAATTCCTTCATTCTTCCACATTCCCCTTATTAAAAGATGTGCTCCAGCTGTCACACGTGCCCAAAGCATTACTTTTATGCTTTCACAATGCCCAAAGCATTACTTTTATGCTTGCACGGGCTGGGCACTGCCTGGAAACGTACAAAGCTCCACTAGAAGCTGTTTTTGAAAGGCTGGTCCAATTTGGACATGTACCTATAACCTTTCTCATCTTCCAGTGTTATTTCCTGCCTAGAGCCCAGCTCAGGTTGGGAATCCTGGACAAAACAGGACAGAGCCCTAGCCTTTCGAGCTAGCATGACCTAATTCCACCTGCTGAGACACTTGCTATTCTTGGTGGTTATTGTGTTGGTCTTCCCCTCTGACACTTCCTTTCCATTTAATCTACACTCAGTTTATCTGGATGAGAAAGGGAAGTGAGAGAGAGCAGTACATTCCCTCGTTCCCGGCACTCTTTATCTGACATTTACATCCCCGTGTTGTTCTTTAAGCACTGGGGTCCAGCAAACACATTTGGAGCACCAGCTCTTAGCGTCCCATGAAGACAGATCGGGGTGGGAAGGGAAGGAAAGGCAAGATAAAAGGTTAAAGCACGTGGAAATCACTTCTGGAATTTCAAGCCAGTCTCTTGATAACATGCTGCATCTGGATTTCAACTCACTAAACAGCTGAGCAGAAGGAGGGGAAAAAAAAAAAAAAGCACGTAAGACTCATCACAAGCAGATTCTTGCTGCTTCTGGCAATTCTTCTTACCTGAAGGCAGCTTCGTTCTGCTCTAGCTGGACCAGATCTAACGTGTTTCCCTGGATGGGGTTCATCACCCTGATAACAGAGGCCCACTGTCCATTCCCTGCCTTGGGAGCGCCGAAGATGGACTCAGGGAGATTCTCGTTGAGAAAGGCTGCAGCCATCTCTGCGGCCAACTCCCTCTCGTCTTCTCCCGCAGCCTCCACCATTTCCTGGGGCACAGGAAAGGACAGGAGAAAAGAACAGCTCAGGGGACTTCCTTTCCAGACATGCTGATTTCTCCGCATAGAATACAGCCTCTCTATTTCCCCTAAGCCCAGGTATTCCTGGTCAAGGTACTACCTCTGAAAACAGACATAAAAAGCCACCAAACCCCAAAGCTTCCACCCACCCTGAGCTCATTCCCAAGGGAGCCTCTGCAGCTCAGGGCGCAGCAGTGTTGGCTCTGCCCTACCCAAGGGGCAGGTGTCTCAGGCACTATTTCTCCAAATCAACTACCCTGGAAACAACAGTGAGAAGAAAATAACCCACTGAAATGCAAACATCCTCAAACAGTCACAGAAAACCCAGAGAACGGTGTTAAGCCAGCATTATTGATCTCCAATACGCGGTTCGTAAAGCCTGCCACAACAACATACAAAGAAAGGAGCATTGTGAAGTAGTATATTCTGCTGAAGTCTGAGTTTTGAGGCAGATCTTTGCTCCCTTCAGCCCCCACATTCACACAGGGCAGGCAACGACAGCTGGGAACTAGTGAGCAGGGAGGGTTTCCAGCTGCAGAAGTCACCTCTAGGGAAGGGATGCATGTACCTGTTCCCCACCCCTATTACCTCGGCCATTTGCTGCTTCCTCTGTGCCTTGGTGGCCTCAGTATAAGCGTTGTGGTCTGTCTCAATGATGATCAGGTTGTTGCTCTCTGGGTGAATGACGAATTTTCGGGGCGTGTACTGCAACGGGAAGGCAACCTGGTTGAAGACTGCCCCCAGCTTCTCCAGTGCCAAAATCCTAAGGGACGGAGACATGTGTTAAACGAGGTCCGAAAGCAACTGTCCAAGAGAACACAACTGGAGTTGAGCTTTATATCTGTGAAATGTAGCGCTGGAGACAAGAAACACCTTCCTTGGGCCAGACAGCAACAAGGAAACAGCTCCAAAGAGAAGGGCAAAACCAGCATCCTAAACAGGAGCTTACACTATGGGAGAGGTGGGCTCTGCAGCACGAGGTCCTTGACTTGAGGGCTCCCACTGTCCCAGGGCCCGTGCCCAGTCCCTGTCCCTTTTGGGATCCCTTTTGGTGGGGCTAAAATAAGTCTATCCCGAGAGCAGCAAAGAGCCCGTGGAAAAGGGAAAGTGCACATTTGGGCAATATATCATCTGAATCTAAATGTGACACAGACTTTGACACGGAATCAAACAGTCCTCAGAGGCACTTTAGTTAAAAGGGTATAAAAAAATGCAATGCCAAGTCTTTCTTCCTGTGACTTGCCAGCTGAAATGCCAGTTCTTCTGGCATTTGGTGACTAAAAACCACAAGTCTCTCCAGAAAGAATGACTCCTTTAAAAGCAGTGAATGCTGTAATATTTCAATGAGGACAGATATGAAAAAAGCGCCTGTTCAAGTGCATAAAGCAGAGCTCCTGAATTTGTGTTCCCCTATTATTTTCATTTTTCTTTTTAATATCTAAGCTGAACTTCAGAAAGGCAACAAATACACCCCTGTCATGCCTCTGATTTCTTAAATCACGTGGTTTATTTTCCGCAAAGTGGCCAATTCAGATCACAAACCACAAGATCCTAATACACAACAGGTTCACATTTATTAAAAGCTTCCCTCCTCTCTAAGGATCAGAGAATTTAAGGGTAACTTGACTTACATTTGTTGTTTAAAGAAGCTAGAAAATACAAATCGGAGAAGTGCACCCTATTTCTTTCTGACAGTGTAACTATCCTTGTATCCCATTTGTTTTCTGAAATCCATCTAAGTGTTTCTATCAAATCATAATCCAATCATCAAATAATCTTAAAAAAAACCCAACTTAATTCTTAAGTCTCTTCATCTCTTCCCTTTTGAATGTCTAGTGAGAGTTCATCACCCTTCCCTCTGCCTGGCAACCTGGCCCAGAAGCGTTTTGTTTTCCCCCACGGGTTCTCACCTCAGCGTGTTTGTGGAGATGGCCACAATGCCCTCTGGGCACTGCTCCGAAGCAAAACCAGATGCAAACTCCAGCGTCTCGTAAGACAGGGGAGTCAGGTGGAACCGTGACTGGTAGGAATAACTGAGCCAGGAACGACTCGACATGGCCAGCACCTGGGAAGGGCAGAACACAAAATTATTAGGGCTGGGGATGAAGGCAAACTCACTCCTTGCAGCATGAGTGGATGGACAGTGCCAGAATCTTACTCACTACAACTGAATTCTTGCAGGTGGACTACACCCAGCTCAGAGCATATTTTCAGAGACACTGCCTTCTTTCAAGAGACAGTTTTATCTGGAAATTGCGTATGGCACGAAGAGGAACTTTAAAGCACCATCAAGACAATGAATACTCAAACTGAGGTGCAATAAAAACTGTTATCTGTAAAAGCCAAGATCAACAAATACTTTGGTACCTCTTTTTTTTTTTTCATTTTCTTTAAACAATAGCCTGTTCTAATGGGAACAGGTCTTTTGAAATAAATATTTACCGCTTTGTCATAATCCAAATGCACTCTAAGGGAAATTTACTTAAAATAATCAGTAGCCAATTTTCAATCAAATTAAGGAAAACAAGGGAAGCAGATGGACTTCTAAACTCTTCAGCTTGATACGTTTGGCTCAATCAATTTAAGGGCAACCTTACTTTCTGCCTGAGCAACAAAAACTGGAATTACATTGAATTCCACTACATGGAACTCCAAGCCCACTGCTGACTGGCCATAAGTAGTATGTTTTTTCTCCCCATACTGTGAGACAAGGAACCAAGACCGGTCTCGAAGTGGAAAAGCACTCGGCTATTCTGTAAGCATTCTCTGCTAGAGCTGCAAAGCACCTCATCTCCGAGCTACAGCTGGTAGAGTGGCAGGAGCAAGTTAAAGAGATTTACCCAGCGTACCGTAACACTAAAGCACAGCTCGGATTCCCAGATGCAGCCCCCTACGCTGACCGGCAGTATTTCTCAACTCTGAAGGTCTCATCCAAAAATGAGTCAAGCAGGGGGGTGGCTGATCTCCCCAGTGCCACATCAGAAAGGCTGGAAATGGCACTTCTGATGAAACACATTCTTCCCTCTCCACCAAATCCTGCAAATATTTTCCTTGAACCATGCAGGGCAGCTCTCCAGCCCCCAGCCGAGTCGTTCTCAACAGGCGCAGGAGACGACCATCAACTGCTTTAAGCACTCAAGGGGCAAGATTTCTTTCTGCACAGGGCTTTTTCCGTCCCTGTGCACTAAGGCAGGCAAGACAAGATTTTTCCAGTGCCTCTAAGCTCAAGAATCTGCTCAGAGCTTTCCAGACACACTGCAAATGCAGCCTATGGGTCAAATAAGTCCTAGTTCAAGGAAAGCAGGGCAGCGCTACACATTACTTCCTAAGAAGTAAGGGGAATACCAAAAAGAACAAGGTTGTTTGTGAAAGAGCACGCCGCGAGCCAGGCAGCTCCATAATGAAGTCATTCGACTTCCCACCCTTACCCAGAGGGTCCTGCCGTGCTGCAAGGACGCTTCCCCACCCTGCCCACCAGTAAGGGAAAACCGGGATGCTGGGCCCAGGGACTGGATCTGCACCCTTCACTTACCGCCTCTTGGCCTTGCATTCGCACTCGGAAGAGTTTCACAGGTCGTGAGCCAAGGTACCTGGTCCTGGTATCGGAAAGATCGCCGGTAACAGGATCCAGGACAGTTCGCAGCAGCACACCGTTCTTGATACGAGCAAAGCAAAAAGTTAGATCAGGATTACAGAGAAGAAATAACTAGCTAAAGCCATTCTTCAAAACAGAAAGGCAATCTCTGAAGAATTGCATGTTTGTTTTCCCGGCTTCTGGTACATTTCCCTTCTACAACCACACTCTATCTAAATTGGCTCTTAGTATTAAAAAGCACAGCTCCCGCACAATCCTGTGGCACAGAAAGGAATTACTCTAAAACAAACCATCCACCCCCGAACAAACCAAAAAAAAAAAAGCCCAAAAATCAGACCAAGAAGTTTGGTGCATCACACAAGCCATGAAAAACTTAAAGGGCTGATTCCAGATTCCCCCCCCTTAAAAAGAGTTTGCATTCTGACATCAAACTCAAGACATGCGAAAGAACCTAGAGCGCTCTGCTTATTTTTACCACATGTTGGAATTGTCAAAACAATGTTTTTTGGTCAAAGATCACAGAGTCAGTACTGGATGCAACAAAAAGCTGTGCAACAGCAGAGTTGTTAGAGCAGAGCCTGCGGCTGCGGGCAGTTTCTTCTTTGATACTCTGCCCTCCAGGCAAGTTTTTAAAGAACTGCCCAACAACGTTTCACCCAGAATTTTTTTTTTAGAACACGCACTCTTTCTGAAAGGGGAAAAGCACAATTTGTCCTATGTGAAGTCTGCCTGTTGATTAGTCTTAAGTCCAGGAACGTACGGGGAAACTTGCACCTCTATTTAAGTCACACAGTGAATCCCCCAGTCCCAGTCGTTACGCCTGTTGTAACGAAGAGGGAACAGCTGGGTTTTGTGCCGCGCTGCGCAATCACCGTGCTATTACAGCAATCCATCCTACGAGCCAAAGCTCACCAAGAAAGGCCTGTCAGAACCAGGTGGGCACCTCTCACCTGCAGTCCGATGTTCAGGTACAGAAAGCCAATGGAGCCCCTCTCCCCCAGCTCGTCCTGCTTCTCTGTGCCCCCCATCTCCACGATGCAGAGCGATTCGGGCTGGGCGGGCAGGGCCTGCATGCTCAGCGGCTGCAAGCAATCCTGTGGGAGACAGAAAAAGGGTACCACGCCGGTCAGCGAGCCTTGGCATGGCAAGAGGGGATTCAAGCTCCATCTAAGGAGCTTAAAAGATGCCCTTTGAAATATCCATAAAGAAGTATTCAGCACAGGAAAAAAAAAAAAGAAAGAAAAGAGTCACAATTGATGCTGGCTCTGTGGATTTTGGCAAGCAGGAGTGGTAGCAGCCCTGGGGTTTGGAGAAGATAAACTGGATCCTTCCAAATTATTCTAGCACAGTTTACAGCTATTTAGCATAGAGAGACCCAAGCAAAGTTGAGGTTATTTCAGTGATCCTTTGAACGCTCATCCGTTGCAGGTAGAGGAATGACAATGCTGGTTTGCTGCTGAAGTGCTTGCAGTGTGAGTCTGCTCTACTACAGATACAAGCAGTGAGAGAGGGAGAAAAAGCCATGCAAACACCAAAACAAGACCAAAAAAAAGAAGAAAATGCTTTCCTATCTCATCAGCTGAACCTCCAGCCATGGGTGAAACTAGATCGAACAAGGGACTCTGTTAGAGGTTAGGGTCAAGGGCTATGCTTCCTCCCAGCCAGCAGAGAAAAGCCATGCAAGCTACTCATTCCTGGTCACCCATCTGAGTTTGGGCAGACACAGTCCACTTCTGGAGTTCCCTTCCTAACATTCCAAGCCAATGGAAGAGGCAGAAATAGCAGTTACTCACCGAAGGGTCAAGGGAAATTATTCTGACAGTGTTGTCCACCAACCCAACAGCGAGGAACCGGGAGCGCTGCTCCCCAGGGGGCACATTGGCCAGGCTCATGCAAACGACATCGGCCGACATCTCCTTCCTCTCCGTGTACTCATTCAGCTGTCCTGACTGGGAAGGAAAAACGCAACGGACTCATTAACCAGCACCAAAAATTCTCTCCACACTTCCCCCCCAAACCTTGTTTTTTTGTTTGTTTTTTTTTAAACATAGTGCTTTGTATTTTTTAAACCATTTCTTTACAGCCTTATTTCAGCTACAATGGGAAGAACCAGAACAGCAATAGGATAAGTGCACAATTTCCAGGCTCAGTTATGATCTTCAGAGACTTTAATTAGCTGTCAAATCATCCCACAGTCCAGATATGCAGGTCTCTCCATTTTAGAACGATGCTTCACTACAGCATCCTTTTCTGCAGGTATGATCAAGGATCCATCTCTGGCACCTCCCCGAGTCCGCCTTGCTCTTCCAAACTCATTCATAACTTTAACACACATACCGGGTCCATCTCAAAGTAAACCAGTTCCCCTCCAGTCAGTGCTATCACTACTTGTCTCTGGTTCACAGCACATTTCACAATGGTTTTCTTCCCTGGTGTCTTCCATTCATTTACTCTCTTATCTGCTCGGATGTGCCGGATCCCATCTGGATAAACCTGACAGAAAAAACCAACGTGATATCAGTTCTGTATTTACCATCCCTCCACAACTCCCATCTCGCTGGTGATTCCGACACAGAAAAAGCCGAAGGCAAGCGCCGCTCCCGGCAGCGGCGATCCCTTAGCCATGCAACAGGCTGAACTAGCACGAAGCCACTCGCCAGCTGGAAGCGTTGCATCTTTGAACTACAGCAAGGAACCACCACAGCACAGCACGCGCTGAAGGAGACAAGGACCACTTCAGCCGGTCCAATTTCACTTAAGACATAAAAAGGGGAAAGGCGGAATGTCATTCTCTGCCAATCCACACCACACGTCATACTGCTGGAGAAAACACAGCCGTGCAGCAAGCGGAGAGGGGCAGACATAGGTGGACACATCAGAAGCAGCTTTCCATTACCTGTACCAAAGCATCATCACCAAGAAGAGAGCAGGACAAGGTAGGTGTAGTACCCAGGAATCCAGAGTCAGTCACTTCTTCTACAGTCTCTCCGATAGACAGCACCAGTGTGGCATTTACGAAGGACACGATGATATAGGCATCAAACTCATCTGGTCAAGGGAGACAGGGAAAAAAGGGTGCCGATTAAATAAATGCAAGGCTTCCCAAGAAAATTAGCAGTCTGACAGATGTCTAGCAGTTACTCTTCAGCAGAATTCCTGTGATAATTACATCTGCTGGCCGTATTGTGCAAGTTCGTTCTAGGACACACTGTCCAAAAGCCAGCCACTGCCAGACTCCAAACAATGCAAGACTGAGCCAGGGATCAAATGATGATGATCCAGATACACAGTCAATTCATGTTACTCCGGATTCTGGCAAGCGAGACTCCTGCCTACTTTTTTTTCAAAGACAGCACAAAGTCTGACACAAAGGAGCTGAATCCAGATTTAACGCCTCAAGTCAAATGAAATGCTCTCCTCCAACGATCGGCACACACGGAACCCATCTGCAGAAACCACACCACGGATGCTGCGAAAGGGAGGTTGCAGGACCACGTCTCTATCTAGCATCCACGTAACAAAAGGCTGCAGAGAACGATTAGGGTGCAGTGCAGCAGAGGAGCTCAGGGTTAGCCCGCTCTACCCTCAGCCAGAAGCTCAGCTGGCTTGCATTCACACAGTCACTCAACTCCTGGGATAAGAAACAACCACATTTTTAAGGTAGAACAAATATTGACCTTTATTTCTAGTGGAATTAGTGACAGTAACGCAACTATGATCTCCAGGACCGACGTCTCCCAAAGGGGATAGCTTGGGAGAGTCCAGTAGCTTGGATGTGGAAGAACTACGCTAACAAAACAGCGAAACTCTGTGGGAATCAAGGGTAGAAGGACTGGGTGTCCTGGAATGTCCTGCTTTACTGCTGTCCATTTTCATTCCTTCGAAAGTGATAGGCATTAAAGAGGGGGAGAGTCGAGTCTCATTAAAACAGAATAACAAAAGCAACCCAAACAATGAAGTCTGTTGGGAAATGGAGCCAGGAGCCTCAGTGGAGAAAGAAGGTTGCCTCAGAGAAGCAACTCTGCTTCTGCTGCTGTTGTCATGCAAGTGCTATTTCTTAAAAAGAAAAAAAAAAAAAACAACAATCCCCATTTTAACCCACCTAAACCCAAAGTCTTTATGCACCACAGCACATGACAATTAGCAGAGGTGAGGGTGTAAGAGAGCTGTGACGGTTTTGGCCCTTGAGCAGATTTTCTCCATGATTTGTATATGTGGGAGACATGGAGAAGTGGCTCGTGACTCTCTCAGTAGGGAAAGAAAATCAAAAACTCTCACTGGGATAAATACAGGATGCCAGCAAATACCATACAGCAGCTTAAAGAAACTGAAACAAATGCTCCAGGAACTGATCCTTGTCTTATCCACCCTGGTTAGAGGGAGGCGCTGCCAAACCTGCTGTGTCACGTTTATAACAAAGTTCTTACATACAGCTGAAAATATGCAAGTGAAAAAAAACAAACATTCATTTCTCCAACATCTGGTACACAGACCATAGCTCTGACCAAACTGAAGAGCTTTGTATAATTAAAGCAATTCCAGCAGTGGTCTGTGGCATAAACTCCATTACTGCTCTGTTAAGTGGTCACAGTCTGTAACCTCCAACATGCTCCCAAAAGCCACAAAACCAGGAGCGGGTCTACTTGGGGAAATGAGAAAACAAGAACTGAACCCGCACGCAGAAACCGATCGGTAACACAAACTATTTAAACACTTGGCTTAACAGGAGAATTTCTCTAACCTTAAGAGCAGATGGTAAGAGCTCAGTAAGACGTACACCATCACACGCTGGTTATTTTCTACACTAAATAGCAGCTGCTTCTACAAATTTGCACAAATTCATCAACACCAGAAGTCCACAAGCATTCCTCGATCGCTTTAAACGGAGATTCTAGCAGTTCACAGGCTAAGCATTTAATTCATAAATATCCTGTAGACAGGATGTTCTAAAAATTCCATTTCAAAGACTGTCATTGCTTTCCAAACTTCTTGAGAGCTGCTGCCTTCCTCCCCAGGGGCCGTCATTCTCATGATAAACCACCCTGTCCCAGCTGGAGGCTTAACCATGTGATTTGGAGCAGGACAAAGAACTCCCATTTGAAAGCAAAACAGATTCCCTTAGTCCTACTCTAAACGAAAACTCATTCCTACCTCTTAATACTTTTTTAGCTCTTTCTTTTCACTGGCTTACAGTTATATTAGAGCGTCCCTTTAAGTCTGTGTCAATAATAGTGACAAGTGCATTTTTGCTTGAAGCCCAGTAGTGTTGTTAATGCCTCCCTGCTGGAGCTTTTGAAAGAAAGGGTTTGATTTACCAGAATGAAGTCAGCGAATAAGACGTATTCATCTAGATTCAAACAATACAATTTTGGTTTAGAAAACATAGCAGCCTAGTTGAAATTAAGACGACTAAATCCCCGGGGCACACTGAGAAGTATTCTCAGTTAGGAAAAGAAGAGATCTATAGATTTTTAATATGAAAAGGTATCTACTTAGCTCTGCGCAATCCCAAGCATAACATCAGGCTGCGCAGAGTTTTGAAGAGATAGACATTACTTTGTATGCAGACACAAGACTTCAGAGATGCTCGTTACCGTTCTAATTGCTCCAGTTAGCTCCTTTCAGTGAGTAATAGAGACATTTTAATGACTCTGAAGAACCGCAGCTGGGACTCACTCTCCTGTGCCTTCACTGCAAGTTTTCTGCAGCTTCATGCACACGTCACAACCCGTTATGAAAACATCACATTTCAGTCCATGAACTCTATACTACTGTCCTTTTTGTTACTTGTCATGGACTCAGTTTGAGTTAGTCCAAGAGAATGCCATTCCTATACGCCGGTCCACGCCTGACAGTTTTTTCACGCTCCACAGCATCTGAATTTGCAGTGATACGAACGTAGTTACCACTAGCTCAGAGGAGTTCAGTGAAAAAATAGACGAGCAGTGACAAGATTCAGGATTATTTTCACTTAAATGGTACCGATGGGATGACAGCACATTTTCCTGAGCTTCTGTTTACTACTGCAGGGAGACTCCGCAGCTGTGACTCACTGCACATTGCTTTTCATGCAAGAGTGCCAGGCAGGGAATGCAGACTGTTAGCTCTCAGCTCACATCTACCTCCCCAGCGAAATCTAGCTCCCCAGACCTCGGTATTTTAACTGCAAGAGAGGGTTTGGTCCAAATCCCATCCACTTCCCTCTGATGGGCAGACACATTCCACACTCAATAGGGCATTCCCATGCCAGCAATACCTACGAGTGCTTCAAGCACACTCAATTATTTTGGAGGTCTGTACAAAGCAGCTAGGAGCCAATCCTCGGTCTAGAAGGGACCTGAAAACCCCCTGAAATGCACAACTCTGATTTTAGCAAGAACTGACCATTCTGCAGAGACACATCGATTATTTTGTTCCCCAAAAAACTCAGATGGGAGCTGCTTTCTACTCCTCAGCTAGTCAACTATAAAGGCAATAATCTCCAACTACGCAACAGCTTCTAGAATTCATTTAGTGAAAAGTTTAGCAGAAAAGTAACCCCGGGACTTGGGGATTCTCTGTGGTTAACCTGGGGGACAGCACGGTAGCCCCTAGCAGTAGGTACACACCTGTGGTGATCAGCACCTCCACCACCAGCCACCTGTGGAAGAAAAAAAGAGGCTTGGTATTGGTAGTGTGTATCACCACGTACCAGCCAAGGTTAGTATTCGCTTTGGAGGCTGCAAACCTGGATGTGTCTTACAGAGGCCTTGCAGCAGGCGCACACTGCGGCACCAAGGCAGAGCCGGGCAGCCCCACGCTGCAAACCGAACGCTCAAAAAAACCAGCACGTGGGCCATTTCAGGATTAGAGACACGTCTGAAAAGGTTCTGCAGTCTTTCTGATTAAAACCCACTAAACCCGATTCTGAATTCGAGGAGTCGTAACGTGGGGATCGGTTTTTACGTGACGTTAAACTGTATTGTAAATGTGGCATGGCTTAGAACAGCTACAGATTCCAGCCTTTCTGAAATCACGGAGAAGATCTTCATGCAGAACTTGGAAGAGGGAGAAAAAAAAAAAAAAAAAAGAGGCTGGAAGACTGGTCTGTTTCATGTAGGTTAGCAACGGTCCTTCATCCCCTGAAAAGCCACAGTCATCCTCTGGAACTCCAAGAGAAAAGGTTTTAAAACTGTAAGGCGATGTCAAAAGCTTCCATCCCTCAGAGGGAGCAAACATTACCAACTCCTTTTCCAAAAGGCAGGAGCAAAGGTTTGTCTCTAACAAATTGGAGTGCCTCTTTTAAGAAAAGCACATATTTTTGATGCGAACTGTGGAAATACTTTCCCTCTCACCCTTTTATTTCTGGGGAACACGAAGGCAATTCAGGCTCAAAGCTCCTTCCATGCTGCGCTTATGCAGTACAGGAGCGTCAGAACATGAGCACAGGAACTGATGGCAGGGTAAACTCCACCGTAACATCTGAAATTCCCACAGGCTTACTGGCTTCCTGGAAGACACACTACCCTACGATTGCTTAAAAACAAGATGCCACGTCACCACAGCAGGCTAAGGTCTCCACTGCACCACTCTGACATTTCTATATCCAGTGCACAAACCTACGGGAAGTCTTTGCAAGATTTATACAAAGCACTGCCTTGGAAATCATTACAGAAACTGTCAGTACCCAGAATGGATTCATTTCAGGCTCTTTAGGTGTTTCTGAGGCACTCTGTTCTCACCCCCAAGAGGAAGGCAGGACAAGGGCTTACATTTTCTCTTCTATTTTAGTAAGGCAAACCCATTATTGCAGATCAGGAAAGAAAAAAAAACAAAACCCCAAGCCCACAATCCAGTACATTCTGGTAATTTCAATTCTTGACCTTCCTGGAATCAGCAGCACCCTATATCCTGCTGGGTTTTTGAGCAGGCGGTGTGTCCTAGCCCAAACAGACTGTTTTCTTTGCAGATAGGCATGAGGGAAGTAATAAAATACAGACACTGCTGCTGATTTATCTGCTTTGTTCCGTAATTTGTATCCCACTCTCTCACAAAGAGCTGATTACTGTAGTTGTCAACACGCGTATAAAGAATAGCGAGAGTGCTCCAACAAAAAGCATAATCATCGCCCGCTGATGTCGAAGCAAGAACTTATGGGAAGTGGGAAAGGATGAGAAGTTCAGCAGCTTCAAGCTGCAAATGTACAGCTGATGCAGCATATTGCGTGGTGGATGCAGCTGCAGGCAGGTGTTTCGTTGTCAAAGGGAAGCGTAACAATTCTAGGGGACCAGAAGGCAGCTAACGATTCAAAACATAATTTCTAGGGATGGCGCACAACCATCGTGCAGAACCTTTCCTATCTCCTTGGACAGAAAAACAAAACAAAAACCCAAGAAACAAAACACACCAAGAACATTATCACATCCCTGTGCTTTAGGAAAATACTGCATACCTTCAACGTGTCTCCTCACGGTCCACACAGCATTGGGGTTACCAGGCAGCTCCGAGACAGCCATTTCAGACACCTAAAAGTAAACAGGAACAAAGTTCTTTTGAAAACAGATGTTTAGACTTACGTGCTACAGTGTAGAATACATTCAGCAATGATATGGCAACAATCCAGCTCTGGATGATCAGCTTTAAAAAAAGGTCACGGGCCCCCAGCAAAGAGATGAGCAGCAGCAGCTGGTAGAGACACCAGAATATTCCAGCTCAATACACTCAAGCATTAGAAGAGACAAAATGCAGGTGGTTGGAGCCAAGTGAATAAAAAACTTTTCAGACTGTAAGAATAAACAGCACCACCCTTCAGTTTCCAAGAAGCAAGCCTAGAAAAAGTTGCTCTCTCCCAATTACAGCAAAAGGGAGAATCCCTTCATTTAGGCACCCACCCTTATTTTAAGGATTTTCTCTCACTGTCCTCACCTCTCAAGCTCTTCTTCTGAAGTGCTGTAGGTCTTACCTCAAGTCCATGCCTTAGAACCCTCAGAGATGACCGGGGACCCCGACCGCAAGCCACATACAACTGGGGTGTGTCTTCATTGGCCAAATCTGCTATCTGCGTGGAGAAACAGCGTCAAACAATATCCACAGGAAGAGAAAATAGAACTAAGCTGCATATGCCATACTACAGCATTAAGAATGTTTTTTGCAAACAGTGAAGATGCCACAGGCTGTGCCATCTCCTGCTCTGAAATGTCAAGTTTTAACCAAAGTCTCTGCAGAGCAGAGAACTGGTCTGAACGTGAACAGAGTAGCAGCACCCCAAGTCCAGGTATAAAATCACGCATCTGTGATCAATTCCTCTGCAAATGAGAAAAAACTTGCTTATGTGGTGACTGGGAGCTTGCTGATGGCAACATACCTGACAACACAGAATAGGAGACAAACTGTCCAACTCGTCCACCAGCACCAAGTTCTTGAGAGGTCGTGGCTGAAAAAAGAACGTATCTCCTTCTTCAAGAGGCATGGCAGAAGAGAACTCTGGCTCTTCATCATCATCACCCAGGTGAGCTATCTGGTACAGGTAACTGGAGAGAGAAAGCAAGAGCAACAGCATGTTCAGTACAAAGCTCAAGTCACCTTCTTTAAGTAAGGCTTAGCCAAATATTCAGGCAGCAGGGAGGAGAGAAATCCTTCCCTACTTTATACAGCTATTGAAATTTAGCCTTAAGGTTTGTCACCTTGGTAACAAAACGTTTCGAGGGAATCACCACAACCTCCCCCCTCCAAAACTTCTAATTTGTAGCTATCACTGGGAACGTATCCCAGGGTTTCAGTGTTTTCTCTGTTTACCCTTGAGCCTTTCAGATATTCTCGTGTTAGAGCCAAAGCACCAACTGACAACCAAGGCCAAGAGCAAGGCCGATGGCTAAGACCACAGCTCCACAGTTATCTATTTTACTGGAATACTTTCGCCTCATTATTTTTAACTGCGTTCCCTATTCCGTTTTATGAGGCCAAATATCACAACGATCAAGTTAAACTTCAGAGGAAAAGAGATAAAATCAGAAAGGCAGACTGATTTACGTCCTGCTTTTAATAAAGCTGAAATTAATATGGCTTCCTCAGAAGCTTGGGTTTGTTCAACTGAATTCAGCCTGGCTCCAGTCACCGGCTGGAGCTCCCCCAGGTGGCTGACGGCAGATGCGGTCAGGAAGGAGTGCAAGTCTCCATTCCTGTGAATCCTCCGCTGAAGACGCTGTTAAGCCACCTTCAAAGTATTCTTTGAATATTCAGAGTATTCTAGAACCCCAAACACGAATCGAGAGAGCCCACAAGCATACATCTATCACGGAAAAGACCACAGGACAAATCTTACCTACTTCTGAGTGGGCCGTAACACACAGAAGTTCAATGAGAACTACCAAACTGATTAAAAAATAACTTATCTGGACACACGATGGACCCTATATGAACTGCAAGTACTCAAATTTCCCAAAGCTTACTGTAACAGCATGTAATCTTTTGTTCTCTGCACTGTAATATCTCATCTGGGTTCAAACAACAAGAAAATTCCCCCACCACGTCATAGTTTAAACCAACTGTTCTGCTCAAGCCCTGTGAACAAAGCATTAATTTACCCATTAAAACAGAGGTGGTGTCTTTATAGGTTCGGTAAGTTCAAGGGTCAGTTTGCAGTCCTGAACAGAAACACTCTGTCCCAGGGGAAAAATTATGACATAGATTTGTTTACTCACTGGTTTCCAAATTCAGATGCCACAAAGAGAAACCCCGTCTTCAGCACGCACATGGCGGCGGCAACAGGAACCGTGTCGAAGTATTTCAGTCGGATCTCGGTTACCTGAGAGCAGAAGATGAGGAGACGGTGCTAGCGAAGTCCTACAGCTATACACGTGTGATTTAATGAAAAACAAAACAAAAAGCTGCCCAGCTATCCTCTCCAAAGAAAGGAAGCAAGAGAATTGGCCAGGCTTAACCATGTCAATAGGTTATAAATCACAAAATCCAGCCTACTATTTTGAACACACAAGTCAGGCTGCCTGTTTTATTCTAAGACTTTCTGGCTTTGGTAAAAGTCAGTTTGGGAAAAAAAGAAAAAAAAAAAAAGAGCTGAAAACACGCGAATTGTCTCAAAGAAAGAAGAAATTTCCTTCACTGAACACCAGCCATTCCCCAACATGTAAGAAAATCAACCATCCTGAGCAGACTTCGACACTTGGTATGGTCACAATAGGTCTTTATGAAACACCCAAGAATAATCTAGGACATTTAAGATGCTACATAATCATCCCTTGTACCAAATTTCACATTTGTAGATGAAGGAGGAACTAACATCCAACATTTCCTCAAAAAACCCAAGTCATTCACTGCAGCAGAGGTCTTTCAATTACAAAATACAAGGCCAAGCAGCAGCAAGGTGCTTCAAGCTTGTTATTTCAGCTCTTGGACCAGCTGTACCAAGGCAGGTACCTCAGTTTGCAAAAAGACTGATTGTGGCACGTAAATTAAATTCAATTAAGAGGCGAAACAGAGAGCACCTACTGTGATCAAGAGAAACGAAGTTCCCCAGGATTAGTTACCCGAACACCCTCTAGCAGGATCAGGGACCACACTTTACAATGCATCTTTCGAAGAAAGGATTTCCTACAGGACATCTAAATATGCCCAAGTGACTCTGCAGCATAAATCCCACAGGATTTTGCAAACCTTGCGCTGCGTCTCTCTGTGAGTAAACACCAGTTCAAACTGTGGGTGGAACTGTATAATCATGTAGGGGACAGGCCATCACAGAGCTAAAACCACAATATTAAATATTTATCACTTTAGAGGATCAGGCAAAATAACCAGCTAAGGACTCTTCTCCATGAATGCTTTTGCTGTTCTTCACGTGACGCTTACCATGTCTTCATCAGTCTCCAGAGTGATTTTGAAGATGTCTCCCTGCTCTGTCTGGGCCAGGAAGAAGAACATGGACTTGGTCTTATGCGTAGCAGAGCAGACAAAAATCATACCTCGCTCTGGGTCATCCAAGTCATTCTGTCAGGAAAGAAAGCAGAAATCATTGGTGGAAAAGAATTCCCCTGCAAGTGCAGGTGTGATTTCTCTGACTGAATTATTTCCCTTTGGAAGGTGCTGTAAGAGCTGGCAGTAAATGAGGAGGCTTTCAACATAAAGTGCATCCCCTCCATTACACCCACATTCACCCTCGGTACCTCTCTGCCCAAGAAGGAAGTACATTTCTAAGACACTGTGCCTAAGCATCCCCTTTCCTGTCTTTTTTTGCCCTCCTCCCTGGAAAACTCTCTCAATTCTGGAGCACTGTGTCCAGTTCCGGAGCTTCCCAGTTCAAGAAGGACAGGGAACTGCTGGAGACAGTCCAGCAGAGGCTACGAAGATGATGAGGGACTGGAGCATCTCTCTGCTGAGGAAAGGCTGAGAGACCTGGGGCTGTTCAGCTGGAGAAGAGCAGACAGAGGGGATCTCACCGATGCTGAGCAATAGCTAAAGGGCCGGTGGCAAGAGAATGGGGTCAGGCTCGTCTCAGTGGAGCACAGTGACAGGACAAGGGGCAATGGGCACAAACTGGAAAATGGGAAATTCCATCTCAACATGGGTGAAAACTTCTTAATTTTGAGGGTGGCAGAGCCCTGGAACAGGCTGCCGAGAGAGGGTGTGGAGTCTCCTTCTCTGGAGATATTCCAAACCCACACAACCTGCTCTGGGTGACCCTGCTTTGGCAGGGGGTAGGACTAGATGATCTCCAGAGGTCCCTTTCCCACCCCGATCACTCTGTGATACCAAAGCCAAATGCAGAGGAAAGGGCTGCAACGCACATAGAGCTGTTTTTGAGCACCTGAGCCTTGGCAGGTGTTCAAAGCACAGCACCATCTACACCAGCAGAGGAGGAGGAAGCAGCCTTGGATGTAAGAAAGCAGCTGTCGAATTCACCTGCGCAGCCGATGGCAGCCGTGACTCACCATCTCAACGCTATCTTACACTGACGGCGCTGCCACCATGGTGCCTGATCAGAGTCTTTGGATTATCTCCAGCAAAAATCTCAGAGAAGAGACATGAAACAAACTCATCACCTCAGGCTACGCCCACCCCGTCTTCCCTCATGATAGTACAGGCAGCCAGGGAGGTAGATGACGGGCCAACAGACTCCTAACTGCTGTTTTCTTATGGCAAAACCTCTCTGATGTCTTTAATCTCAAAAGGAAGGTATCAAGGATTCGTATAGCCCTGACAAAGGCAATCAAAAAACAAAAAAACCCCAGGTAGGAATCCCAAAATTCTCACCCGTCTCCTGGGAATTGGGCATCTGATATCAGGCTGGTCACCGAAGTTTTTATAAGTAATATAGTTTTCAGAACAGATCAGCACCCCGCTAGGTCCATCAGAACCACCAGGAACTGAAACAGAAAAAAGAAACATCACCAGGAAAGCCCTTCCCAAAGATCTGACTGACTGCAGAGCACTTATTTTGGTTTTCATTAAAGCAACACTGTTTCCATTGCTATCACCCCGCATGTATAAATCTATTCTTATCGAAGGGGAAGACAAAACTTCCTGGGTACAGGAAGTCCAGCTTCCTGGGTCAGTGTAAGAACAGGGCAGACAGAACTGGGGGACAGGGAAGGAGAAAAAGGAAAGATGCAACTTCAGACAAATTGCTTATGTTTTATCCTTCCTGGCTTCTTATCTAGAAAGCCATGACATGCCCCAAATACCACACTAGCAACTTGTCAGTTAAGCACAACCCTTGGGTTACTGGCATGTTTGCTTGCTGTCAAAAAAAAATCCACCAGATGGTTTTCTGACACATCTTTCATTTTTAAAGTATGTTTTTAACCAACGCTTCTATTAGGAACCCAACGTAACAAAAGATATCATCAAAACAGCAAGAGTGGTCAGATCCAGCCCAATATTTGGTGTCTGTCAGCTGCCTACAGAAGATGTAACAACAGGGCAAGCACACAAGGATGCTCTCCTAGCTTAGCTTCCTTGGTGCTTGGAATCTGAAGCAGTTCAGCAGTTTCCCAGGTCAAAGGCATTAGGATGGCTTTGTATCCAATCCCTGTAAGTGGACTTTTAGCCCATGGATTTATCTGCCGACCTTCTGAACGCATATTAGCTGCTGGAATCCCATGCAACCTATGCATTATCTAAAAATACATGCTCTTGCATCTGCTACCAGCTAATTTCAGTTAACATCTCTTAGCTCTGATAGCCAGAGAATATCTAGAATCCATATAAAAGGAGAGAAATGAAGAGCACTTTAAAACCACAGCTCTGTGAATAAATTCTTATGTATTTCTCTGTTCACCACTCATGACTCCAGGGTCAATTAATTTATATACTAATGGCTCAGACTACCACTGAAACAACTTCTAAGACATAAAGCATACTGATTCTGTTTCCCAGGGGAACAGGAGGCAAGTGGATGCAAGGGAATATGACTTAGCTGCCTGGCGGGCAGTACCTGTTATAAGGAAGTTGCCGTGCTCTTCCAGGGGCTCGCTGTATTTTCTAACAACGTGGTTCAAACCCAAATCCAGTTCATAAAACGTCAAGGTCTGTTGGGTGTTGGCTGCTGCTTCTCCTGTTGGATCATTGTCTGCTTCCTAAAACACAACACACTAAGGTGTCTTTCAAGAAAGGTATTAAAAGGAGAAGCAAAGCTGACGCACGGGGAAACAGTTTTGAGTAACGTCAGAATGAAGTCCAAAGGAAGACTTGCTGGAAGATGCACAGAAAAAGGTTCTGAGGAAGAAAATGCACAGATTTGTAACTGAACAGCAAGAATTTAAGAAGAATCACCAAGACAGAAGAGACCTGCCTATTCTGACTGAAGGCAAGACAAAAAGCAAGTAAGCTCACAACAAATGAAAACGGTCTCAGACAGCAAAAGCAGCCAACGTTCTCCATCTCCACAGATTAAGATCAGACGAAGAACGACAAAGCTCAAAAGACAGCAAAGGGAAGATCAAGATCTCACCTCATAATCCATTTCCAGACAAGCAAACATGGGGTTTTCAAACCCCACGTCGACTCCCACCACGTGGTAGACCAAGGTATTGGCCTTGTGGGCTTCCAGAGGGGAGGAAATGGTGAGCCGAGCAGCAGCGTCTCTGTTCAAGATATACACCAGCTTCTGCTTTTCGATCGCACCTGCAAGGGAAGGACAACAGCCCCTGAAACACACCTCCTGGTGATCAAATCTGGTGACACCCACAATCCGGTATCGATATATAACTTAAGAAGAGAACGTCGGCGTTACTTCTGCTGAAGTTCCCTATTGGTATTGGTCTGCACCACCAATTAACTTCAAACGTCTCATTTTAAATGTTTCAGGCCGCAAGCACAAACCACAGCTCTAGCCCTTCACAGCCCAAGAGTGAATATCGGGCTGGATGGAAGTATCTCAAAGGGTCAATCTACGACGGCTACAGGCAGATCTACTCGCTCACTCCACCGCCCGAGAGATGACAGACTGCAGGGAAGGAAAAACAAATTGAAAGAACCAGCCCGATGGTCCACCATTTGGCAAGAAGACCTTTACTCAGAAATATTTTAACAAAAACCAAGAAGTATTCTTGCCTGATACACAGCATCCACAACAGACACTTGTCGCCCTTAACAATCAACGGGAATGGCACAACTGTGATTGCGCTACCTTCTCCCCCAGGAAAAAAAGAGTTGTTAGAAAGGAAACAGTATTATTTATTGTTATTTCCCGATCTGAAGGGGCACTGTCAAACCACCCATCGTGGCAAGTCCCCACTCTCAGCGTGCAGGAGAGCAGCACTGCACACAGTGGCAAACTGAGACAGTTCACGTACCAAGTACCTAAGACACCTCACGGTAAATCTTATTAAAAATATATCACCCAGGTGTTCTACTTGTGAAGCCTGATCAGAAACGCATCCAGTTGTCTCCACGATACATCTCAGAGAAGAGACATGAATCCGTAACATCATTTCAGGCCACGGGAGCTGACTGACTAGGCGGTACCACGGACGCCTGCAATCCCAACTTCTCTCCCAGACATCACACGTCAGGGCTCCGCGCACCGCTGAGCAAACTGGCCTCTTTCCAGACGGTTTTAGCCCAACGTTACAATTAATTTGTGCAATTCCATCAGCGTGAAGGAACTATTCTGAATGCCTGCGTTCTCCTTGACACGTCTCAGAGCCTAACAAAAGGCCTGAGAAGAAACACTTCCAGTTATAGCTGGCAGAAACTTGCTCCGAAACAAATATCCTCAAGACAGGAGGGAAAAAAAGAAAAATAAGGAGAAAGGAAGCCAACGGACTGACTTACTGATCATGACGGCACGGCCCTTTGGGTCTACAGCCAAGTACTGGCCTGGAACGATTCTGCGACACCCGCTCTTGCCGAAGGTTTCCTGATGAATCTTCTCAAACACGTTCTTTGAGGGCTGGTACTCCAGAATAACGATGCGCCCCGAATCGCTGCCCACCACGATGTAGTCTTTGGTCCCACCCGTCAGCCTAAAGGCCATGAGGGAGCGAATGACTCCAAACACTTCCACGGTCAGCAGGGTGTGAACCTTCCCCGTGTTGGGATCGGGACGGAGCAACTCCAGGATCTTGCCCCGGGAAACAACAATTTCTTGTTGTTTGGTTCCTGAAGGGCCCAAAACATGAAGAAGAATTAGCAACAACACAGCAGAACACGCAACTTCAAGAAGCGCTAGAAGAAAGAAGATAAATCTTCATCCCTACTAAATGCCAAGAAGTTTTATGAATACTCTGGAAGAATTCAGGGAATCATGGAATTGTCAGAGTTGGAAGGGACCTTCTAGAGA
>VXAK01009181.1:33138-60681 GCA_013399435.1 Arenaria interpres
GCAGGATTCCAGTTGTGGCCTCCCCAGTGCAGAGCAGAGGGGGAGAATGACCTCCCTGGACCTCCTGGCCACACTCTTCCCTACGCAGCCCAGGATCCCATTGGCCCTCTTGGCCACAAGGGCCCATTGCTGGCTCATGGAGAGTTTAGGATCCACCAGGACCCCCAGATCCTTCTCCTCAGAAGTGCTTTCCAGCAGGTCCACCCCTAACCTATACTGGTGCCTGGGGTTCTTCCTCCCCAGGTGCAGGACCCTACACTTGCCCTTGTTGAACCTCATGAGGTTCCCCTTCATTCAAAGTGACTTACTCACCACACCAGGGGAGCACACATATTGTTTGAGCGCCTTTTAACCAACGAGGAAAGCGGACAAGATATTAAATCACATCAATAAATAATCAAGTCAAACCTTTCTTGATCTTTCCACAAGTTACAACAGCCCGAGTGACACACTTAAAAGAACAAATCGATAATATACCAGTGGAAAAGAAAAGCTGTACCGAAGCAGACTAGCTTCAACAACTAAACTAAGTAAAAAATAAACACCTTTTTGGGTTTTTTTTCCTCTACTACTCGAAAAAAACCAACCTCCAGCCGAGATGCGTTTAAGGGAATTACCTGAGAAGTTGCCGTGGATGGCATAGCTAATGCCGGTGGCTCGCTGCAACGTCAGGTTGTAGAGAAACATGGTGGCAACAGGTCGGCTTCACCTTACAGGTAGCTCCGAGTCTGCAACGAGTAGGAAAAAAAAAACGTATAAAACCAAAAAAACCCCAAATCGTATAGTTTGCAAAAAACAAAGCCGCCCGCACAGCACAGAGAGAACTACCCGCTTGTATCTCTCAACCTTAGAAAACTCAAGGCCACCCAGCTGAAATTATTTGGTATTTTAGTAGTATTACGAGGCAAAAGGCTCTCCCCAAGGAGAACCGGGCTGCCCGGCACCAGCTGAGCTCCTTACCGCCCGGGGACTGATGAGGGCTCCCAGCTAATTACTGCTCTAACGGTTTTAGTTGTTTAGAAAGCAAACAGCGTCAGGGAGAGTTACATTTAACCCCAGCCAAGCTGCCCGCAAGGCCTTGGGGTGAGCGCCGGAGCCGGTTCCTTGCCCCGGGGGCTAAGACAGGAGGGAAGCCCGGCTGCACACAGGCTGCTGCGGCCAGGGCAAGCCGTTCTCCGGCCAGGACAACTGTGGCCCCCAGGTCAGGGCAACCCGCCCTCCGCCGCCCCCGAGCCTTCCCAAGGCCCTCGCAGGGCCGGGAGCCCCAACTCCCACCGCCCGGACCCCAGGCTCCGGGAACCGGCCTGGGATCAAGGCCCAGCCCACCACAGACCAGGCCCCAAGGCTCCCCCCGCCGAAATGGCGGGCCCCTAGCGCGCCTCCCCAGCTGAGGAGCCGCCGCCGGGAAGGCGCGGCGCGGCGGGGCCGCCCTTACCGGGCGGATGGAGGCGGATGCTGCTCCTGCCTAGGCCGGCGCGCCGCCGGCCCGCTCCGCCATCAGCCCCGGGCCTGCGCCTTGCCCTCCCGCGCCTCCTCGCAGGGGCTTTCTGGGAGGCCCGGCGCGCGCGCGCCAGTTCGTGAGTGGGGCTGTCCGCGGCAGCGCCTGAACGGCAACGTGGCGATGGCAGGCGCTAACTGCCCGGAGAGCCTCCAGAAAAAAACATCCAGACGCCTTTTAGCATAGAGAGACGGGAGAACCTGAGCCTCACGTGCTTCCAGGCGGATCCGAGCAGCCGCAAATGTTCAGGCACTACGATGGGCAGCCCCAAAGGGCCCTGACGGCGGGGGAAGCCGTGTCAGCTGCCACCCAAGATGGCGGCGGCCACGGCGCCGGGCCCGCGGACGGCGGCGGGGGAGGGCAGCGACTCGGCCGTCTCCGCCCTCTCCATGGAGCGGATTCAGTCGCTCACCGACTTGGCGGACCTGGAGGCTGCCTACAGCCGGCTGTGTGAAGAGGAGGTGTGTGTGTTGGGGGGAAGGCCCATGAGGCGGCGGGGCCTTCGGTGGGGCGGTGCGGGACGTGGCACCCCGGAGGGTGTTCGCTGCTCCAGCCGCCTCCGGGCCGTGCTGTGGTGACAAGGAGAACGGGTGCCTCGTTGTCACCGCTCCCATAGTTCTGATCCGGTACAGAGAGGTTAAATACGGGTTCGGGCCCGGTGGTGCCTCCGTGGCATTAGTGTCCCGGAACCGTGAGCAGATCCCTGCAGATTCGGGGTCCTGCGCCAAAAGCTTACTCAGGGGAGAAGTTTGTGGGTTACCTGACTCAAGAGTTGTGTAACGAGGTTTGCTTAACTGATAAGGTTGACACGCCGGAGAGATGGGATGTCACCCAGGGGGACCTGGATGGGCTGGAGAGGTGCAAACCTCCTGGAGGTCAACCAGGCTAAGTGCAGGGTCCTGCACCTGGGTCGGGGCAATCCCAAGCACAAATCTAGGCTAGGCAGTGAATGGCTGGAGAGGAGCCCTGAGGAGAAGGACTTGGGGGTGTTGGTGGAGGAGAAGCTCCACACGCCCCGGCAACGTGCGCTGGCAGCCCAGAAACCCCCCTGCACCCTGGGCCGCATCCCCAGCCCCGTGGCCAGCAGGGCCAGGGATGGGGGGGATTCTGCCCCTTTGCTCCGCTCCGGGGAGACACCCCCCCAGTGCTGCCTCCAGCTCTGGGGCCACCAACAGCAGAAGGACATGGAGCTGTTGGAGCGGGGCCAGAAGAGGCCCCAGAGATGCTGGGAGGGCTGGAGCCCCTCTGCTGGGAAGGGGGGCTGAGAGAGTTGGGGGGTTCAGCCTGGAGAAGAGAAGGCTCCGGGGAGACCTTGGAGCCCCTTCCAGTCCCTCAAGGGGCTCCAGGAAAGCTGGGGAGGGACTCTGGATCAGGGAGGGGAGCCCTAGGAGGAGGGGGAAGGGTTTGACACTGGAAGAGAGGAGATGGAGATGAGATGTGAGGAAGAACTTGTTTGGTGTGAGGGTGGTGAGAGCCTGGCCCAGGTTGCCCCGAGAAGCTGTGGCTGCCCCATCCCTGGAGGGGTTCAAGGCCAGGCTGGAGGGGGCTTGGAGCAACCTGGTGTGGTGGGAGGTGTCCCTGCCCAGGGGAGGGAGTGGTACTGGATGGGCTTTAAGGTCTCTTCCAACCCAAACCATTCTATGATTTGGAATGGCATAAATATAAATATTTACAGGATTAAAGTGAGAGCTTAGGAAGTATGTAATTGTTGTATGAACCTTGGAACTGCTGGTACCTTGCTCGCTGCATGTGCTTGACTTGGGTATAGAACCTGTGATAAGTTGCTGGCCTGGAGGAGAGCTGAAATCACACAAGACTTTCTTTGTCCTTTTCTTTCAGAAAGTCGTGCAGGAAGAGCTGGATGCCCTCCTGGAACAGCAAAGCACTATAGAGAACAAGATGGTTTCACTTCATCGCATGGGGTTAGTGATCCCCACTCTCTCCCCTTCTTTCTGCTTCTGTGCAGCGTTCGGTGCCTCCCTGCTTATTGCATGGTGGGAAAATTTGTTTCAGTGTTGTGAGGGAAGCACAGTCCTTCTCAGAAAATGTCAGACTTTCAATCACTTTGTGGAACGGAGGAGTAGTTCTTCCCAGCAGCAGTAACAGAGGGAAGTGCTGCACCCTCACAGCTGTGTAGGCTGAGCAGTTTTTTGAACGTCTCACCCCAGAGATTGTTAGGTTTCAGCATCAATGCTTGGATCGGAGGTCTTGTGTCAGGCTGTTCACCAGTATCGACAAATCACAGAATCACATGGGGTTGGAAGGGACCTCTGGAGATCATCTAGTCCAACCGCCTGCCAAAGCAGGGCCACCCACAGCAGGTTGCACAGGAACCTCTCCAGGTGGGTTTGGAATGTCTCCAGAGAAGGAGACTCCACCACCTCCCTGGGCAGCCTCTGCCAGGGCTCTGCTGCCCTCAAAGTGAAGAAGTTCCTTCTCAGGTTTAGGGGGAACTTCTTATGTTCAAGTTTGTGCCCATTTCCTCTTGTCCTGTCCCTGGGCACCACTGAAAAAAGACGGGCCCCGTCCTCTTGACACCCTCCCTTTAAGTATTTATAAGCATTGATCAGATCCCCCCTCAGTCTTCTCTCCATATTAATCTCCAAATATATAATCTCCAAATATTACTGACTCTTCACAGTGAGCTTGTGCAGGCAGCCTGGAAAGTCATCATGTCTAGTAGAAGCTTGGAGCGCAAGTTCACAGGCTTCATCTTCCACTTTAGAAGTAGATAGTATCTTAAAGACTCAGTGGCTTGTTCATGCCCCATCTGGTAGCGAGACAGTTGTTAGTCTGTCCATGCAGCCTCCTCCAAAGCAGTCTGTTTGATTTTGATGCTTTGCTCCTGTAGGAGAGGCATGAAATGAGAGATACTGTCGCTGACAGGAGCAATCGGGTTTGGAGGAAGAACCATCCTGCTGTTGCAGACCGTCTGACTCCATAATATTTGCATCTCACCTTCAATCTGCTTGTGTTTCCAGCCCGAATTTGCAGCTCATCGAGGGGGATGCCCAGCAGTTGGCGGGGATGATCACCTTCACCTGTAACCTGGCCGAGAACGTCAGCAGTAAAGTCCGCCAGCTCGACCTTGCCAAGGTAACTGGACCAGGGGGGGTTGTTTAGGACTTGTCACCACCAAGCCATATTCTGTCTGCTCATGTGCTCACAGCGTGATGAGAGAAATGTGCTCTTCTCTTCAGTGGGCTGGAAGCTGTTTCATTCTTTGTTTTAGCATTTTCTAGTGTTGTTAGGTAATAGGTAATCTTGCTGGGCTCCTGGATATTGCGGAGTAGAGGAGTAAAAAATGCATATGATTTGCCATATAGTGGCTGATTCTCCAGCATCCCCTTCTGTCCCTGCAGCTCGTGGTAGAATATTGTGTATAAGCTGAGGTTAGTTTTCATTAGCACTCTTTTGTCAACTATTGCTTCGCTGAGGACAGTGGAGATGGTCATTGTCACCCAAAAGTGGTCAGGAATCTGGCCTGTCACATTCTTTGTACAGAGGTAGGCTAAGAGGCACCAAGTCCCAGCACCCAGCACAACACCTTAAATTAGAAGAGATGACGTATGGTTGTGTCTCTGGTCTCTGCCTGTGTGATAAAGGGGAGTATGGCCTCTGAGTTCAACCTGATTTTTGACAGGTAAATGCTGTTCCTCTTTTGGAGTCATTTTTAAGTAGGTTGGGGTTTCTTCTTGCGTAGTTGTTTATCGTGTAGAGAAGTATCACTTCAGTCTATTTCTTCCTTCTTTTTTCCCCCCACGCTGCCCTCTCCTCATAATTCTCTTTCCCTGGTCCAGTCCGCAGCGGGAAGCCTTACTGGTTGCCTTTCTTGCAGAATCGACTCTATCAGGCCATTCAGAGAGCTGACGACATCCTTGACCTGAAGTTCTGCATGGACGGAGTTCAAACAGCCCTGCGAAATGAAGATTACGAGCAGGCAGCAGCCCATATCCATCGCTACCTGTCTCTGGACAAATCGGTGATCGAGCTCAGTCGTCAAGGCAAGGAAGGTACGTACTTTGTTTGTGAGGAGAAGCTGAGAAGTCACCTTTTCGGCAGATAACTAGAGGCTGCATGATTTCCCATGACAGATGGCCTCAGCTCAGTAGACAAAGGAGAAGATCTAATGCTGGCCAAAGATCTTAGCGTGTTATAGAGTAACATAGAGGTGAACGTTTTCAAAGCATTGTTGGCTTTGAATTATTGTTAATTGAAAGGAGACTTCCCGGCACACGGCTTTAATAGCATTTCAGGTGCTGAGTAGGTGAAGGACATGTGCGGGACAAAAGAAGTGAGGGAGAAGGCTCTGTCAGGGAGAACTGTTTGCAGTGTTACGGTGTGCTACCAAGCAGAGCAACTGGAAACGAAGGAGTAAGTTGCCTGATCCCTAGGAGAAATGTCCTGGTTGACGTGTTCACACCTTCCATGCAAGAGCATGACATCAGCTGTGTGTACATCACACACGGACCTTTGCCTGTAGGGGAGTTGCAGTGTGCCTTCTGCCTTCTCATCCTAGAGCTGCACGGTGTTAGTCTCTCTGCTGGGGAAAAAGAGCAGCCCTTGATGTGGTATTAACATTGTGCTGTCACTTTTCCCTTTCTTTTCTGTCCTTTTGACCAGGGGGCATAATTGATGCCAACCTGAAGCTCCTGCAGGAAGCAGAGCAGCGCCTGAAGACAATTGTCACAGAGAAATTCGACACAGCTATGAAGCAGGGAGACCTGCCCCAGGTGGAACGGTTCTTCAAGATCTTTCCTCTGCTCGGCTTACATGAGGAGGGGCTGAGCAAGTTCTCAGAGTACCTCTGCAAGCAGGTAACGGGTTCTGTGAAACCTACTGTCTGGTCTCCTAGGGGAAAGCAAAATCCAATCTCTGTCAACAGATGTTGCAGAAGGAGATCTTGGCTCTGGCTTGTTAATCGTAGAAGCCAGCACTGGCCTTTGTTATCTTTCTCCCTGTGTTTTGCACCCCAGGGTGGTTTCTCTGGTGTCTGAATACAGATCCCACTGGCTGCCTGGCTTCTCCTTCTGTGTCTTGCTCATTGTCCTTGCTTAAAGCTCATACGAAGGAGCCTGGAAAGAGAAGAACAAGCTTCTGCCTTTCCTTGATCCTTGAGTTTTCCACAAGAGAGGAAAGGATCCCTGTTCAAAGGAGGAACGGCAGCAATACTTCTTGTGATGGGAACTCCAGTAAAAGCCTGGGGGACAGGGCAGGGGACAGAGGTCCACCCCATGAGATGAAGAATATCTTTGAGTGTTACCGGCTAACCGGTCCTGTTGTCATGCAGGTGGCCAACAAAGCAGAGGAGAACCTGCAGCTGGTGATGGGGACAGACATGAGTGACCGTCGAGCTGCTGTCATCTTTGCAGACACTCTGACACTTCTCTTTGAAGGTAAACTTCCTTTTGTTGCTGATGGATTGAAAATAGGCCGTGATGAGATTGTCCATCTATTGAAATGCTGTTCATTCTAGCTCCAGGAGACCACAAAATGCCTCCGTTCCCCTTTGAGCTATGGGAGTGTCATGTTAGAGCGACAGGGACACAACTCATAGACTTTCTCCCAGCCAGGAGAGGGAGTTACAATAAGCAAGCTTTCCTACGTAGAGCTTGCACAGGCACCAAGTGGGTTGGCAAAGGATTTGTTGGCTTCCTCCAGGAACGAGACTCTTCCTGTTCTCTGGATCCTCAAAACAAACGGTCATTCCCTGAAGGTTTTTTTCAGACAAGCAGCTCTCCAGACAAACAAATCGCATCCTTTAAGACTGAGCATCTGCTGATGCCTCCAGGCCTGGCTCTTCAAGGAGGACCACTGGAGATTGAAAGCAGAGAGGGAAGGGAGAGAAGGGAATATGAATGATCTGTGGGAATGTCGCCAAAGACGTTAATTGAGATCCCATGGTGATTAACTGCCTTCTCTATTAAGTCTGCTACAATTCCAGGCTGCACCAGTGCCAAGTCACTCTCCCAGCCTGGCACCCTTGCTGCTATTGAAGGTCCTTAGAGCCGCTGAGGTTTTCTTGGCAGTAGTGTCAAAAGAGGGGGAGTATTGCTAACTCGGAGTAGAGAGTTTGTGAGAAGAAAACAATCTTGGAGAGATATGGCCTTGGAGATGAGCTTTTTTTCTCCAGGGAGGTCCTGCCTTCACTAGTGCTCGCTGTCTTGGGCGTCGGTGTTACAGATAAGAGCGGAGGCTGATTTTCTTAGCGTTGCTCTTCTCCTGTAGCCTGCTAGGTACTTGTTATGGTTTGAGAAAACCCATAACAATTTATTGTAGTTTAGACAATTATTCTCTCACAATGACCCCTCCCCACCTGGAAAGGGGAATTGGGGAACACAAAGAAACACAAGGGTTGAAATATAGATAAATTTAATAGACTAAGACTAAGTAATTAACAAGAATACTAAAGAACCAGTATTAACCCTGATACTGATATAAGATATGTAAGAATTACACGCAGCCAATTATATTACGTGGAAGCTGTGCACTCCCAGCCGTGGACAACAAATGTTGGACACTGTGAGTGCAACAGCTTGGGGAGGGAAGGAAGGGCTCAGGGATCTGGCACCGGGGCAAGGAGTTGTCTGGACCCACTGCCATCAAGGGACAGAGAGCTACGCAGCAAACTTTTCTAATTGATATTGAATATGACGTTCATGGTATAAAATAACCCTTTTGGCCAGTCTGAGTCAAATGCCCAGGCCTTGTTCCTCCTCATCCCTGCGACTGGCAAGGCTCGAAAACACTGAGACCTTTAATCCCACAGAGTCTGGCTGGCTATAAAGTAAATATTTTCATTAATTCAGACACTAGAGTCTTCTAAAAGTGCAGTTTTCCCCGGCATTAGAAGAAAATTTAGTCCTGTGTCGCTCAACCCTGGACAGTGCTGAAAGCTGAGACTGGATTTGAACGTCCCCTCCCAAGTTTAGCTCATTTAGCTTTCTCCTGTGGAAGATTCATTCCCTCATACCTTGTATCTCGCTGGGCGGGAGGGCAGCTGACACACAAGGCATGGCAGGAGCTCTCTTTAGGAAGAGACAGGGCTTCTACTCCAGGAGATTCGCACTGCGGCCTTGCAATAAACAAGAGAGGATGGAGGGTGGCATATGCAGAGAGAAGATGCCATGGAACAAGGGGTGGTGATGGCAGGTCTCCAGTGAGGCACTAGAGAGCAGCTTGAGTGTCTCAATTTGTCTGGGGAGTGAATGATCCCTTGTTAGGTCCAGTCTGCGGACCTGTAGAGCTCTGATCTGGGTCCAGACTGGATGGGATCTCCTGTCTGAGTCTCTCTCTTGTGCTTCCCCTCTCCCTGCAGGGATTGCTCGCGTTGTGGAGACCCACCAACCCATTGTGGAGACCTACTACGGACCAGGGAGGCTGTACACCCTCATCAAGCACCTGCAAGTGGAGTGTGACCGGCAGGTGGAGAAAGTGGTGGACAAGTTCATCAAAGAGAGGGACTATCACAGGCAGGTAAGAGGGGTGTGCTGCTGCCTGACACAGCCACCTGCGGCCTCCGTCCGGCTCCGGGGGGCTCCGATTGCCATAGAAGTGGCAAAGTTTGACTTTGTGTATTGGGAGAAACCTTGCTTTACTCTGTATTTGCGCTAATGGCTGAAGGGGTCCAGCCTGTCCCTTCTGTTGTGGAGAAGGATTCGTTGGGAGGATGGTGGATGGACCCTGGGCATGGGATGCTTTGCTCTGCAGATCTGTGGGGCGCTTACAGTACACCTTCCCCTCTGGCTTGTTCCTGCGCCTGTCTGTTAGATGCGGGGCTGCTTTGACTGTCTCGTGGTCACAGACCTTGGTGCCTCTGTTGGGGTTCCCATCCCACCGCCCTTCCTGGCAGGCTGAGCTCTTCTCTCTTGGAAGGAAGGGGTGAACCGATGCAGTTTCCTTCTCCGGCTGTGCTTCCTGCAAAGCATTCCTGTCATCCTGCCTGCGTGAGCACCTCCTTAGGCTGCAGCACAAGATGCGGCTGTTAACTCCATCCCATCAGCAAAGACTTTGATGACTCCCCATTTTTTTTGTTGCGATTGCAGTTCCAGCAAGTTCAGAATAGCATGATGAGAAGTTCTTCTGCAGAGAAGATTGAACCAAGGTACAAACAAAACCTCTTTTCGCTCTCTAACCTTCCATTCTTGAGCTGTTATTAGCACTGCTTAGCATTTAGATAACTCTCCTCGTCTTCCAGATGGTTTGTGGCTACTAAAGCATAAAATCTAATTGTTAGGTGCCCTTCGCTGCCCTTTTATAAAGGCAGCTTCTGTGGTGGTGCTTCATTTTGCTTACTCCTTACTTTTAAGCCTTGGCCCTAAATGTTGCTGGAGGGCTGGCAATATCACTGCAAATCAAGGCCTGAGACTTTAATTGCCTGTGCCCACCACCTATTGATGGTCAGAGCACAGTCCTCGGAGCCCACGAAATGGAGCAGCTCCCCGGAGAGATCATTTGTGGCGGGATCAGGAATAAATCTTTGGGTCCTATTTAATCTGTACTGCTGCTGCTGCAGCAACTCTGTAGCATCAGTTTCTTGCTAACGAACTAAAGTGCTTTCAATCCCCCGCCTTTTCTTTTTATCTTAAGTATTTGTATAAGCCTAAAAGTAAGGCCATTTGAAAGTGCACCCAGCCCTTCTGGCATTGCATGACTTTTAAACATGCCCCGAGAGAAAACTGACGTTCCTCAAGCAAGATCTGTCTGTGAGCCTGCGGGACTAATTATTTCAGCATAAACAAAAAAACCCATTTACTATTTGCTCTGAATAACCGTGTGCGCATCCCAGGTTTTCTGAGCTTTTGCTTTCTCATCCGTAAAATAAAGATAATGGTTCCTTGTCCCACTTGTGTGTTGTGAGGCTTTGAGCAGGATTTGTGAAGTTCTTTTGTGCACAGTGATGAAAAAGCTGCTGATGTGGGTCTTTTTTTCCATAGTCATCTCTGATATGAACACTGCGTTCTGCACTGTCACGTGCTGGTTTTTTTGCTCTCACGTTTCCTGAGCTGTTGAGCTTGAACAGATTCTTCATCGTTTTCAGAGAAACACAGGAATCTGTGCAGAGGAGATGGCAGGGACCAGGCGTTTCTGGCAGGGCTCATAGAATCATAGCAGAACTGAGGGCTGCCAAAGGTCTCTAATCCAACCTCCTACTCAAAACAGGGCTAATTCTCAAGTTATATCAGTTTGCTTAGAGTCTTGCAGCCCTTACAGCTGTGATTTTAATGTGGTTGTTCTCACGTCCATGAGGGAAAACAAAAGCTTCTCTGTAATGATTTTTTTCAGGATGTTTTGATTGCACGTGCATTCTTTGCACATACCAGTTGTTCTGCTGAGCTTTGCCACTCGGCGGCACGGGTGGAAAGGGGCAGTATTGATCTCATAGTAAGACAAAAAGAGAACCCACTGCTTAACTGAGTTAAATTAGCGCCTCTCCTTATGTAGTTTTGCTACCTTGCTTCTTGCTGTGTCCCTTCCAGGGAGCTTGACCCTATTTTAACAGAAGTCACCCTGATGAACGCCCGCAGTGAGCTTTACTTGAGGTTCATCAAGAGACGAATAATAGCCGATTTTGAAGTGGGGGACTCGATGGCCTCCGAGGAGACAAAGCAAGGTAACACCTTGAATACCAATACTTGCAGGCGCTCTGCCCCTTGCTGCCAGAGGTGGAAATATATCTGAGTTAGTGGCAGAGCAGAGTGATACAAAGGCGCTTTGGGAGCTCTCTGTGGAAGAGGATCGTGTGGTCTGGCCTCCCCAAATCTGTTTTCAGCACTGATTGTTCCCTCTAACAGGGAAACCAACCTTAGGATTGACTGCAGAGCGTAAGAAACAGGGTCCCTGACGAGAGGGAGGGCCCTTTGATCTGCACGTACAGATCCTAAAGGGGGATGGGGAAACCCCCCCTGTTTCCCACGGGGAAAGTAGACCCAGGGTTTGGGAACTCCACAGAGCTCTGGAAAGCACTTCTGTCACCTGCAGAAGCCAGCTTAGCAGTGTTGGCTCCACGGTTGAGGCCTGTGATTTATTCCAGGGTGGGCTTTGCAGGCGTGTGTCTGTTGGGGTGGAACTACTTTCTGGCACTTGGCTGACGGCTCTCTCTTGTTTTTCGTAGAGCATCAGAAATACCTCGACAAGCTCCTCAACAACTGCCTGCTGAGCCGCACCATGCAGGAGCTCATTGGCTACTACATCACCATGGAAGAATACTTCATGAGGGAGACTGTCAACAAGGTAGGGCTCAGCCTGCTGCTTGCGATAGCCTGTGCTCTCTGCCAGCGGCAGAGACCTCTGCCTGTGCATCTGCTGAGCGTCCTGAGGGAGGGAGATGAGCTCTGCAGTTGTTGGGAAGGTCTTTTGTTTCCCTTGGCCTTGAAAAGCAAGTGGATCTGAACTTTGACTCCCAAAATACCACGGAGCATCTTCCAGAGCCAGATCTTCCGGGTCTATGGGGCTACTGAGAACTAGGATGGGTGGTGGCAGCTCATGCGTGGTGCAGTTCAGCTCGGGGTGAAACGGGCAGTTGGGTCTCACAGCACTGCTCGGAGAGGACACCTTCGCTCGCCGAGCTCTGGACACTGAGACAGCTGTCTTTGCAGGCTGTTGCCATGGACAGCTACGAGAAGGGCCAGCTCACCTCCAGCATGGTGGACGACGTGTTTTATATCGTGAAGAAGTGCATTGGGCGCGCTCTCTCCAGCTCCAGCATAGACTGTCTCTGTGCCATGATCAACCACTCAACCACCGAGCTGGAGTCTGACTTCAGGTAATGAAAATATACCGTGTTCATCGTAACTTGCCTCCACCTCCTGTTCTGCAGACAGTGGTCTTCCTTGTGCCCTTCGCCTTTGAGCCTCTGGTTTGTCTTCTCCACGGAAGACGCTCATAGGAAGCGGCATCAGGTGTGGTGTGGGAAGCTGGAGCTCCCAGTAGTGGTGGTCACCTGTAGGACAAACAGAAAAAGGAACCTCGTGGCCCCGAATCCCTATGAGATCGAGTCGTCACGTCGCACTGGAGTGCTACTGTGCTTGATGGCACACGGTCACCCCTAGCTGTTCTCTGGGTTGCCTGTGAGATTGCTTAGTAACTTCTACTTGGGGGGAGCCTGCAGAAATCGCCCTGTTCGTGTTTTTCATCCCAATGCGGGAGTGGAGAACTGTGACTGAAGGTAGCAGACAGCTGGGGGGAAGCTCAGAAACTGGGTGGCTGTGTTTTTCTTTCAGCCTTATGTCCTTCAGATGCTGTCAGGAGATATTTTCCAGCACTCTTGTGTTCCTGTGAAGTTCCACTTGCCTTGTTGAGCCAGAATGCTGTCCCTTGTCACAGAGCACAGCTCTGCTGTGGTCTGAAGTATTTGCTTTAAGCCCTGGTATCTTCTGCTTGCCCCGTAGGGAGGTTCTATACAACAAGCTGAAGCAGGGTTTTCCAGCCACGACCTTCCAGGACTTCCAGAGAGGGGTGACCAGTGCCGTGAACATCATGCACAGCAGCCTGCAGCAGGGCAAGTTCGATACCAAAGGCATTGAAAGCACCGACGAGGCCAAGCAGTCCTTTCTGGTGGGTTTGGTAGCTGGTCTGGTGTAGAATGAGTTGGGGTGAGGGGAGGACACACCGGGCAGCTCTTGGGAACAGGATTGATGTTGGATCACACGTTCAGAGAACCTGAAAACCTGTGCAGATGTGGTGGGTGGCCTGACTTTGGATGTCTGGTAGATGCTTCTGCCTCACTTCGTGTTTGTAGGGCTTCCACACCAGGCCTTTTCTAGTACGATCCTGTGTCTGCTGCAATGATGATTCCCTCCAGGCTGGGGAAGAGTCTGTGCTCTTGTGAGGCCTCCATCCACAGGCTCTGCACAAAGGTGGTGGGAGAGTGTCTCATCCACACCTCCCTCTAGATGAGAAAGTTTCCTTGCCCAATCTCGTGGCTCCTTCATTCTCTCTTATCAGATCGGAGAGTTTCCATTAGAGCGGGGTTATCTGCTCTGCTTGGCCTCCTGCCCCCTCCTGTTGCCTTCTCTTGACAGCAATGCTTCTTGAGCAGGCCAGAACATGAGCCTAAAGTGAGCACTAAAGACCCCTTGGACACCACATGAAGGGCCTTCACTCCTGTCTTGTGCAGCGTAGCACATCCTTCCTCATGGGGGGATGCCATATAGACCTTGCATGGTGCAAAAGACCTCACTGGGAGAGCAACCCTGGATCTTCTCTCTCCTCTCAGCTGGCCCTGCTGTTTGAGCAGAGCTGTGGGCAGAGCCTCTGAGAGCGCTGGAGAGGACCCTGACTTTCCTCTCTCTCTGTAAGTTGCTGGAAACACCCCGTGCTGAAGAGGCTCCTTCGAACTTTCACCGTATGAGGAGAGAAGGCAACAAAGGGGGCAGGAGGGACTGAATCCGTCCACTTCATTAAATTCTTGGTTACAGGTTTCTGCATTTTTTTGAAGCAAAGCGCTTAAAATGTCAGTTCTCCTGCTGGAATTCCTCATTCACCTGTCAGCTCGCCTCATTTCCCTGTCTGCACAAACCCCTGCCTTGTACTGACATTTAGTTCAGCTTCAGCAGGTAGAGAACAGGCTGTTCGGTGAAGAACAGATACTCATCCAGCAGGAGGGATGCTGGTTCCTCCCCCCGAGTTATGATGCCTTCCTGCCTCCCCTGCTTCTCTGGACACAGAGTATAAACATCACCTCCAGCCACTCCTGGCCCGTTCTTCCTGACACAGTCACAGAAAGTTGGGGTTACACCCTCTTTTCCACCAGTGACCCACAACGGGGGCTTTGCTGCAACATCGTGGGCAGAACGAGGAGGAAAAGAAGTGGAGTAAAGTCACCCAGACTCTGCACTGGCTGCAGGTTCAGCACACGTGCTCCGTTACTGTCGCTCAGCTTCATGCAGCTCCGTGAATCTGCAGTACTTTCATCACACAGTAGCACCTCTGTGCCCTTAAATATTTGCATTTCAGCCTGTAGCGTGAGCTCCGTGGAGAAAACTTGTGAGGACTTGAGGCTGAATTGGGAAAATTCATTGCTGGGACGTTCCAATGAGTTCTACTGGGGTTTGTTTTGCTCTTTTCTTTTTTTTTCCAGGTGACCTTAAACAATGTGGAAGTCTGCAGTGAGAACATCATGACCCTAAAGAAGACTTTGGAGGTATGGTCTGGATTCTTTATTGGTTTTTGCTGTAATCCAATTGGTAATATCCTCCCTTGGCGGGGCGGGGGGGTGTCAAATAAACCATCTGGACTTCCAATATGCCCAGATTCCTGAGGTCTTGCCCTCTGGCCTCAGGAAAGCAATTTTGAGCTGGCAAAGCAATTTCCGTCCGATACATCAGTAGCAGCTGGGAAATACCAGCTCCTCCAGCTTGTCCAACCTGGCACAGGCTGGGAGCCAGTGGAATAAAAAGTGCATCGTTGAGATGCACTGGTGCTGGGCTGATAGCCCCTGGCTTCTTTTCTTGCTGCCCTCTTCCCCGGCTGCAGCCAGCAGCCTCTGTCTACCCCGGGGCAAGAGTTTGGTGCCTGTCCGAGCCTGTGAGCGCACTGGTGGGCAGCCAGAGCTCGGCAACGTGCTGGGATAGAAACAGCCCAGGAGGAGAAGCTCCACACGCCCCGACAACCTGCGCTGGCAGCTCAGAAAGTCCCCGCACCCTGGGCTGCATCCCCAGCCCCGTGGCCAGCAGGGCCAGGGATGGGGGGGATTCTGCCCCTCTGCTCTGCTCTGGGGAGACCCCCCACAGTGCTGCCTCCAGCTCTGGGGCCACCAACAGCAGAAGGACACGGAGCTGTTGGAGTGGGACCAGAGGAGGCCACGGGGATGCTGGGAGGGCTGGAGCCCCTCTGCTGGGAAGGGGGGCTGAGAGAGTTGGGGGGTTCAGCCTGGAGAAGAGAAGGCTCTGGGGAGACCTTCGAGGCCCTTCCAGTCCCTCAAGGGGCTCCAGGAAAGCTGGGGAGGGACTCTGGATCAGGGAGGGGAGCCCTAGGAGGAGGGGGAAGGGTTTGACCCTGAAAGAGGGGAGATGGAGCTGAGATGTGAGGAAGAACTTGTTTGGTGTGAGGGTGGTGAGAGCCTGGCCCAGGTTGCCCCGAGAAGCTGTGGCTGCCCCATCCCTGGAGGGGTTCAAGGCCAGGTTGGAGGGGGCTTGGAGCCACCTGGTGTGGTGGGAGGTGTCCCTGCCCAGGGCAGGGGGTGGCACTGGGTGGGCTTTGAGGTCCCTTCCAACCCAAACCATTCTATGATTAATTTGCCACTTGCTGGTGGATCTTTTCCCTGCAGAGCGACTGCAGCAAACTGCTGAGCCAGGGCTTCGGGGGTGAGCAAGCGCAGGCCAAGATTGACAGCTGCCTCTCGGACATGGCCGCCGTCTCCAACAAATTCCGTGACCTGCTGCAGGTGAGCGTCTTGCCGAATTACTGCTGGTCTCCAACGCTGGCTGGCCGGTGTCTTCAGGGAGAGCTCGGGCAAGAATCATCCTGGGCCACATCTGATTCCAGGAGCGCTGGGTAGGAGTGTAGGAGGGAGCAAACCAGTCACCTTTGAGGCATGGAAACAAATCCAGCCCGTTTGCACAGCCCCATCGGCTGGCGGCTGCCTAAAAAGCACTGGAAGCAGCTGCAGAGCCAGAAGGGATGTTGCTCCCTTTGTCCTCGCTCAGCACAGAGTCGTAGTTGGTTCAGCATTTTCAGGAGAAGAAATATTAATAGCATTTCCATCTCCTCTGTTCTCCCTCGTGGCGCAGCACGTTGTCAAGTTGTCCAGAGCCTCGTTAGGTAATGCTCAGGCTGGAGATGGGCTGCTCCTCTCTCCGGTTTCTCCTCCTTTCCCAAACAGAAGGGTTTCTCCTCCTTTCCCCGGCGTGGGGCAAAAGGCTCTCTGGCTAAATCCACTGGCTCGTGTGGCACGATGGGGCCTCTTGCCCTAAAATTTCACAGTGCTTTCTGGCCGGGAGGGAAGCAGGAAGACCTGGTATCTCCTGGGGAAGGAAGCCAAGCAAAACAGAATGTTTTCAACCAGCTTTGCCATCAGCTTTGTACTCCACAGAGGGGGTACGGACCATTTTTCGGTTGGCTTTGCAGTTTGCTGCAGTCAGATGCCTTCAGAGCGGTATTGCCGGCGAACCCCCTTGAGGCTTGTGGTCAGCATGGAAACCAAAGAGCTCCTCAGTGAGGAGTAAAACTCCCCGGTCTAGCGCTAGTGCAGAATTAAAACCGGCTGCAAAGCAATCAGGAGGCTGAGCGGCAGGCTCCTGGGCTGCCTGAGTCACACGCGCATTGAATTTGCCTTGGAAAAGGGCAATTGCCAGCAGGGCCTGCTCAGAAATGCCAATTTGAGTTAAAAACTTTCATCAAATGCCAGGCAGTACCGGTACCTGAATGGTTTCGTGCTGGGTGAGCTTTCTTGACGTCTTGCTGAGCCATAATGGGGGTGGTTGGCAGGAGAGGGCTTTCAGAGAGCTCTCCAGCATCAGAGCGGCCAGAAGAGCCTTCGCTGACAACCTGCTGCTCCAGGGAGATGGCACGCGCTGGGGTTATGATTAATTCAGGGAACTAACTGCTGTTCCAGCTTTTTATCCTCCTTTTAGCTTCTCCTGCTGAGCTAAGCTGCGCCGGAGGTGGGAGGCATCAGCTGAGTCCAATCACTGTGGCCTCCTGGCTGGCACGGGGTGGAAAGGCTGGTGTTTGCCTCCTTTCCTACCCTGGTGGGATGAGAATCAAAGCCCTCTCTCCTGCCAGCAAACCTCTGTAGCTGCACAGGAAGGGCTGGGCAAGCACGAGACCTTCAGACCCGGCTACAAGTCAGCACAACAGCAGCTTTTAGGCCAACATCCTTCCTCTTTTCATGTCGTCCTGGTGTCCTCAGAGCCCTCCAGCGCCCGAAGAGGGGTGGGATCTGGGACTTCTGGGTCCAGTGTCCCGTGGGTCGGTTTCCCCAGCTCGCGGTGAGGGTGTGAGGCAGCATCAAGACAGCCTGGCTTTGCCCAGGAAAGTGGTGGAGTCACCATCCCTGGAGGTATTTAAAAGATGGGTATTCATAGGGCTTAGAGATATGGCTTAGTGATGGTTTTGGTCAGTGTTGGGTTGATGGTTGGACTCGATGATCTGAAAGGTCCCTTCCAACCCGGACAGTTCTACGGTTCTAAAGGTTGTGTGTCGTTGGACAATAGCTGTGCCCTGTCACTCTCCTGTCCTCTTCCTGTCCCCCTCAGGAAGGTCTCAACGAGCTGAACAGCACAGCCATCAAACCCCAGGTGAAGCCCTGGATCAACCTCTTCCTCTCCGTCTCCCACAACATCGAGGAGGTAAAGCTCAGCTTTAGTTCTCCGCTTCCAGCCGTGCTTCTGCACTCTCTGCTTGGCAGCAAAAGTCGGAGCAACCGCTGTCTCGTGCCCCTCAGTTCTCCCCTGTTCTCTCAGAGCAACAGTAAAATACTCAGCACTTGCTCTGCGTCTAATCCTGGAAAGGGGAATTTGGCTGGAGAGGAACTTGAGGAAACAGAAGGAGTCCCTTCCTGTCCTCTAGGCTGTTTTTTCAGGGCAGGCCACGTAAACATCCTTTTTTTTTTGTATTTCCATGTCAGGAAGAGTTCAGCGACTATGAAGCTAACGACCCGTGGGTCCAGCAGTTCATCGTCAATCTGGAACAGCAGATGACAGAGTTCAAGGTGAGCGAGGGGGATGTGGCAACCGGACCTCCACGTGGCACCTCCCAGCTGTTCCTCCTGCCAAGGGGAACATCGGATGGATGTTCTCTCTGGTGCCTTGCAGGGCTCTTGGAGATCAATCACCCCCCCTTCTCAGGCAGTTTTCAAAGCCTCCTTGCAGGCCCTACATACCGGGATTGCTTTTGCCAGTGCTTTCTGCTCACTGAGCGTGCAAGTGGTGGGTCTTTATTTGAAAGCAAGCGATGGGTCTTTATTTGGAAGCTCTCGTAGGCTTGTTTTTTATGGCCCTGTGCTCAGTTTTCCCTGAGTAGAATGACGCAGGTTTCTGCTTCCAGGCTGGGCTGTCCCCGGTGATCTACGATACCCTCACTGGTCTGATGACCAGCCTCATAGCCATCGAGCTGGAGAAAGTGCTGCTCAAATCCACCTTCAGCAGGGTAAGCAAAACACTGTCCTCTACCCTGTTAGACTCCCTGGCCGGACTGCAAACCCTCGGTGCCCTCCAAGGGATGGAGCAGGGCAGAGGCAAAATGAGCCTCAAAGAAGCTCCGCTGCCACCAGTGCCCAGCTCGGGGAGACCTTGCATGAGCACACACAGGGAGAAAGTGCATTTTTTTTTGTGGTGGGGCTGGGAAGATAAGGGTTTTTTTTAAGGTGGGTCTAAGCGTAAAGCAGATTAACCTGCAATAAGTGGTCTAACTGGAGATGTACCTGCTCAGAGACCTTCCCCTGTAACTTCTGTTAACGGTGTGTTTGGTGCAACCTGCTCGGAGGGTTGACAACAGCTCCCTCGGTCCCCACAGCTCGGCGGGCTGCAGTTTGACAAGGAGCTGAGGTCTCTCATAGCCTATCTCACCACCGTCACCACCTGGACCATCCGCGACAAGTTTGCCCGTCTTTCCCAGATGGCCACCATCCTCAATCTGGAAAGGGTGAGCCTACGCTCTGTCTGCTTTTACTGGCTGGGGGGGGGAGGTGGAGGATTGCAGGAAGCCCAGCTGGAGTCCAGGTGGCTTTACTGGGCTCATCCAGATGTTGTCACATCTGCGGGGTAGGGGGGAGCTGGAAAAGTTGCCCCGTGCCTGATGGGCGTTTGCCTGCAGGGAATAGTGTGACCCTAGCCGGAGTTGGAGGGCTGCGGGTGCCGGGTTGTCTCCTGCAGCTCTCCCTCTTTCTCCAGGTGACAGAGATCCTGGATTATTGGGGTCCAAACTCTGGCCCGCTCACCTGGCGCCTTACTCCGGCCGAGGTCCGGCAGGTGCTGGCTCTCCGGATCGACTTCCGCAGCGAGGATATCAAGCGGCTGCGCCTGTAGTTGGTCGGTCTTCGGGTCAGCGCCGCGCCGGAGGTAACGGCAGGAAGGCTGTAGCCCCGGAGCCTGCGTGGGGCTGGCTGTTACGTGGTGTAGGGACGGGGTGACGTCTGCCCTTCTGCTCCCATTCCTCGGAGCAAAGGGCTTTCCTGGGAAGAGGAGCTGCCATCCCTTTGCGGGAGCAGAACTAAGGCAGCAGAGGATCTCTCACGTTGACGGCGTGACACAATTTCTGAAAACACGTGCTAATCTGAGGGACAAGCTTGTGCTGGCTCCCGCTTCCCTTCCTTCTGCTGCGCTGCGGGAGGCACAGGAGCTCCGGGAAACTCTGGGGCTGTGTGCTAGGGCTTAAAGTGTGGGGCTGCACAGAGCTCTGCCCGTGCTGCTGGCTGCAGTCCTGTGCCTTTCGTGCCACCAGTTTAAGGCTCAGCTACTGGCGTCCTGCAGTACCGGAGCCCTGGCTCTCTCCTGGTGGTGGTGGGGATCACTGCGTAGAAGGGAAAAGGAGTGATTTCCTTGTGGGAAGGGCGCCTGGAAAATCCCTAGGAAGCGGGGCTGTGTCCCTGCTGGCTCGCTGCACAGCTGTAAATAAACCTTGGAGAGATGAAGGACAAGAGCAACTCGCCATTTCTCTTCTTCTACTCTGTGCCACGGCATCAAGAGGATCCCCCTGCCCGCCCCCCAGCTGGCACTGCCACATTTCAAACCCCCCCCTCCCCGAGGCAGTACTGCCTGGCTGCAGTGGTCCCTGGCTGTCCCCTGTCACCCAGGGCTGTGGAGGGCCACCACCAGCCCCTGCATGGTTCTGCCATCCCACCCCTGGAAGAGCTTTGCCCCCTGCATTGCTGTCCCACGGGGAGGGAGGAGCCCTGCTAGGGACAGAGGGGCATAACCACATACTGGGAGTAAGTGTTTTTTATTCAAAGAGGCTGCAGGGACCAGTGACTCGCTGCAGAAATAGCCTCAGCACAGGAGACGGACTTGATTCCACATCCAGGGTGGACCTCGGTGCAGGAGCATCGCACACCAAACCGTTTTCTGCCAGAGGCAGCGTCACAAATACTAGTCTTGCCCTTTGGAGAATCATGAAAACTGGAGTGAAACCTCAAAATCACCTTGGAGGCCCGAGCAGACTGTCCTCCCAGCAAAGCCACCCTCCAGGGATGGTTTTGCCTGCCCCGTTCATCGCAGCTTCTCTAGCCTCCGTGGCTTTTGGGGCAAATAGCAGCATAAAAAGGCTACATCGAGACCTAAGGCACCTGCTGGAGCTGGTTGAAGGAGCTGCCTCTAACGCAGCGGGGACTTCCCTGCCGTGGAAGGCAGCTGGATGCTCCCTCCCTTGCTCGGCGGATCTGCCGGGAAGGGGTCAGGGCTGAAGACCTTCACACAGCCACCTCCTCCCCGGGGTGAGCGGCGTCCTTGGGATCACATCCCATGACCTCCACAGAGAAACCTCCCGTGTCCACTTCGATGCTGTGGATGCTGAAATTGCCCAGTCCCTACAAAGAAAAAAAAAAAAAGTTATGGGTTGGGGCAGGAGAAGTTCTCACCTGTGAGGCTCTGGGAAGGGCAAAGGGGAGAAAAAACCACCTCATCCCACTCCTGGTGGGGGGAGATGCTCCTGGAGTTCGCACTATATAAAGGAAAATGCCTCGGAGCCCCCACCTCACCTCGGTTTTTGCCAGAATTTGGTGCAAAGCCTCTTTCTGCCGCGGGGCTTTGGTTAAGACGTAAAGGAAGCCGCCGCCGCCAGCCCCTGCCAGGCACTGCCCGTAGACGTGGGGACGGAGAGCATCCATCATGCGCCCCACGGCCAGCGGCTCACACCCTGGGGCCATGCATTTCTTCTGCTGCCAGTAGCGGTCCAGACACTTGCCCAGGAGCGGCAGGTTACCTGCAAGGGGGAGAATATTGCAAACTTATTTACTTCTAATCCTCACCGCAGGGGCAGAAACCTGTCCCTGCCTCTGCCGCTCGGCCCAAGCTGAATCCCACCTTCTCATCTACCCAGTTCCTCCCAGCTCCGCCTGCCGAGGAAGCAAACCCAGCTCTGGCACGTTGCCTTTTATTTTTAATCTTCCACAGGGGGAGAATCTGCTTGCTTTAATGCTCAGGCTTCCCCTCCACAGCATCCCAGCAGCCAAAGGCCAAATGAATCCACCGCACGGGCCAGGCACGGCCCCCAGCCCCGTCACGGACTGCTCACGGAAAAATCAACCAGACTCGGCATCTCTAATCCCCCTTCCTCATCTTCACTCAAGCCTGAATTTCGAGGCATCGCCTACAACGCACCAGAGGGCCCGGGGGAAGACTTGAAGCTTCTGCAGCTGCAAGAACCTGCACTCCCCCGAGCTTTTCCTCCCCCACCAAGACTACAGAGACACCCCCCGGGGGAAGTCTGTCTTTCTTCAGCGGTTAGAAGGGCCGGCCTGGCGCAGGGAAGGGGGCTCACACCTTGCCTCAAGGCCTGGGCGCACTCCTCGGCGTTGCTCACCAGCGCGTCGGCGTTCTGCACGGCGGAGGGCAGCCTGGCGTACCAGTTCCTCACCACGTCCTGCAAGAGGCCGGGAACGTCCCTGTCACCCCCCTCCCAGCTCTAGGAGCCTTCGGCAGCAGCTCCCATTGGGGTGGCAGAGCTCTGCAGCGGCGAAGGGGACAGGCAGCAAAGGCTACGGGGGGAGCGGAGGCCAGAGCTGTGACACCAAGGCGTTACCTGGAGCAGGTTACGTGCCAGGCGAGTCTTCCCGGTGTACACCAGCAGCAAGTGGTCGTTGAGGGTCTGGGTAAAACCATCGGGCACCGGGATCTCCTCCACCTCCACCTTGAGCGGCAGCTGCGCCTTCGACCTCCCGATTTTGATGCCGGGCACGAGCCCCCCGACCTGGTCCTGCCAACCACCGCCTGCAGGGGAGAGGGTCCTCAGCCACCCACGGACCCCCCAGCTCCGCGGGAGGGCTGGTCCCCCCGGCCGCTACCTGTCGTCAGCCTCTGCTCCAGGTGCAGCACGGCGTGGATGAGCGACTCGGTGCTGGCAGCCTTCCCTGCCGCCCGGTAGAGCGACGCCATCACCGCTCCCGCCAGGATGCTGCTGGTGCCTGCAGGGGGCACGGAGGTGTTGGGGGGGAAACAGGGCAGCGAGGGGGGAGTCCCATGCTGGTGCCAGCAGCAGGAGGGACTCCCCAGCCCTTTCCCCGCAGACTGACCGAGGCCGGACCCGTGGGGCAGCTTGGACCAAGTGTGCACCTCAAACCCGCCCCCGAAGTTCTCCAGCAGCTGAACCCGCAGGGGTTTCTGCGAGGGGAACCGCACGACCTGGGTGCAGATGAAGGCAGCTTTGAGCAAGGCTCCTGGAAACGAGAGAGGGGGGTGGGGGGTGGAAAAAAAGCCAAGACGATGCCCGGCTGCCCTACCTGCCACCATGGGGGGCAGAGCCGGGCCGTGGGGGACGGTGACACCTCACCTGGGGCGTGCGGCTGGCAGTAATCCCGCAAGTGCTCCAGCTCCCGGCACACCAGCTCCACCGCCGCCTCCCCCTGCGGCGTCCCCCCCAGGCTGACCAGGCGCAGCTCCGGCTGGCCGATGCGCCGTACCCGGGCGCCGATGGGACGGCACCCGTCCACCAGCACCGCCAGGTCCACCACGGCCCCGCCGTGCTCGTAGGTGATGGGGGGAGTGTCGCTCCAGCCACCTGCAAAGATCACCCATCCATCAGCCCCCACCGACTCCTTTCCCCCCCCCACCCCCCGGGGTGAGACACCCATCGCCTGTTTGGGCGCTCACCGGAGAGGTCCAGGCGGGCCGGACACGCCACCTGCACCCAGTGCCCCAGGGGTGGCAGCTCCGCTTGTCCCACGGTGACAAACCGGCAGGAGGACATCACCGCCTGCCGCACGAGGATCTGCTCGGCCCCCTCGTAATGCCGAGCCGCTCTCACCAGCAGAGCCGGCCTGGGAGAAGAGGGGTGCTGAGCCCACCACCGTGGCTCCCTGAGCCCGCTGATAGGGCCGGTGGCCACCCACCGGCCCCAGCCTCACCTGCTCATCCACTTCTGCCGCTCAGCGGCCAGCTCCCGGACGCCACCGGCAACGTCCCCGCTCTCCAGGCGCCCAAAAGCCACAGCCCACTCCCTGTTGGCAGCGGGCCCGCTCCGCAAGCCCCCTTCCCCTCCTGCCATGCAGCCCAGGACCTCAGCGATGCAGGCCAGCGCCCGGGCCGCAACGCCGGCATCGCCAGCCGTGGAAGCAACTAGAAAATAAAAGGAAGCTGCAAAGCCACAGCCAGGCTGCGGGTCACCCCAAACTAGCCCTCTTCTGCGATAAGCAGGCTCCGGGGGAGAGGGACTCGCCCACCCTTGCTTCTCAGATGCCCTGGGGGTGCACCCTCGTGGGTTTTTGCAATGGTGGGTGGGGGGTCATCGGAGGGGGTGAGGAGCACCGAACAGCCCCGAAAGCCAACTTGCGTGAACCCGGCTCACCCTCGTCCAGCGTGCCCAGCACAGCCTCGTGGTAGCCCTCATGGACGGCGCTGCGGGCCAGCGGCAGGAGGCTGCTGTCCTGGCGCCCCAGCAGCACCCGCCGCACCTTGCGCTGGCCCTGCAGGAAGAAGAGGGCCCGGCGGGCGCCCAGCTCGGCCACCTTGTCCAGGCAGGGCAGCAGCTCCTGCCAGGACATGCGCCAGGCCGCCCGCCAGCGTGCCAGCCGCTCGCTGGCCACCGCCGCCCCTGGGGCCAGCAGCCACAGCACGTCCTCCAGCCCCAGCGCCTCGCGGGCATGCAGCACCGGGAAGAGCCGAGCATTAAGCAGGCAGCAGCTCCTCCGTGGCAGCTCAGCATCCCAAAGGTCCCCTTCCCTGACGGAGGAAGAGCCCGTCAGCACCACCCTGGGGCTCGGGAACACCTTCCAGGAAGGGAGCCAGGACACGGGATGGGTTAGGGTGGCTGTGACACCTCCCACCCCAGCCATCCCCAAGGAAGCCAGGTCTCCTGTCCCGTCCTGGCAGGTAGCACCCACCGTATGCCCGTCCGACGGAAAAACTCAGCCCAGGGCACATTCAGATAGGTGGCCTCTTCAGCAGGGCTCTGCAGGGGCACGGAGGAGCTGGTTACACCCCAGCTTCGTGGGAAGCCTCACGCCACCTCGCCAACCCCCCCGTACCTGCCAGTCGTCGAGGCGGCCGGTGAGAGTGAACACACGGCAGGACAGGTCACGCAGACGGACGTGGTGGCCCTGCAGGACGAGGTCGCGCAGGGGACAGCCCTGCAGGGCTGGTGAGGAGCCTGCGGAGAGGCCCGAGAGGAGGCAGCCAGGACCGATCTCCAGGGGACCCTGCGGAAGAGGCAGCAGGGCCCCAAGTGGCACGGCTGGGCCCAGAGCAGCCCCCAAACCAGAGCCAGATCCCGACAACCACTCTGGGAGACAAGCCAGGACACTCTTTCCTTTGTCATGGGGCTGCGGGGACACAGACTGCAGAAACTCAGGCCAGGCGATGGCCTCCAGGGCTCACAGCCATAACAGAGCCCCCAAGGAGAAGGTCTGCCCTCCCCAGGGAGGGACAAGCCCAGTGGCGACAGCCTCCTCCCCTTGCCTGGGGAGGGTGACAGCCACCAGGGTCCCCAGCACCAGCTGAAAGGCAGCCCAGAAGAGGAAAGGCACCCCAAATGTGGGTCCCCTGTCCCAGCCAAGGTCACCTCACCCTGCTCCCCATCCAGTGCACTGAGAACTCGGGGTCACCCCCGGCTCCAGCCACGTACCTGGAGGTGACAGTGCTGGATGACGCTGCCGGCCGCCAGCCGCACGGCTCCTTCCAGCAGGCAGTTGATGACCGAAGAGCCGTCCTCCAGGAGACAAGGCTGCTGCCGAGGGCACAGAGGCACCGTGGGACCGGGGTCCAGCCACACAGCCCGGAGTAACCACCCAAAAAACGCGTGCGAGCGAGGCTGGGGACGGAAGGACGTACGTCCACGTGAGAATGGGCTGTTTTGCAGAAGCGGAGGTGGCTGGCAGAGCCGGGCAGGAGCGTCAGGCTGCGGATGTGGTCGCTCGCAGAGGTGGTCATGTAGTCGTAGGACGCACCGGGGATGCAGGCTGCGGGGGAGCAGGAGAGCTGTCGGCACATCGGCGGCAAACACGGATGTGCCTGGCACCCGTGTGAGCCAAGGGCAGCCAGGCTGAACATCCCCCAGCCGAAGCCGTGGGGAGGAAACACCCGGGGACCTGCAGCTGCGGGGAGAAACAAGCTCCGACCACCCCACTTCTCCCCCCGCAGGGAAAGGGGGCCGAGGGACGGGTCATGTCGCGTGTGCCCGCCGCAGCGTCGCTCACCCATGCTAAGGGGGAAGGTGCGGAGAGCTGTCCACAGCACGGAGCGGGCGCTCCTCACGCTGGCGTCACTGCCACCCTTCAGGAACTCCTCCTCCGTCACCCCCCCTGCCATGCACAGCACGATGTCGAAGAAGAGGGAGAGCTGGGGAGAGAAAAGACCTGTTGGGTGCAGCCGGGCCGGCCACCCTGACCCCCACCCTGCTGCCGGGTGCTGCCCTCCCGCCACCTCTCCTGCCCAAATCTGGCAGCACAAGAGGCAAACAGGTCCTACAGAGACGCCCAGCAGCAGCACCCGGAGGGGCGAGGGGTCCCGTCCCCCGTGGGAGGCGCTGTCACCTGGATGGGTGGTGCCCCCGAGTCCAGCCCCATGTAGGTGCAGGCGTCCAGAGGAGGGATGACGTGGGTGGCCAGAAGCTGCTCAGCCGCATCCGAGGAGAAGAAAACCACCCCGCAGACCTGTCAGGGCGCAGCGGGGCTGAGAACACGGCCACGGGTGACACAAGGGGACAGGGCTGGCAGGGCCACCGATGCCCAAGTTGTGCCGTACCAGTGGGACAGTGCCGTCAGGCCCCGCACACTGCTGGATCTGAGCCTCCGTGCCTTTATAGATGATGTCGTGCACCAGCCCCTGGGAATGAGACCACCTTGATGCCCTTCAGGGTGCCCCAAACCAAGCAGCCACCTTGGGTGCTGGGACCTCAGCACCCAAGGGACCAAAGTGGTGGGGACCCCTGCGCCTCCAAGAAACGCCCCCTTGAAGGGGGAGCTGCTCCTGACCTGCTCGTCGGCGAGGTAGACCCCATGGTTTCTGGCATACGCCTGGCTCCCAGGCACCGCGATCACTCTGACACCCTGGAAGCCATCCCAGTCGATCCCTGGGGAAAGCGACAGAGACCAGTGCCCGCTGGGGCAGAGAATGTACCCGCACTGGGCACAGCTGCCTCAAATCTGAGCCTGCAGCAGAGGTGGTGACAGCAGCACCCAGCCTTGGTCACCTCGCTGCGCGCACGACGGCTGCTCCCAACCACACACAAGGGTCAGCAATGCCCGAGCGTCCCCTTACGGGAGCGTGGCAGAGGCTGAACTGGCTGCACTGCTGGCTCTGAACCCTCTCCTGAGCCAAAGGGGGTGCTGGAGGCAAAGCTGGCACCCGCTCACCTGGCACCGAGGGCACGGTGAGGAGCATGTCGGTGCTGCAGACCCACACGCCGGGCGGGGAGCCCACGCAGAGCTGCCGGGAGAAGGGCCACATGCCATGGGATGGCACAAAAGGGGCTCAGAACCACCCTTCCCACCCTGCTGGGGGCACACCGAAGGCTTCGGGGGGTGAGGGGGGCACCGAACCCACCCGTGGGGTGCCCAGCACGAGCTCATGCTCAGACCATGGCGTGAGCCCAAGGCCCCATCCCGCAGGCCACACAGACCCGGTGTGTCATGGTCCCCAGCAGACTGTCCAGGTTGCAGACCAGAGCTTCGGCCGAGGCACCGGGCTCCTCCACGGGCAGGCAGGTGAAGGCTCGGCCACAGTCGTCGAAGGAAAAGTCACGGCCCTGGTCAGATGGGGAACACGGTGCGGGGGGTCACAAGGAGGGAAGAGGGTGAGAAGGTGGCGCCATGTGAGACGGAGAGCCCCAAGCTGGGCTGCAGGACGGGCTCCTCACCATGTGCAGAATGAGGATGCGGGCATCCCTCAGGACGTCGGAGCTCACTACCTGGGAGGGCAGAGCAGGGGACAATCAGCAAGAATCATAGAATGGTT
>VXAK01009184.1:17751-34680 GCA_013399435.1 Arenaria interpres
TCCTGCTAAGTTCAGTAAGGTGTGAAGATGTTTTTTTACTTTATTGATAAAAAGCTAAATGCACAGCATGATGCTTTCTGACTTCCATTGCTGCATGTGTGTTAAGAGCATAACTGAGATCGAGCAAAATCTCCCAGAAGAAGAAAATTATAGAATGATAACTTCACAGTTTTAGTGGAAAAATTCTTCAGCCATCCTTACTATCCTCTGAAATACTTATTTCTTTCCTTGGTTTATTTTACTATTTTTTTTTTCCTAGCTTTTTTTTTTTTTTCCTAAAAAATGTGTTACTGTAACATAACTCTCAGTAAGCAAATCTGAAGATGAGCTAAGTAAGTTGTTGAAACCATTGATTTGATCAATTTCCATGAGAAAAGGAACATTAGGTATATCCAGCATTTATTACGAGTGATACTGCATAGCTCAGCAATAAAAAGAGCTGAAAAGAAGCTGCAATTAAAGTCCCTTAATTACATGTTGTTCTCTTTTACTGATGCTTTCAGTGGTGGTCTTTCTGTGTTTTGTGATCCCTATGCTGAAACATCCGTGTCTCCACGTTATTTCACTAGAAGCAGATTGAATCTCCTCCTCCATCAACAGTGTAGTTAGATAAAGCGTAAAACAGAAATTTAGGCAACAATTATCTTGAATTTTCTGACCACGCTGCAAAAAGGCACTCAGACCAAAATCAGGCTTTAGACTAAACATGCCTCCACATAAATCTGTAAATTCTTAATACTGAAAGTTTACTGTAACTGGTATTAGTGGTTTATACAAGTTGTAGCTTGTGTTCTTAAACTTCTGCTGTCTAATCAACATTACTGGTGGTTGATCAGTTGAACATATATAGTCTAAGTCTGTTTGTTTTAGATCTGCAATATGTTTTTATTGCAATGGATTGTAAGAATATAAAATAAGAGGGGTATGTAAAATGATCTCTGTAATGCTACTTTGTTATATTATCCTTTGAACACACTGAAAGGTCACCAAGGAACATGATGGAAAAGAGGCTCATAATACACAGAGGGTATGATTGATGTATCACGTTTAGAACGTAATCTGAAGTACAAGAGATTTAATTTATTCCATTACATACAGCCTAAAGTTTGTTTTCAGTTTCATCCAAAATAATGAAAATAATGTTTCCCTTTGCAGCTGCCATTGATTACTGTAATCCACAAAGAAATTAAAAGACACAGTGGATCAAATCAAGGTATTGGAAAGATCACTCATTTACAGTACAGAAGTACAGGCTAGCATATGCATGAGAAATATGTTAACTATGCTGACTCTTCCCCCCATGCTGCTAGAAAGGAGAGGTTATGATTAATAACTTAAATACCAACAGTTAGGCCTACTCACCATGCTATCTTATCTCACTGTCTGAAATGGCATGTGGTGCTAATGTGCTAAATTTGATATCTTATTTTTCTTGTGACCTGTTTCTCAAGAAGTGACATACTTACACACACACACATATGAAATGTAGGCAGTCTGCTATTTTCTCATACAAAACCTAATACCGTGGGTGGGTGGCGTTCTTTTCTTCTAGAACAAAGCTAGGATGTGTACGCAGCCTATAATTTTCCTTGATCCTCTGGCTATTTTTCCTTTAGAAGATCTCCATCTGTCTATCATTATAATAGTTTCGACTATGAAATACCCTCCATATCATAAGGCTTTTTGAAGTTGGAAACAATAGGAATGGGGAAGGCTCAGACAAGTTCACCCTCTCCTCTGTCCTGTGAAATGGAAGGATTTTTTTAAATTTTTTTTTGTGTTGGGTCAACTGGAAGAGACAGAGGATTAAATGTGCTTTTAAACTTATGTTGAATCACAGTACATATTTAAAGGTACCATACATAAAGATCAAAGCACATAATTGCTAGCCTTTAGTCAGCCAAAACCGCCACTGAATCCCATTTCTGGAGAGTCAGAAATTCAATTTCTCTGTCAGGTCATAAATATTGGGCCTGGAATATTATTTGCTGCTTTCATTAAGGAATATTCTATGAAACTTCTCTGCAACTACCTTTGTGGTAAAGGCATATTGCTTGGGAGAAGTTGCAGAGAACTAGAAAGTGAAATCTTTTGGAATAGGTACACCTTGTCTTAAGCTATTAGTGTAGGCATTGCTATGTGATGTCCCTGACACTGAGTGAGCCTGGTCAGTTCAGCATGCTACAGTACCGTACATTTGCTTGAAAGCATTTAATTTTCCTGATGCTTTCCTGGTTATGTATTGGTTGGCTACCTCATGAAGATAACTTCTATAAATATCAGTTAACAATGGATTTAATGTTACAGAATAACTGGTGAGTTTTTGTTCGCTTTTTTTTTTGTTGTTTTGGGGGGAGGGAGGTGCCATTTGATGGACAAGATACACTTAGGGTCTCCTACCTTGTTCAAACCAAGAACAGAGGAACAGAATCAATATTCTGCTACAAGTTCCCTGTCTTGCCCAGCAAGACTACCTATATATGAGTATAGCATGATCATCATCTTCCATTAGGAGATTGGTTCATCTAGTGTAACAGTTTTTTTCACAGAACAGAGTTTTCTCACTTTTGTGGATCTCCAGAAAATGCTGCTGATCAAACAGTGCTACAGAAGAAGAAAACCATTACCTCCCAAATATCCAATAATCCAGTTATTCTCCAAAATCACAACCAGTTTCAAAACGTATTATTTTACATTGGAAATGAGTAATAGAAAAATATTCTCTTAGCTTGCTTTATATTTATTGAGCCCTTTGGAACATGTTTTCATGTCCTATGCTTCGGGTTTGATAGACAGGAACACTGAGAGAAACGTCAGTTAAAAGGACTTCTGGGTTCAAAAGGCTATTATTAAACAGCATCTCAGTGGTGGCCAGTATTGATGTGTATACTCCAGAGTTGATACTGGAGTACATATTCTTCAACATCTTCATCAACATCCTGGATGATAATTTATATTGCACATTCAATGAAAGTTTTGGTGATGTTCAATTGTTGTACCAGGTGCTTCAATCCACAGGGACTTTAAACCAACATAAATCTCATGAAGTTCAACAGGAAGAACTGCAAAGCTCCACACGTGAGGCAGAATTGCACCATACATCAGTATATGGGAATGTAACAACCCTACTGAAAAGTACTGAAGTGTTGTGGTGAAAGCCAGGTGAGTACACAAATGACAAATGAATAAACAAATCACAAACTATGTGAATTTCATACTGGACTAAATTAGAAGAAGCATGGCAAGCAGATGGAGTGAAAGTATTTCCTTTAGTGATGGTGTGGCCACTGCCATAATATGGTGCCTAGTCTGGGGCTGCCTTATTCCAGAAGGATGTCAAAAAACTGGAGAGGGTCCAGTGTAGAGCTACAAAGATGCTGAGGGCCAACAGCACTCAACCTACAAGGTGACACTGAGGGAAATGTGTTTGTTTAGTCTGAAGAGGAAGCCATGTGGTTGCCTAAAAGCATGACTATTTGAAGGCTGTTAGAAAGATGATGGGACAAATATTTTCTCAGTAGTATCAGAGGCTATAACAAGGCCTACAGACTGCAACTTGGGAGATTCAGACTGGATATCAGGAACTTTTCACTGGGAACAAGTCACCCAGGGAAGCTGGGAACTCTTGGAGATTTTCAAGATGCGGTTATGCAAAGCCATGGCTGACCTGCTTTAGTATTGTTGGTGACAGTCCTTGAAATTCAAGTAAGACTAGATCTACCCCAACATTTCTGTGATTCCGTGGTTATTTTCAAGACATACTTTGAGGTTCTTGTGCAATCCCATAAATATAGGGATCAGCATGCTCCAATAATTCACCACAAAACTGTTCTGATTAGAAGCAGGAGTGGTTTATAAAGTATCACATTGCTAATGAAAACTATTTAGATGTCAAATACTTCTTGAGCAGTTTTTAGTTTGACAGAAGGGTTATAAAGGCCCATTTTTGCAGATGTAATTCCTGTGATTTGTCCTGCCAAATCAAGACTAGCTGTAGGAATTCTGGCTCACAGAACTCAGTGAAACATGTAAAGTTTTAATCTGTCCTAATGCACTCTCACCTGACAAGTCTCTTAAGGCAGTTTTCTGAGAGGAAAGAGTGCAGTCAGCTCATAACAAACTTCTAAGTTCAGTCTGTTACTGTTTAGCACATCCTGCCTCCACACATACATTTTTTTGTGGGCCAGAATTCAAAAACAGAGGTGTGGTGATTATAAGAATGTCTCTCTAAGGTATTATAAGGCATAAAGTACAGCCAGGAAACATTCATCATATAATTATCTCAGTGTTTTGGTTTCCATATTACTTTATAAAACGTGTTTCAAGAAAAAGTGAGATACAAATTTTTATATTTTTTTTAATGCAAGAGTGATTCAGTACTCAACTGAGAATGTTAAAGCAAATAAATTCTCTAGCTTCTGCCAAAGATCAGTGCTCTCTTTCAAAGTTCACCACCAAATGAAGTATTTTCTTCATGCGAATATTTGCAACAACATTAGAGTCATTATTCCAATTATTCAAGAATATTTTTGGATTATTTCCTGCAAATGTCACACTCCACTTCGGCAGAGTCTTTTACATTTTCTTTTCATTTTTATTTTTGTCAATAATTACCAGAAAACAATGTGTTTTTTTTTTTTTTCTAAATCCTTAAAAAAAGGTAGATAAAATGTTGTAGTACAGTTAGAAGATAGTGTAAGAAGTTTTCCTTCTGCAAAAATCACCACAGACTGTCTGGTTATATCTTTTTCACAGACCCCATTATAAATATCAGTGGGCAGTAAATGTCAAAGGGTAATGCTGTGAATTGATTGCCATGGCTGAAAGGGGTTTGACTGTAGGAATTACTAGGTGAAGGTTTATGTACGATGAGGTCAGATGAAAAGATCATAATGGTCCTGTGTTGTCTAGAATCCCTGACTGAATCAATAGCATTAACACCCTAAAAAAAAAAAAAAAGCCACGGAGTGAGTTCTGAGTGAGATGAAAATACGCCCTTGAATGTACATTAAATAGATATTGAGTACAAGACTTTTTTTTTTGCTTTCTTTTATGCAACTTTTTTTTTTTTAATCTCAGTTCTCCACTGAAAATACAATACTGCCTTCTTAAGCATTTTTAAAACTTCTTTGATTTATAACCTCTAAAAACATCACTGAGAGAGGCTTTCTCAAGGTGGACCTAGTCTGAATCTCATCTCTTATACTGTCATACCTATGCTGTGAGTGTCAGCTGTCCTGAGCATCTTATGGTCTAATCTGAATACTCCTTTTCCACAGGCCAATCTGTTTGGGCCTGTCTGCATATGTATTAAGTTATCCCATATCAAGGACTGAATGGTGTGTATGGACATGAGAGCGATTTCAGAACTGCATAGACATAAGGGTCTAAAACATGTTAGTGACCACACGATGACTGTCTTTCTCTCTCTGACAACAATTCTCCTAATATTGAGTCCAGGAGTTCGTATTGTGGCATGGCTGATTATTGCAGCAAAATCTTATGCCAAAGCAGGATGTCACAGAAGGGAGATGATTGAAAGATTATGGCCTGATTTTCTTCCAAAATAAGGAGGGGGAAAGGTGGAATGCAAAAAGGGAAGATGAGCAATGTTGTAGGAATACAACTAAGATAAATTTCTAAATAGAAGAAAAAAATAGGTATTTAGCTCTTTTTAAACTAAAAGAACAAATAAAGCTTTGTTTCACTGGTTTACACCACATGTGGATGCAAAGATTGACAATGAAAAAAGAGTGTGGGAAAGACTATGAAACGTCAGTTACCATCTCTATGGTGGAAAGAAAAACCAAGAAAATCTGATTATTCCAAAGGTGTGAGACTGGATACATTACACTGCAGAATTAGAAAAAAAATGGCATGTGGGACACTAGGCTCATAGAAGATCACCTGAAGTTAGATGAAAATTAAGAAAAGCTCTACATATGTACAAGAAAGAGAAAAACAGGATCTGGACATACAAAGCTGCTTAATCTTCCATCAGTAGTTTGTAAAACAAATTTGCAGGAAAAGATTTATCAATGTACTAGCATACTGTAGATCAGATAGTCCATAATAAAAAAGCTTTGAAGTGAAAAACAATGTCATTTACTAAATAAGTGATAATTAACAATTTGGAAATAAGTGGGAGATGACATAAGCTGCAGCATGTGTTTATAAAAGGCATTAGTTTAATATGCTTAGTTAAATGACAGTTTTTCTAGACAAAGGAAAGGGAAATTCACTTAATCCAAGTGTAAAATAGGTAATAAACTGTTGTAAAGTACAAGGCAACAGTGAATTGTGTTGAATTGGACTGGAAGCGTATTTTAAAGAGTTAGAAACATAGAATGGGGACACATTCCACTAGACCAGGTTGCTCAAAGCCCCATCCAGCCTGGCCTTGAACACCTCCAGGGATGGAGCATCCACAACTTTTCTGGGCAACATGTGCCAGTATCTCACCACTCTCAGAGTGAAAAATTTCTTCCTGATACCTAATCTAAATCTACCTTCTTCCAGTTTGAAGCCATTACTCCTTGTCCTAACACCACAAGTCCTTGTAAAAGTCCCTCCCCATCTGTCCTATAGCCCCCTTTAGGTACTGAAAGGCCGCGATACGGTCTTGCCAGAACCTTCTCTTCTCCAGGCTGAGCAACTCAAACTCTCAGCCTGTCTTCACAGGACACATGTTCCAGCTCTCTCACTATCTTCATAGCCCTTCTCTGGACTCGCTCCAACAGGTCCATGTCCTTCTTATGTTGGGGGCTCCAGAGCTGCACACGTATTCCAGGTGGGGTGTCACGAGAGCAGAGTAGAGGGGCAGAATCACATCCCTCAGCCAGCTGTCCACACTTCTTTTAATGCAGCTCAGGATGCAGTTGGCTTTCTGAGCTGCCAGCGCACATTGCCAGCTCATGTTGAGCTTATAAACCAGTTCTTCAAGATATGGTCTTGGGGTCAACTAAGAATTTCGGCGATGAGTTCAGCACAATGGCCAAGACTACTTGTGAATTTTAGTTATAGATAATTGGGAAATATTGTCAGTTCTGAGGACAGAGATCACTTGTAGGGTTTGGATTTTGTTCCTTCTTTTAGATGTTCTTTTGAACTTAAGTAGTAGAAGTGGAATCATATATTACACACTGTTAAGAATCATGAGACTCTGTAATATGAAACAGGAAATGACAGTAAAGGAATGAGGACAACAAAGAATCAATTCTACAAATGGAAATTAAAACTATGTCGCTTGTGCATTTTAGGAGTGTGGAGCCTCAGAAAGAATATGACTGGCTGTACAAATATCTGAAGGAATTATCCAGCTGGAGGGAGGAAGATCATTGTCAGTATACCTGTATATCTGCTCTCTGGGATTTTTCTTTTTTTCCTTTTTGCAATCTCCTACCTTCTCTTAAATCTTTACTACCCTGAGTTTGCATCTTTTAGAATGGGTCAGTGGCAATGCTTCCAAGTAATTGCAGCCACATGGTGTCCCGCAGTCATCTTTGGTGATGACAAAGTGGGACATGCAAGACACATGGTCATGATTACACAAAACGTCTTTGCTCAGAAATTTGGAAAAATTTCCTTCATTTCTCAATTTCCTATCAAGCTGACAACATTATTCCACTCCCAGTAAGTGATGTGCTGTTAACTGGGTTCCAGTTACCCTCTCCAGTCACCCAAATCTGACTCCTTTGCTAAGTATTTCTAAACATTAAGAGTTCTTGATTGAAGTGGAATACTTAGATCTATAGAGTTATTATTATGGAGTTTCTTTCCTTTATGTAGGAGTGACACACTATATAGTAAAAATAAAGCAATGTAATCTATCATAATGAAAGATAAATTAAAAAAAAAAAATCTCACAATTACTGCATTTCAGCTCTCAAATCAGTTTGAGTTTATGTACTTCAACGGAGCTGAAACAGAGGATTTATTTACTTGTGACCGTTCACACAGCCAAGTGCTAGATTTTAGCCCCAAGTCACTGCTGGGCATGATACACAAGGTGGGGTTGCCCCTAAGGGGGTTTTTTGGCTAAGTTTTTCTCTCTTTAGTGACATGTACATCTGCTTTCATCACTTCTTTAGGTGAATCATGATTCTTTTTACTGACTCCTCCAGCCATCTTTTTCCTTGCCTTTCCACTACTAGTTGGCTATCTCTTCTTGACAGAACAGCAAACCCTTTAATTTCTTTTCTCTAAAAGCCACGTGTTAATTCCCTTGTCTTCTCAGCACCAGTGAACAGTTAAGTTCACCCTCTAAAATCACCTTTTCAAAGGTGTAATTTGCTTGCCTCATTGTAACTAGGAAACTCACACCACCTAAGGATAGGTGGTGTCACATAGGACAGTGAAGGCTCGCTCTTCATTCCAGGCAGAATCTGGGAAAAGGTTGTAACAAGACAGGAAACTGTAGAAGAGAAATTGCTAACTGTGGCAGACAATCACAGAATAACAGAATGGTTGAGGTTGGAAGGGACCTTTGAGGGTCACCTGGTTTAGCCCTCTTGCTCAAGCAGGACCACCTAGACCACTTTGTCCTGGACCATGTCCAAACAGCTTTTGAATATCAGTCCTATCTGATTATAAATATAACTTTGTTGCAGGGGGCTGAAAAAAAGCCCCGTTTATAACAACCAGGAAGTAGGAAAAGGTAACAAAATACACAATCCTAGATAACAGTTGCTACCTTGCAGGATGTTTTCAAATAAATGTGTGAAAAAGCTGTCTCTAAGAAGGGAAGAGTTAACACTGAAGTACTTATATTCTGGAGAAGGTATTTCAGAACTAGATGGATTTATGTTGACTTAGAGGTGGTCTTCATTCATAACTCGTTTGTAATTTAGTCTTCCTGAAAGTGTGTACATAGTTATGTTTGTATATACATCTATAGAGGACTCAGATTTTCCTGTTTAATTTTAGTTTGCAAACAATAGCAGGAAGTTTGACCGCAGTCAATAATCAACTCAAGGCAATGGATGTTACTTACTAGGTTGTAACTCACTAGTTATCATACAGTAGCTATGACAGATGTAAACATGTGTTCCATATTGTGAAAAGACTGTGTGGGTGTGGGTGTGAATTATGCATGTATATGTATAATTCTCCTTCTGGGACCGAACTTTGCTAGAAAACTCCAGCGTTGCATACAATGTTCCATGAAGTTTTTCTGTTTCTGTAAAATAATGTATTGAAAACAGTAGATTGTTATTGGAGACAGTGACAAAGTCTTTACTAAAGTTGAGGTAAATAACACTTGGAATGTGCTTGCTTAATCTTGTGTTATTAGGTTTTTCTTTGACAAAGACAGGAGGAAGTGGTATATTTTTGAATAATGTACTTCAGATTGAAGCCCATGAGCAAGAAATGGGAGTTTTGAGAATTTTATTCTTCTCAGTTTGAGAAGATTCAAAGATAAAGTTGCTGTTTCTCAAGGGTAAGAAACTCTCATAACTGGGATATAAATATGGCTGCCATGAGGGTATTCAGCAGCTCTCTTGTTGAATAGGCTCTATATCTATAACTTTTGGTGTTTTGAGACAAGAAAGGGTTCCATCCCAGTTCAAAATGTTATTGTATGTTATGCAATCAGAATTTAATGAATTTCTAGGAACCAAGTACCTAGAGAATGCCATTAGCGGTAGACAAGAGGTTATGTCCTTTTTGCCAGCCATCTTTCTGAATCTGAAGTATCTCTTCAACAGGAGGAATGACTTCTCATTCAGGCTCCCCTAGGCACTCTCTGCTGAAGTGTAAGTACAGGGAGGTCTAGAATTCAGATCTGAAATTTCTGATAAATCTTTAGACTGGACATGTCTGAATTAGGATTTTCATTCAGAATGTTTAGATAGACTGCAGGTGAGGAACAGCTTTCCCAGTAAGCTGAAGTTCTGCCTTTATATGGGATTTAAATACTCTAAGAAACACATCTTTGTGTTACTGCCTTGGTGCTTGAGAGGCCCTAAGAATCAAAGTTTTACCATCTGAAATGCTGTGACCACCTAAAATGATTTCAATAAAGTGCCCATCATGTGCCAAGGTGGTAGGCATGCCATTTATACTACAACCTTAGATAAGCAACTCAGAATCTACCACATTCAGAACGCTATTCTGGATTAACAAAACATCTGGCCCTACACATTTCTAGCCCTTCATTTCCATATTTTTGTAACAAGACCTTTGCTTAATACAGAGAGATTACTTTCTGTATTTGATGAGAAAGACTGAATTTACATGTGTTTTGTTTTGCTTGAGGTTTTTTTTGTTGTCTATTCTTTTTTGGTTTATTTTTTGTTATGAGTTGTTTTGGCTTTTTTTTTTAATGGCTGTAAATTTTAAAGAATAAACATTAAATCGTCTTAACATTTAAAATGAGTTCAAGAGAAGGAATCAACCTAAGCCAGAAGAATCCAGAAGTTCGTGTGTAGTAAGGGGGAACAGTTTTAGAAAAAAATTGTCGCTTTCCCAATACTTTTTTTTCCTATTTCATGTCTTAAATGGTGTATCTCATTCAAATTATCAAAAAAATGGACTTTTACATATGCTTCTTGATTATACTGATCAAGAAAATTCAAAAGCGCTGGTACTAATAGTTTTAATGTGCATGTTACAATTTAAGATATTGCGTGTTGTAATATCTTCTGAGTTTCTTTTGCCAGATGTGTCAGAAATAAGTTTCAATTATAGTATGCATTTTCAGGGGGTATTTATTTTCCCTAAAATGGAAATGAAAATGAAGAGTAAGTACAGGATGACTCATTTTGAATTTATGTGTATTATGGATTTGCTTTTAAATAAAATTCATATCCGTTTTGTTTGTATTCTAAATAACTACATTTCCTTCTCACTTAAAAGAGTAAAGTCTATTTAATCTCACTGGGAAGAACAGAGCCATTGTATTAGACCTAGTCTCAAAAAAACACATTAAAAAAAATCCAAAAGCTAGAATATAATACTAATGTGGCATATCTGAAAAAAGAAGAAAGTGTAACAGAAAATTCATAGATGAACTTCTATTTTTAAAAAGTATTAGAATGTTAAATCATAAAGAATAAAATGTGTAATATTATTATTGTGGTCAACCATACTTTGCCCTCTCATTTCTGAAGATATTTTAAAACAAGTGATAAAACATCAAATATCAAGGGCCTAGCTGCTTTTGTTTTCCATCTGGTATTCCAAACAATCCTGATTACTGCAATGGTGCTAAGCATAATGCCTTGTCTCTATGGATCAGTCGCGATTTATCGTTGTTTAAAAATCTTATATTTGAATTATATATCATATAAGACAAGCTGAAACTGAACAGCTTTGGCAACTGGCTACTATTCTAGAAAAATGGTCATTTTTAGACTTTCAAAACAGTTTATTTTAGCATGAATGCTTTTTTAAAACTTTTTTCATACAGGATTGACTGATTTATGTTGTTACTTAGATATAAACAGAGCCAGTATTGAAACCTGAAGAATTTGCTTATATAAACATATCTCGCTTTTCTAAATACTCATTCTTATTGACCAGGAAAAGTTTTATTGAATTACGTAAGACTTCACTGTGTCTATGCAAAGTGTTATATATTTTATTGAACGCTGTCATTTTGGGGTAGATTTGGGGTAGATTCCTTCCTGAATCCTCATGGATGCTGCAAGAAGCTGTTCCTCAGAAGTTAACTCTCCTAATGGTTTCTTTCTTACCAAAAGAAAAATAAGAAATTTCTTATCTAAGGGAAGAAAAGTACTTTGGGGGCTTATTAAAACTTCTGACAAACCTATAGCAGGTTCCCTTTCCCAGCAGTCCCTCAGCATCTTCCACACTGCTTTCTCTTCTCTTGCACGAGGATTTCTCTGCAATACCAATGCTATACCCATTTCCAAGTTAATGAGATACTCTGAAATTTTTGCTTGCATGCTCATGATCCAACCCCATAACACACAGCCATTTGTGCAACAATCACTAAACAGCTTTCAGATGATATTAAAGATAGACCCTGGCTAAAATTCCTATCACTGAGATGGGAACACCTCTGATACCAAGACCAGGCTGACTAGTTCATGTAGTGAGATGGTGATAATGATCCCATACCTAGAGTACTGTACTCTTTAAGCTTTAGAAGAGACCTTCACAGTTACACTTTTCACTGTTCATGTCAGCTAAATTTTCAGACTCTTTTCAGTGCTTCCCAGTGACAGGATGAGGGGCAACGGGCACAAGCTGGAACATAGGAAGTTCCCCTCAAATATGAGGAAGAGCTTCTTTACCATGCGAGTGACAGAGCACCGGAACAGGCTGCCCAGGGAGGTTTGGAGTCCCCTTCTCTGGAGTTTTTCAAGACCGGCCTGGATGCAGTCCTGAGTAATGAGCTATAGGCAATCCTGCTTTGGCAGGAGAGTTGGACTAGATGATCTCCAGGAGGTCCCTTCCAACGCCAACAATTCTGTGATTCCATGTTTCCATGATTCTTTGCTCTACTGTGAATGTTCTCTGGTTCTGCTTTTGTCATTATTGAACTGTTGCCCTCTGAGCAACAAAGAACCAGTATCCCCCTCTGTCATACGGATCTTCAGGCTATAGGATATGGAGATCTGGAAGGTGGATCTCAGAGTATGCATGTTGCATACCAACTTAGCAATGCTCCCCAGAACAAAAGTCTGGTCCTTTAAAAATTTAGACAAAGATGGAGGAGATTGAGCAAATCTGCTGTTTACAAACACTGTGATGATTACCCGTGGAATGATCCCTGCAGGGGTTTAAGCCCCTTTGTGCCTTCCTGGGAAGAGAAGGCTGTGCCATCCTTCAGGGCAGAGAAGACTCTGGAGACATGTTTGCTGCCTAAGAGACACCTCAGAATCTGCCCAGAGATAGCTCTGTGCTTAAATGCCATGCTTTAATATCCTCCAATGCCAAGTTGGAGAGCTCTGCATGTTTCTTTCGCCTAGTTCTACTTGATTAAGTCTAAAGAACAGATAATTAATAACACCTGCAAAATTAGTATCTCTCTTCTGTATGGTTACTAGTCGGTGGTTATCTGATTGCAGCATAATCATCATGACAAGAGTCCTGCAGGCATTCCGGATTTCCAGTCCTTTTCCACATGTCCCTGAATTGCTAAGATATGGTAGAAAATGGTGGGGGTGAGGGGGCGGGGGACGACAAGAGAGGAGTTTGGAGAGGTTGTGCTTAAGCTATTGCAAAGGTTTGGAAGGCCTGGACACCCTGGGAGCCTAAGTCAGCCGGACCAGAGGGGGGTGTGTGCAGGAAACAGGTTAGTGGCCAGAGAAACATACAGTGCTTAGAGGTTCCTTAAACTGTAGTTGTTTTCTCAACATGCAGAATCAGTATGTAAATCCAAACACAGCTGCCTGGTGAGTGACCAGAAAGAGTGAACTTTATTTTTTTCTTTGACAGTTTGGATATTCTTCATCAATCAAAAAGTGGAGTTGCTGTGCCAAACAGTTTTAACAGTGGTTTTTTTCAGGAAATTCAAAAGAAATATCATTATGAATTGTTTAAAAAAAATGCTTTGGGCTATGATAAAAAAAATACAGTAACACTCAATTTTGGAAGAGTGTAGTTCCCTTCCTGATTGCTGAACTTCCTACCTTCCTCCCTTGCTTCCTTTTTTTCTTTTTCCTTCCTTTCCTTAAGACTAGGAAAACTAGGGGCTGGTGGGTCTGGGAAGAAATAAGCATGCCAAAAAAGACCCCAGTTCTTGAAAAGAAGTGACCTTGGAAAGGTGAGTGCCAGGGCCCTAAGGGGCCTAATGTCCCTGGCCTGCCCCCAGGTCTCCTCCCCTGGTCCATGGCACAGGACCCCATCCCAGCCTCATGGCCATCACTCACTGCCCCAGAGGGGCTGTAGGACATCATCTCCAGCCTTGGCATAGCCCTGCCCAGCCATAGGCCATGCTGAGTTGGGCCACCTGCAGGCCGACATCCTGGCCTGGCCTCGGCCCATTCCCATCCTCACAGCCCTGCCCAGCCATCCCATGCTGGATCTGACCCTGGCTCCCCTGACCAGGCCTGACCCTGACACTCACCCATGGGCCAACATGCCAGCCTGGCCTGGGCCCCTGCCCTGTCGGCTCTCATCCCCTTCAGCCCCTGGCTCACCTTCTCTTAGGGGAAGCTTCTGCTGCTCCCTGACAAGGGGTGGAAAGAAGGCAGCACAGCAGGACCTCACACGATGTCCTGCCCAACCTTCCCTGGCCAGCTGTGAACCTTCCACGAATGCCCACCCATGGGGGACCTGGATACAGGGTTTGTTTGACACCAAAGAAAAGCACAGTCCTTGCCCTACCCAATTCGCTCGCTCCCAGCCAGGTGCCAAATTCATGACATCCCACCTTCCCTTCTAGTCCGAGACTGGCAGCCAGGATATTGCATCTTAAAGAAATTAATGAGTAAATAACTGAAAACAACAAATGTAGATCAAGTCCATTTTATTGCTGTCTTTTTCTTTTTCTTCTTTTTTCACCTTTATTACCCAAAAACTAGGAATGGATGCAACCTTGCAGGCAAAATGGATTGTTGCTCCAAATGCTTAGGATGGGATAGGTTTTGTTAAACTTCTCCCTTTCCTTAAGGAAATCCTTAAATCTTAAGAAGAGAGCTGTGTTTCAGTCTTGCAAGGTCCCACACTGAAGAATTTGTCTGTGTTCCCAATTTTAGGCGCTGCTGCCGAAAGGCTGGACTCTGCTGTTGAGTGAGTTCATCCATCTGGGAGCACGGGGCCAGCTCCCCGGCTTGAGTGCGCTCCTGCAACCGTCTCCTGAGGTTTTCTGGGTGTGACCAAGAGCAACTCTTTGCCCTAGAAATAAAAAAAAAAACTTGCTCCTCTGGACTGACACTGATAATTGTCCTTTGCTCATACTAAAAATATTCATGCTGCAGCCCAGTGTGTATTAAGAAACTCTGCAGTCCACTGTGCATTGAAAAAACCCTCCCTGCAAAGCTAAATATCCAACCCCACAATGTATAAGTGCATTTAAACACATTTAAAGATTTAAAAGTCTGGTAAAGTTTTTGATGCTTTAAAATGTTCACTAGAAATATTAAGTTTTTAATACAGCAACATAACATGTTCAGTTACCTGCACCTAAACTTTTTCCTCAAAAAGAATCATTAAATTTAAATATAATCATAAAAAGTACTGTGCTTCGTGATAATAAGATGGGATCAATCACCAGAGACCACTAGAAATCTTCAAAGCTTGGAGCAGTTAGAAATCTCATTCTATTATGATCTCCTAAATCTTTTAAACATCAGACCTTGTGTGGTCCTCTGATGATCTTTTGATAGTTCAAGGAACATTTACAAAGTAAAACTCCGTAATGATTTAAAGATGCGGCCTCTCCTTCCTGCCCAGACCGCAGCCATGCCTCTTCTAACTGAAGCAGATCTCATAGTATAATTGCACCATAAGAATGCATGTTTCTATAGATATAGCTAATTATTGTCAATGCAAATAATAATACTAGTTCTGCATATTGTCACTACAGTATGGAAATAAATAGTAATCTGCATAGAAGCATTACTGTCTGTTGTCTACAGAAAAAAAAAAGATAAAAAATTTCTATACTCATAATTTAGAAAATGAAGAGCTCCTCCTTACCTACTAAATATCATAATTAATTATAATGCTAAAAGCTGCTAGTTTGATTCAACAGGAAAATTGATATTACCTTGATTTAAATATTCCTGTATTACTATATTCTATTTTTTCCTTCTTTTTATTAAAGTATTGAATTCCTTTTTGTATGTATAGATTGCACTCAGCAAAATTATTCAGCTGGAATTATTTTATTATTGAATCAAAACATTTCTAATAAAGCCAGTATTTCTCCTTTGAAGCAAAGATAAAAACATTTCTTAATAAATTTTCAAAATTAAATGTTTCCATCATTTAAAATGTATTTTCATTTTAAAATTCTCTGCGATCACAGTTTTAGACTGCTTGAAAATCAAAATATAATTTCAAAGTAAAATGTATTTTACTGTTTTAATCACCCCAGTTTTAGTGTCTCAGAAATGCTAGCAAACTGAAAAAGATCAGTAATTTTCAAGGTTAAAATGAGTTTTCTTAGGGATACAGCAAAAAACTGTAAGCTAAACTTGAATTTAGAGCAATATCACCCTGAAGACTTCCTTGCACAGTATTTTTTAAATCAGTAGCAGTTACTATTCATAAAATAAATTGAAATAATATTTGGGGGTTACACATTGTCTAACTCAACCTGAGATGTCTGGATCACATTAACATTTGAACTTGGTTTTCACGTTCTATAGCTGTTGTACAGAAATCGGCACCTTCAGGGGACAGTTAATTTGCCTAACTTCAACTACTATCAACAGCAACTGAATTTCACCCCAGAAGTGCTCTGGGACACCACACTCAGATACCCACCTTTGGGCAAATGAGTTCTTGTGATATGAAGGACATGAAGGACAGGGAGGTGATTCAGGACAGCCAACATGGCTTTACTAGGGGCAGGTCCTGCCTGACTAACGTAGTGGCCTTCTATGATAAAGTGACTAGGTCAGTAGATAAGGGATGACCTAAGGATGTGATCTATCTGGACTTCTGTAAGGCCTTTGACACGGTCCCCCACAACATCCTGCTTGCCAAATTGGAGGGGTGTGGGTTTGATTGGTGGACTGTTCAGTGAATAAGGAACTGGCTGGATGGTCGCATCCAGAGGGTAGTACTCAATGGCTCGAAGTCCAGATGGAGAGCAGTGACAAGCGGTGTTCCTCAAGGATCCATGCTGGGACCGATACTGTTTAACATTTTTATCAATGATATAGACAGAGGGATTAAAGGCACCATCAGAAAGTTTGCAGATGACACCAAGCTGTGTGGTGTTGTCAATACACCAGAAGGATGGGATGTCATTCAGAAGGACCTGGACAGGCTGGAGAGGTGGGCCCA
>VXAK01009184.1:34772-49432 GCA_013399435.1 Arenaria interpres
GATGATCAGGGGGTTGGAGCACCTCTGCTATGAGGACAGGCTGAGGGAGCTGGGGTGGTTCAGCCCAAAGAAGAGGAGCCTCCGGGGACACCTAATAGCAGCCTTCCAGTACGTGAAGGGGGCCTACAGGAAGGCTGGGGAGAGCCTGTTTACAAATGCCTGTAGTGATAGGATGAGGGGCAATGGCTTTAAGCTGGAGAGAAGCAGATTTAGATTGGAGATTAGGAGAAAGTTCTTTACTGTGAGGGGGGTGGAGCACTGGAACAGGTTGCCCAGGGAGGTGGTTGAGGCCCCATCCCTGGAGATATCCAAGGTGAGGGTTGATGAGGCCCTGGGCCACCTGGTCTAGTTGGGGGTGTCCCTGCTGACTGTGGGGAGGTCAGACTAGATGACCTTTGGAGGTCCCTTCTGGCCTGGACAATTCTACGATTCTATGATATCTGTGAAACAGGTTTCCAAAACACCAGAAAGTGAGGACTGAGGATCCTGGTCCTCAGTGGACTCCCATAAGTGTGGACTCAACCAGACAAAGTGAGGACATGTTTACGTATGTTTTACACTCAAAGGAGAACAACCTCCAAATTTCAAACCTGTTATTAAAAATGATGGGAAACACACTCTCTCTCCCACCTCTCTGTACTCGTATTCCCCCTGTATCCAAATATCCTCCTGTTCTTCTTATTCTTTGGGACATTTGAATTTAGGTCCATGCTTATGGTTATTAATAATCTCAATCAAATGCTAGATTCAACATTTCTTCTATCTCTTCTCTTTCCTGCCAGCCAGTGACTTTCTATATGATTCAGAGTCCCACCCTGAGGTTCAGGCCATCTATATCTCTAGTTTTAAAAAGAAACAGGTGATGTTTTCATAGCTGAGCTGTATTAGAATTAAAAATAACCATGTTACTTTAAATGAAGTTGTCTGATTTCTGATGTAATTTAATACACAGGAAAAATCTTTTGGATTAATATTTGTATGACTTGCTCCAGAACTGCTGACTGTGATCAGCTGTGTATCAGGTCAGGGCATTTCACTTCTGGCTCTCTTCCATCTTTACTCTCTACTTTCAATCTGTTTCTAATGACTTGTTCTTTCTGTTGTTAAGTTTAAAATCACTACAAGTGTTTAAAAAGACATCTCTTTGTAGTACTGTAGTTAATAAAATTCAAACTGATTTTCAAGGAGGAATGGGAATATGAATTTAAAAATAGAAAAATAAAAATCTGAGGGCTCATAAATCATAGTGTTTGCCACATAAAGAATGGACAGGAAGTTGTTCTGCTTGAAACTCCCTACCAAGGGATATTAACATAATCTCTAATACATGTTCCTCTGATTTTTGAATAGTTATAACAACTCAATGAAACTGAAATAAGAATACAAGAACAAGAAAGACGTTGAGATGCTGGACCATGTCCAGAGAATGGCAGCAAAGCTGGTGAAGCATCTAGAGCACAAGTCTTATGAAGAGCAGTTAAGGGAACTTGGGTTGTTCAGCCTGGAGAAAAGGAGGCTGAGGGAGACCTCCTTGCTCTACAACTACCTGAAAGGAGGTTGTAGTGAGGTGGGGGTTGGTCTTTTCTCCCAAGTAGCAAGCAATAAGACAAGAGGAAACAACCTCAGGTTTTGCCAGGGGAGGTTTTAGGATGGATATGAGGAAAAATTTCTACACCAAAAGGGTTATCAAAGATTGGAACAGGTGCCCAGGGAAGTGATTGAAACACTGTCCCTGGAGGAGGTATTTAAAAGACCTACAGCTGTGGCACTTAGGGAAGTAGTTTAATGGTGGACTTGAGAGTGTTAGATTAAGAGTTGGACTTTATCATCTTAAAGGTCTTTTCTCAACCTAAATAATTCTATGAAATTGTTGTGGGTTTTTTCCTTCTTTTTTTTCCTTCTTTCCATTAAATAATTTGTAATAGCTTCATACAACTCAATAGCCTAGCAGATTGTGCTCATATCAGAGGGGTAGAAGGTCCAGTCTTTTCTGTGTTTGAAGACAATTGTGTCTTGGCTAGTGGTATGGTTTTCTGACATGAGAAATTCTGCATGGAAGAAACTCCCTTGTTCTCCTCTCTTCTCTCTCCAGCTATAAGCATCTGACTTAAATCTGTGTCTTACAGGTAGATAGAAGGCTGTTGTAATCAACAGATAATTGGACTTGATTTTTCGAAATCATGTCAAAGTCCTAATTTCCATTACTTCCTTACTGTTGAAATTGCACAGAATAAAGAATAATTTGAAGGGAAATTATGTGGAAGTTCTAAATAAAATTTTATTTGCTATACGTTTTTTAAGAAAGTGAACATAGCTCTTTCTCAATTTTTTCTGCTAATAATAGGCATAGACTTATTTTCCAATACTTCTCTGAAGTAAAATAATAGTTTTATCTTTATTATGATATGGACGTACACAGGAAATACACATTTAATTCAACAGTTCTAAAAGGAAATATTTTAGAAATTTTTTTTTTTTTTTTTTGAGTAAGAAGTGTTTTTAAAGGGCAGCTTCTCTATTCATGATAGTAGTTTTTATTAAAAAATCATTCTGTGAAATTGACAAGTAAAAGTATGAAGTCTTAAATAATGATGGAAGTAATAGAAAATTAAATATGTCAGACTGAAACAAGCAGTTACTTTATTCTACCAAAAAAAAAAAAAAAAAGAAAAGAAAAAGAACAGGCAAACCCACTTTTTGCATTTGTTTGAATAAAATATTAGCAGGAAGGAGCAGTATATTGTGCAAAAACTACCATTGACCACAACTCTCTTAGAAAGCATCTTCTTACGTGGCTTACATCTCTTTTCTGCAAGCCAAATTAAGGCTTTTAATAATTCATTAACATGAGCTTTAGAGACCACAAAAGAATTAAGGATTTGTGCCAAATTCTGGATGTCAGGACAGTTATGTTAACACATTAAAATATCATGTTTGGTAGGCATTAAAATGATGTACAGTATCCTAGAATGATGTAAAAGTCTCTGAAAGCTTTATGGGCAAAATAGTTTAAAGAGATAGAGTCATAATTAATTGCCTTTGAAACCACATATTAATAACAGAAAGAAGAGACAAAACTCTGAATGAACACTGCTATCTGTAAAATGCCCCTGATATATGTAACTTAGTTTTAATTAAAAGCTGTCAGCTTTCCAGCACCTTCCTATCAAAATTATTTAACTCTCTCTCAGACACGCCAGTTTTCAGTGCTGCTCAAGTTCACTGGTAAAGATCCTGTAACTCTGCAGTGTAAGACAAACTTCAAGTATGAGAGAGGGATCTGGACAGACTGGATCAATAGGCCAAGGCCAATGGGATGAGGTTTAATAAGGCCAAGTGCCGGGTCCTGCATTTTGGTCACAACAACCCCAGGCAGCGCTACAGGTTTGGGGAAGAGTGGCTGGAAAGCTGCCCAACAGAAAAGGACCTGGGAGTGTTGGTGGACAGCCGGCTTAACATGAGCCAGCAGTGTGCCCACATGGCCAAGAAGGTCAACAGCATCCTGACCTGTGTCAGGAATAGTGTGGCCAACAGGAGTAGGGAAGTCATAGTGCCTCTGTACTCGGCACTGGTCAGGCCTCACCTTGAGTACTGTGTTCAGTTTTGGGCCCCTCAATACAGGAAGGACATTGAAGTGCTGGAGCGTGTCNGTTGCGGCAGGGGAGGTTTAGATTAGATATTAGGAAGAATTACTTTCCTGAGAGGGTGGTCAGGCACTGGAACAGCCTGCCCAGGGAGGTGCTGGAGTCACCGTCCCTGGAGGTATTCAAGAAACGTGTAGACATGGCTCTTCAGGGCATGCTCTAGTGCCCAAGATTATTGGTTTATTGGTGATGTTGTGGGGTGTTGTGTGTGTTGTTGGTTTGGTTTTTTTGTTTGGTTGGTTTTTTTGTGGTTGGACTCTATGATCTCAGAGGTCCCTTCCAACCATGGTTATTCTGTGATATTCATAAAATAGCATTGTTGGTTTTTTGTATTTTATGGAAGGCAAAGCACTGTCTTTTATCTAACATGAAGAAAAATATTTTATGGGAAAAAAAGTGGATCAAAGTCCCCCAGCATTTTGCTTTTTCACACTTCCACCTTCCTTTGCTTTTGAGTTGCTACTTTGTTTTGGTTTTAATACTCAAACTTTCCTACTATTTTCACCTAAAATTATGCTGTACCCATCCATATTGTTTCACCCTGAAATAATTCAAAACAAATAAGGATTCAAATCATTATAGTGAAGTACTCACAAGCTGTTACATGTTTGCTGTCAGTATTTCCCTCACTGGAATCCTGCTGATAAGAGATTTTTCCCAGGAGAAGAAAATTCAACTTTTGCCTTCATTGTGGACTTGCAGAATAATGAAGGCTGAAAGGGACACTGGGAGGTGAGTACTGTGTGTATCAGGGTGGATTATCGTTCAAGACAGCTAGCCCATAAACTGAGAGGAAGGTGGGAAAATGGCCCTGGTGCAGCTAAAAGGAGAAGCAGAAAACAGGCTGGAGAGGACTGGTGAGGCCTGAAGGAGTCCTGTGTGAGGAGAATTAACTGTTTTCAGAAGACAGGGAGAAGCATGCAAGATAAATCAGGCAACAACTGGTATCAAACCTGGAGAAAGGCAAAGCTGTTACATTATACAAGTTTGCTTTCTTTTATTACTCTTCAAATGTCAATATCCTAATAGTTTTTCCTTTCTGTTGAGTTGCAGTAAGGACTTGGAGGTCTCAGGCTGCTTATTACTGTGAAGGAAAAATTATAATATGAAGTCTGGGTTTATTTCAAGGTTGAGCCAATTTTTATTTGCATTCATGCCTGCTGTGGAAAAAGAGATTAAAAAAAGCATGCCAGGCACACTCTTCTTTAGGTTACTTTCCTTTCCAGACACTCAATACCAACTTCACAGGGAGTAGCTCTACTTCAAGGACTGAATTTAAAGAAAACTCAAACTGGAACATCTTCTAGTGCTTACACTTCTCCCTTTGCATGGTGCTTTGCTTAACTCAGATATCACCTTTTCATATTTTTCCAAGGTTGAACATTTTTTTTTATTAAAAAAAATTAAGAAAAAACCCCCAAACACGGACCAAAATATTAACTCAACATTAATTCAAGCACATGAACTGCTTCAGAGCTCTGAAGTACTAATTTAGGACTGAATTTCTAGCCAGGTAAATGTACAGTTTTTTCTACAACAAAATCTACTAGCCCCTTCTACTTCTTTTCCACATGCTAGATTTATCTATTTTTAGCTTAACTTTACGCATCAGTAGCGACTATATTTGCCATGTTCATTTTCTCCTCTGCCCATTAATAATTTAGGGAATAAAGCAAGGAAATACAATAGGAGAAAGAAGTTATGGATTAAATCTTACAGACTGCTCACTAGTTGTATTAAGGAACATTTCAGAATAAACAATTGAAATTGTGAAATGCAAGAATTCTTGGTACTGTTCAGTGTTCAAAGGGCAGTATAACAGCCTTGTATGAAGTATAGCTGACTGCGTCCATTGAACTTCTATATTTTTCTCTGCTGCTGTCTGCTCTCAGGGAGGACAACAGGCAGGTTGCATCCTTTTTCTTAGGTTGTAAGGAATATAGCACATCAGTGTCTTCCTGTTCTTTTCCATTTTATTGAACCTAATGACATCTCCAACAGATTACACACATATGGAAAATAGTGAACAGCCCAGAGACGATACATATAAACAGTTATTTTAGTTTACATTCTCGGTTCAACATTCACTTTGATGATTTCCATTTATTTTTTTTCTCTTAATTGTCACAGAATCATAATCCCTTTCATGGATCTCTATATATTAAAAAATGATAAATAGATCACAGTTATCTCAAGGATAAGAATGATTTTCAATAAGTGTTGAACAGTTGGACAGCTCTGCTGGAAATAAACTTAGTCTAAATCTATCCCAGATGTATTCAATCTGACACCAATTGTACAGAACCTTAGAAAACACTTCTTGTGAAGGTCTGCAGGGTTCAATAGTGCTACCTCTTGGGAGTTCACTGTGTTACTGTAAGTCTGTTTGACATGGGCTCTACACAGAGCTCATAAATCAGTGCAGAAGAGCATGGTGAAAGGAGATCTGGGATTACTTGGTTGACAGAGATAACCCCTATTCCTGTCATTTCACCACCAAAGTCTATCTTTTGGATGTTTTTTTTTTATCTTTGCAAGAACTGGATTTATCCAGAAACATGTCTAAGATGCTGGCATGAGTGGTAATGATGACAGAACAAATCATGGGTTCTGTTAGCGAATCTCATTGTTATCTTACTGGTTTAAGAAAGATGACATACAAAAGCTATTTTGAAACATTTCAGAGTAAAATACCTTGAAATAGGTAGTATTATTGCATGTTGATATGTAAATCTTCCAATCTATAGATTAATTTGTGTTCTTTCTATCTAAGAACAACTAAGGAATGTAGTTTTAAGAATGGGCTACTACAAGACAGTCTATTGTTAGGCAAATTTTAAGGAAAAAACCCTGTTGAATATTTTAGTCTTCCAAGTAATGTTAAGCTTGAAGCTACACACATTTATTAACCTTTCAAGTGTATGTTTTCTAACATTGCAGTTAAGCTTTGTACCTACAAGGGAGAGCTCCAGTCTGTTCCTGGGTAACACAGTCTGATAGCTAAGAAGATGATGATAATTCTCTTTAGTGCCACCTCACTCCTCCACAAATACCTCAAATTCACATACACCACCAATATCATGTTGTTTTAAAATACTATTTTCAGATTATTTGTTCTGTATTTTATAATCTGATTAAGAAAACTCAGAAAGTTGATGTTTCTATACTGGCTTTAATTCCCAATAGAATCTCACTTCCTTTAGTTAATATCACTGTGTTTTTCTAATTTAAGGGCAGGTGATTGCATTTCAGCTGTTCCCCTACACTTACAAGCTGACAGAAATTCAGTAAGTTCATTTATGGGAATCATGAAGTTCATTCTCTGCAAGGATTTTAATGCTCATTAAACTAGACGTCATGACCCTCAGTGTAAATGTGACATGGTTCTCTGGATTACTGTTTTTTTAAGACATCGAGAGTGAGGGAAGATGATATTTTGCTCATCGATCTGTGTCTTGAGTAAGAGCTAGTACTTGTTTCTGTTAAATGGAGCCAATAGAGAACGTAAAACTGCTGTGTTTTACACAGCTTTAAGGAACAAAATTGTGCAGACGAAGGATTGGCATATCTTTAGGTACACCTGGGTACCTATTTAAATACAACATTATGGATTTTTTGAAAGTTTTTGTTTTTATCTTCTAATCTTAAGGTTTTGATATCTTTATACCTTATATACAGTAACATTAGAGTAGAAAGGTGATGGACAGCAAGTTTAATTAATTGAGGAGCAGGAGATGATTTGTATTTAGCACAGCTATGACATTCAGTGTTCTTAAACTCACTAACTAGGTTCTTGCTTCTTGGTAAAACCTATCAGGTAAAATAACATTGGCCTACGTGCCAGCAATGTTGTGTCAGAACAAAGGATGTAAACACTTTTTTGTGTAAATACTTGTTTCTGATGTAATTTTTTTCAATTATTTTTACTGATACCTGAATTCAGTAGCATTGTGTATTTTCTTACTGCACTAATAATGTGCTATTAAATCACCTTCTTAAAGTATATAAAAATAAGATAAATGAAAAGATATCTTTTCTCAATTTGCAACTCAACCAATATCTGATTTTTTTTTTTGATCCTGCAGGTGACTTTTTGTCCAATTGAAAGTGCTCTTTCTAGTGCCTTTTGAGTTAATGTTTCACACATGCAAAAAGATACAATCTCAAATACACTGAATTTCATTTAAACTCACCATGGAGATCAAACATTATTTATTTTTCAAATAGTAGTTTGAAAAATATGCTAACTGATTAAATCTAGAATAGAAGCACTTCACGTCTTTTTTGCTTCTTTTACTGAAACATATTCTTTATACGTATCATGCAATCTGCAACTCTGTAAATGGAACAAATCAGAACAGGCATTAGCTAACTGATTAACATTCATTCAATAATAAAAATAAAAAGAATAGTGTGTGTGAATTATAATTAGCCATATGTATTTACAATAAAAGTCCAAAATAAGGTGATACTGGCTTTACCAGTTCTTTGTAGTATGCAAAACTGCCCACATAACATATAATGCTGTGCAGATTTGAAGCTGTTGTGCATGTCTGGTCCTAAATTTAATAATTTAAATATATTTTAAAATAAATGTTTTGTCTCCTGTAGGATGACAAGCGACAAGGAGGTGATCCTTCCCCTCTGCTCAGCACTGGTGAGACACATCTGGAGCACTGTGTCCAGGTCTGGGCTCCCCAGCACGAGACACACATGGACTTACTGGAGAGAGTTCAACAAAGGCCACAATGATGAAGGACTGGAGCATCTCTCCTATGAGGAAATTATGAGACAGATGGGACTGTTTAGCCTGGAGAAGTCTCAGAGGCAGGGAAGGTGCAGAGAGAACAGAACCAGGCTCTTTCCAGTGGTGCCCAGGGACAGGACCAGAGTCAATGGGCACAAACTGAAACACAGGAGGTGCCATCTGAACATCAGGGAACACTTTTTCACTTTGAAGCTGACTCAGCACTGGCAAGGGTTACCCAGGGAGATTGTGCAGCCTCCATGTTTGGAGATATTAAGAAACTACTTGGACACATCCTGGGCAACCTGGTCTAGATTGCCCTGCTTGAGCAGAGGAAGTGAACAAGATGACCTCCACAGGTCCCTTGCTACCTCAACCATTCTGTGATTTTGTGATTCTGTAGGACTCTCATTTGATCAACATTTTATTATTATTTCAAAATCAACATTGTGAAATGTGATGTGTTTATATTTGTTATTTGTATTCATATTTATATTTAATTCATATTCACATTCATATTCCTATTTAATGTCCATACGTACCGTTGCTCATTTAGCTATTTTGTGTTATCTGTTTCATTGTTGGTTTTGAACTTAAGCAAATAATAAGGTTTGTAAGGACAGCTTGCTTTTTTATTGGACCAGCTAAGAGGACAAAAGATGACCTTTCTAACACCTGCAGATCACCTGCAGATTATCCTGATGCCCACTCAATTTCTTAATGGGATAAAGAGGAAAAGGAATAACACTTGAAAAGCAGTAAAAATGAACCTATTATTTCTTGATAGGAAAAATTTATCTTCAGCCAATAAAACTACTATTTTCTTGAACAATTCCACTTTCTAGCCATGAAGTTTTCTTTCCAGGTGTCTGATGAATCTGACCATAGTACAGAGAAAAGGCAAATCACCAGCCCAATAACTCAGTGAGATCCCTACCAGCAACGCTATCCTACTGAAAATTCTCAGACTTGCCCGCTTAGGGACATCATCCAGGAGTGTTACAGCAGTACAACTACATTGTTGCTGCTATACTGATAGTTCCATGAACTCTCTGTTTCAATATAAGCATTGCCTTAATACAGTAATTTCTCTCCTCCATTGTAATTATTTTTTTTGGATGCTGTGCAATTATTTTAAAAAAGAGTAGAAATCACCGTTTGGAAAGGGTATTCACATGGGCAGTTATCCCTTCAGGGTTGTAGGAGTGCAATTAGAACACTGCAGTTGTACAGCAGAAATACCACTTAAATACAGCAAGTGCCTAAAGATTTGTCATATATACTTCTTTCTTTCAGGCCACCACCCCTTAATTGCTACAACAAATATGTTTCTGATGGAGTGGTTAATGAAAAGGGTACTAATCTGATGCACATTTAAGAGAAATAGAAATGAGAGTGAGCCCTTGACAGAAAAGGAAGTGTTAGACATAGCAGAGGGGGATTCAACTCTGGATTAAGACACCTACAATTAGGAACTTATGCTTAAATCAAATATCTAAACTCCCATTAGAAGAAGCTAACATTTAAAAAAAAATGGTCGGGAAACAACTCAAATGACCCAGTGGCATGATTCAGTATCCAAAACAAGGCCCAGTGCTGTGTGAGGTGCTGTAGGATAACCAAGATGCCTCCATAGCTTTGGTAAGTGTACCGCCTAGCCTACAGAAGACGCTTTCCTTCTTGCTAGACGATAATATGGCCTCCAGGGCATACAAATGGCAGTGGGCACATATGCAATCACATCCCACTGCAGATGGTGGTTTGTAATGGCAAACTCTGTGGAATGGGAGCATTCAGGTGCTGCTAGCAGGTGCAGTGCAGAACTTCTAGGAGAATCAGTTACCTCCTAGAGCAGTAACAATGCAGAATTACTTAATGGAGCTTGAATGACACGAGATATTTATATCTAGAAAAGGAAATCTAGCATACAATTAATCTGAAAACAAGAACACATGTATACCTAAATTTTGGGTTGAATTACCTCAAATTAAATTCCTGAAGCATCTACTTTGGTGTCACCATAATAGAACTGATTGTACCGATCAGTTTTTTTAATTCAATTTCTTAAATATAGACCTCCGGTAACCTGAGATGCCCACGGATATCCTCCCCGACCTCCAGCTATTGATCCAGAGTGACATGGTTCTTTCATAGCCTCTGTGTTATATCTGCCAGCTTCTCGCATATATTTTTTGATCATCTTGGACACCTTGGATGGTTTTAGAGATTTATATTTAGGTAGCTGAATCAAACTATAGTTCTTCCCTGTAATACTCATTTAGATAACTGAGTAATATATAGACACCTAAGGATGTTTGTGTTGTACCGAATCTAAGGTTCTAGTGTCAAGCGGAACTATATTTTACATTGTGATTTGAAGACTCAGTGCACTAGGGATGCCTGCAACAGAAGTTCAAAAAACATTTTTATTCAGATAACTACAAAGCTTCTAGAAGTACAGGGATTATTTCAGAGTTGCTTTTCTGTATCTAATGTCCTGTGAAGAGCAGGACAGATCTAGTATGTCTGTGTTCTTCTTACTTCCCTATTCACAAAAGGCTACTGTGGATAACATCAATAGGCTACCATCATTCTTGAAAGCAGGAAAATATAAAGCACAAATAAGGATTTAGTTATATGCTAGTGCATGTGGTTCTTTAGTTAGCAGAGAAAGAAAGAGAGATTTTGCAATATAAATATTTTTTATGGGAGTTGAACAACTCTCCAGGTCTGTACATATGATAATCTCCCTGTAAATTTTAGTAAGCCTTAACAACAAACTTTTTCATACCAGCATGTTAGTTCTTTGTTTCTAACATATCCTAGTGAAATGACTCAGAAAAACTCTCAGTTGTAGTAGAAAGCTGTCACATAAGTAAAAAAATAAACCTACAGATTATTCTTTGAAGCAAAAGTGTATTTGAACTATTCTCTTTTAAACTGTGAAACTTTAAACAGCATTTAGAGTATCTTTAGATCCTCTAATTAGAGTAGGTGTACTGATTGAAAACAGTTACCTGCTACTTCATGTTTTCCTATTTCTTTTTGAAATTCGAAGTAAAACAAAAACCTCAGAATTTAAAAATCTAGAAAACTAGAAATCCAGTTGGTTTTGCCCAGAAGAACCATAAAGTATCTGCTTCTATTCATGCAAAAGAGGCACTTCTTTCATTAGAGATACATTTAGAGAACAAGTATTAGGAACAGTTATAGTTGCAATGCTACTACTTGGGAAGTGAATACTGACAGCATAATGGAGGTAGTTTTGCCTATATTTAGTATATGACTTTGCTGCCTTCTAGCAGCTAGCGTGGCTGTTGAGGGAACACTGTAGTCCACTGCCCATATTTGAAAATCCATTTAAGTTTTTCATTATTTCATTTCTCTCCACATCAGGGTTTTTTTAAAGAAGAAACAAACCGAACATATGGTACTTCATCCTCAAAGGGTATGTGTTCTTCGCCATGTGCAATGGAATAAATTCATAACACTTATTGTTTTTAAGAGTTGCATGACTAATCCATCATGCACACACCAATGAACATTTAAATTCAAATGCTTTAATGGTTTCAGGAAACCCAAATAACTTTTGGGTTTTATGGGAACACTCACTGCTCACTGCTGACAAGAAATAAGACACAAAATTCCATTTGTTAGAATAAATGTTTTCTAGAATCAGGGATAACAAGACCATGAAGCTAACACTTAACCATGCCTCCTGCTTTCATTGTACTGGTCTTCTTACACTTATTTTATGTGTTAGAAAAATACAGATTTTACGGATATCACCAGATATCTTTGCATATTTTTTTTCAGAAATCTTGGAGGGAGAAATTAATAGTAACAACATAAATGCTCAAAGAATGCAGGAAAACTCTCTTAGAATGCTCAGGAAAGTTAAATAAAAGAGAATATGAGCAATGTGAGGCCCACCTTATCTTATAATTAAAATGTACTGCAAATATGTCAACTATTGTGCAGACCTGGACAGGTAAGGTTTCTGCTAACTAATAATTAACATTTATCTTAGAAGGAATTTCACGACCTTCCTTCAATCTAGGCACCTAAACTTTGGGAGGAGGAGGTAAATACATAGTGGAGATACCTTTAATGAAGTTTAACAAAGAAACTATTGTCAGTGAGGTATCAGACCATTTCTTTCTTTAATTACATTGGCATAGAGGTTGGTTTAAAGCAAACTGAACATTGAGGAAGATTTCCACTTGTTTTTATGGACTTCTGATTTGTCTCGATGTAATGAGAAATGTTTAAATAAGTGCAGATACTCTGTAAAACTGATAGCAGTCAGATGAAAACTGAGCTCATTATTCCCTAGCATTCTCTTTTTAAGATCAATGTACAACTGAAGATAATTTTCATAGCCCATTTGGGCAGGAAGATCTTTTTATTCTTTTCTTCATGTTAGCTTTTTTCCCTTTTTTTTTTTTTTTATTGCTGTTTTGTTGTTTTTGTTTGGTTTGGGTGAGGTTTTTTCTCTCTTGGCAAACTGATAGTATCTTTGAACTTATATTAAAAGAAGATGTAACTTTAACTGGATATGGAATTTGTTTGACTGTATAGTCTCAGAAAACAGTGCCGGTTCTTACAATTAATTGCAGATTTCTTAATTTATCCTGGGAAAACAAGGTCACATATGTGTACGTTGGGGATACGGATTCTGAATGTATATGCTTAGAAATAATGTTAAGAACAACAACAACAGAGCAAATTAAGATGTTTAAAAAGAAGCAGGAATATTTATGTGTTATGTTAGTAGGCCTTTCAAATAGATGGTGAAGGCAACGTTCCAGAATTCATTGAAAAGACAGAAGAAAAATCCAATTATACGACTCCTTATTTCAAGAATGTTTATGGCCTCATTGTTCTCTATAATGGATTAAAACTAAAGATGAAAAACTTGGATATGGTACAGAATTTCCGACTTTAAAGGGAAGATATACTGATCCAGTCTTGATCTGTAACCAGTAAAAATGTTCCCAATTATATGTTCTAGTTCTAACTAAAGAGATTAAATTGTTCATCATTTGAACACTGGTTTGGCTATTCTCTTAATTCTTTTTTTTTTTTTTTAATCACATTTGTAAGTCAGAGGTTGCATTTATTTTTTTTTAAGGGATTTTTCTGAAAGAGTGAAACAAACAGACATACATCACTGACAATTGACTGCCTGATGCCAGCCATAGAAAAAGTTCTGTAAACATTTTTTCAAGTCTCTTTTCTTTCCTAAGATTACTCAGACTGAATGGACTACTGAAAGCCACTCATTCAGTGAGGTGGTAGCCTGGAAGGAAGGAGCCAGGATCTAGATCTAGCTGTGAAAAATAATTACCCAAGACCAGGGAGCCTGCTGTTTGCATGTGTGTTTAGCCGTTAAAAAGTTATTACACTCATATTGGTTGTCACTAGATAATACAATGTTCCCAGTGTGCCACGGTATTATATTAGCAACCCATAGGGCTTCCATTATCGATAGCCTTAAAAAAGAGACCAGAGGTAGGGCAGGAAGCACAGCGCTTTTGTGGGACAGCAGGCAAGAAGAGATAGCCTCAATTTACAAGCACCAACATAAAAAGGTCTCATCTCCTGTTAGGCTTTTATAGATACCTATTTTAGGGCTCATACATATGGTCATAATGCTTGAAATACACTCTTTCTCAGTGACGATATTACCTTATTGTGTTCATTCCTCTTTGATTATTCTTTGAATTTCTTTCTATCTTCTTCAGCCAAATGAAACATAAAGGAAACCCCCTTCTTTCCAAAGAAAACAATTGCACCCAACTTTGTTCGTCACAAGGAATTCTGGGTAAGGTTCTAATTTTTCAAGTACTCATGTATTTAATTAGGTTTATGAAGAATATTACTGAGGTTATTGTGACTACTTGCACATACAAAAGAAAATATATGGGTGCGCAGTTACGGAGTTGGGAACGGTTTTATTTGAGTCTGTATTGTGTACTAAGAGAGGCTGCTGGTAATTTTAGTTTAAAAAATCTTACAGTACACTAATGGAAACAAATTGAAAGTGCTTGTAAGATTAGACATGCACAATATCATATCATAGCTGAGTGCGGGATAAAGAACTGATAGAGGCAAGAAATATGAAAAAGGGATGAAACAAGAAACCAAACAAAAGCAATTACTGTGAATTAAGTGCCCTCTAGGGAGAAAAGGATTTTTCAACCTAGTCAGTACAGGCATAGGTCAGACAAACTCTGGGAAACAGTGGGTCCACTGATGAATGAGGC
>VXAK01009185.1:0-103140 GCA_013399435.1 Arenaria interpres
TTTTTCTCTGTATAACCTAACAATGCTCCAGGGACCTGCACTGTCTCTTCTCATGGTCACGTTCACAAAAGAGGCACAGCTCTACGGCATTGCATCCCGCTCGTGATTACATTTACTGCACTATCACTTTTGCTTTTATTTTGCATTTTTCCTCCTAAAAGAAAAAAAAAACAAGAAAACCCAACCAACCAACGAGCTAACAAACAACTAGCTTAGGTTCTCAGTGAAACAAGGCTTCTGCAGTCACATTTCACGTGGGTGCATGTGCACATGTGTACACATCTGTTTCCACATCAAAATTTCTCTCTCAATGATATGTATTTTTCCATGTGTGACTACAAAATAAAAACAGCTGAGCAGAGAGCTCAGCAGAGAAGAAGGTGCAGTGTGAGCTCAGCCCTTTAGAGACCTGACAGCCCACAGGACTGTGGCAGGTTCATTCAGGTCTCAGAGTCTTGAATACCAAACATAGATCTGTACTTCAGCAAACCCCATTTTGACGGCACCCAGAATCATTTGATACTTCCTGGTCCCCAGCCTCCATGACAGGAGAGGGTTATGCCAACGCCCACTGACCAGAGAGACAAAACCATCACCTCCACCTCCATTTAATTCTAAAGTGTTTCCAGAACTTAAGAGAATTCATTTGTTCGAACAAACAAATCAACCCACCAAAAAACCACAACCCTGCAATACAAAAAAATAACAGACTATAAGAAAGATACAAAGCCAAAGTCAGTGGAAAGACTGATTGTTATTGAAGCTTGCTGGGTTTTAATCGTCTAGCTAGTGTTGGATATATACTTCATCGTGGACGAAAGTATGTAAAACAGCCTAGGTGTTCAAGTCCAAAGAATCAAAACAGGAAGAAAATGATGTTTGTGGCCAAAGTGAGATTCATTTTTCATTTATTCCCAAGGCAGCCTTATTTCATTTAACTTTAGAAATTTATAGTGAAGATGTCAGCAGCTAAGCCTGTCACCTTAGACTCTCTTCATAATCATGAGTGAGAAATAAGTACTTTAGGGCCCAGTTATCTGACCCATTTTAGACTACTTTTTTTCCTAGATGAGATGAATTGCAACAAGAAGTGCCTGTTTCTCTCCATTGGCCATAAAGTAGATCTAGGACAGCCGGGTCAGATATAATAAGCCTATATACACATTTTCTCAGTGAAACCTTCCATCCCCTGGAGGGCTCTGAAGAGCCATTAACACTTCTCTGCAGCATTAACAGAATCAACCAGCCACAATGTCTATAAAAGGTTTCTCCATCTCCCCAGATAAACAAGCATCTTCATATAAGGTTTTAAGAGGTGCGGTGCTGCAAAGAGAGGCATATGAAAACACAATCTATATTTTTAAAGGAAGAAAGCGTGAACTTAGCACTATTTTTCAGGCCATGAATACGGTGTTTCAGGAAGGTACTCAAAGTATACCAGTGTACTGTTGGTCGGCTATCTCAGGCTACAATGTGCCTGAAGTGGCCCAGGCCTGTTTTCTATTATTTCATTCAGTCAGAGGCTCTTCTTGCAGGTGCAGATTCTTTTCCTCCAATTACCTGACTTATCTTGAGACCCCTTCCACGAAATCTTTATCATGAACTAAGAGGCTATTCATACAAATACACAGCGCATAGCACAATAGGTGCTGATCCTCTCTTCACCAACTTCCCTCATGGGTGCTATAAATGCAAACAGTCATTCATCGCCATAAATTTTGAAGGAGTAATAATGCAAGGGAACATGTAGTTGCATGGAAGCACCACCCCAGCAGAGGGAAAATGAGGGTGAGGTGTTGAGGGAACCAATATTCAGCCTTCAGTGTGAGACACTGTCCAAGAACCAGGACTGCCCATGTGCAGAGGTTCAATGCTTCAAGGAATAAAACTACTCTTCACCACTCTTAGCCATTCCCTCCCGCCTCAGCCCCCACAATACCTTTACTGCACTGATACACTGGTTTAAAATATGAATGATTCCTGGCAAACAGAAAAAGCTTGATGCCTTATATGGAGTGCCTAATTGCAATAAAAATCCAGTTTAATTATGTGACCACCTGTTGAGAGAATAAGTTAACTCTGGTGAGAATTACTATCTTTACAAGCCAAGAACAATAAATCAAGTTGATTACCTCAGTAAAGCTGAGGGAATTAGCCTTGAAGTATTTTATTTAATCCTTTGATAGAAGTGTCTCACGTACATATCTACAGTAAAAGTAGCGAAAGAAAAACAGGACAAATTGTTTTTTCTCATTGGCTAAAAACTAAGCCTTTGATGACGATCTGAATATAAAGGGTTCAATCCTCCAAAGCCTTAAACTTATCACCAGTGGTCTCAAAGCTATTTGAGCGTCTCGCAGAACTAAGTCGTAATTGCTCTCAGAAGAGCATATTGCTCACTAAGTAGAAAAGTATCTTCATTGATGATGTTTAGTTAATTACAATCATTTCTATCTCATTGAGCATAAGCCAATAAACTTGTGGGAATAGTTTAATCCATCTCAATTAATTGTACCACAATTACAACTCTTTGTCCATCCAGTTTTCAATATGGTATTTATTTTAATCACAGTAGCACCTAGCAACATCATTTTAAGATGAGCTAAGCACTCTGTAAACACTTGATCCAAGTCAGTCCTAGTTCTAATGCAGTCAGGGACACTCACAGCTATCATTATAGAAAATCTTGTCTATCATGCTAGGATCATCACTTCGAAAGAGAAGTTCCCAAGAACAATTTGCACGTGGCTTATGCCTTCCTCCTAAGCAGCATGTGTGGGTAAGTCCATCCCCAGTGCAGCTAACTTAGCCAGATTTTTGCTAGCTCTACCTTGTCCTTTAGGTTCACTTGGTGAATGGAAACTGCTACATGGTAGTGTCTTCCACATTTTCTGCTTAGAAAAGTACGGGTGGAGAGGGCAATAAAAGATACTTCTCCGGGGAGTTCTACATTTTTAGTTTCTCCCTTAGAGAACTCTAACAAGACTTTTAGCTGCAACCAGTGAGACTTTCCAAACATCTGTTGGCAGATATGGTTTTGACTCCCCATCAAGTTTCTACAGACACTGTCATTTCATGTGCTGCTGCTGCAAATACTCATTTTGTGAGGAGAGCACTTGAGGATTCATGTATTTTAGAACTAGGCAGGTAAAAAAAGTGGCAGTGAACCGTTCAAAAGCCTTCTCATACAGAAGAGTCAAGGGCAAGGAGAGAGTGATATTTTGCATGGCATACAATTCTTTACTTTCTAAAAAAAGTAGGACAGCTGTTACAAACATGAAAAAGCACTGGTGAGAACAGTTTGTTGGTAGAAAGAGAACTTTAAGTACTGAATAAAACTTAACTATGGCCAAAAAGGGAGCACTATATCACTACAGAGATTACTTTATCCACTGCTTCCAAACTTACAGACTGCATAAGCAACTTGTACAAAAAAGCCACCCCAACCCAGGTGTCACGTGACAGACAGAATGTGTGTTCAATTCAAACTTCAACAGTTGCAGCACCACATTACTGAATTCAAGTAATACTAATGTTCAAGACAGCTGGATACTGTTCTTGATTCTGTTACCATACTAAGCTCTTTACACCTCCGTTTCCACATCCCACCCTGTAAGCCTCCTGCACTGACAGGGAACAAAGATTAGTGTGTGCTAATTTGAGGGGAAAAGTCCAAGAATATCCTTTCTGACCCTCTCTTTAAAGGAGTTTGCAGTCTCACATCAGTTCTGAATCAACCTTTGATCACACAGAACTTCTTGCAATTGTTTCTACTACACACACAGTTGTTTCCCAGGTTAAATTGCAAATATCCTGTTATCTTGTGTGTGGAAAGAAAGAGCTGTTTTGGTCAATCATGACTTTCATGGTAAGAAATTAAGAAGGACTTGACAAATAAATGGAAACCTCTTTACTGTTACCAGATCTGTTATCTGGCTCTTGACACATCTCTGTGTTCGGCTGTCTGGTGAAGTGAGTGACGGTGACAGACTATCTGAGCACAGATCTGACATTAGTGTAATGGAATACACATAGCATATTTTAAAAGCAATAACCAGTGATTTTACTGCTTGATTCTTATTGCAGTGTCTGGAAATCTAAATCCCCACTGTTATGTGTTAGAAATACTCTGTCAGAAAAAAAGATGTTTCACATCAAATTAGGAAGGTGGCAAATCATTTCAGCAGAATCACAAAGTTATTTTAAGGGGATGGCATCAAACCATGCAACCTACAGTGGCAGTTGGCTCCCTCCAATTTGGGATATCCTAGAAATACAGTTCTGAGTTCTCTGACACCCCTAATCTTCCCCTCCTTAAACGGACAACTTTGCAAATCAAAGTTAAGGTATAATGACCACTCAGATTTTGTCACCAATACTTCTCAAAGTCCTTTTTCCTAACACTAAATACTTCCTGTTGGAGTTTAGAAAATATATTACCGCAGATATTTCTTTAATATGAGACGCATGAGGCACAAGTTATACTGAATGACACAGTGAATACTGAAATTGCACGCTTGAGGCTCAGCAAGCACCTTCTCTGTACTCTCCCCTCACTATGCCAGAGTGTCCTTGGGAAGGAGCTGCTCCATTGCAGTAGCCCCAACACAGTGTCAGGGAGTAAATATTGGGGAGGAGAGCATGGGGCTCGTCTTGTGCCTGACCTGAGTTTCCCTTCCATCCACCACGATCAAGCAATGTACTCTCAAGGGTTTTTTTCAAATACAAGTTCAATAAAGTGAGAAGTCCAGTTCAAGTTGTACCAAACAACTACAGTCTATCCAGAAACACAAGTAATTTCTTGTACAACAAGACAAATGAAGTCTGACTTCCCCACAGATTGCCTGCTCATGTGTGAACTTTTCCTGCTATAGTAGTTTGATTTTTTCCTCCCTTGATTTCCCAGTGTCTAACACCAGATGAGCTCATTCTGCAGCTTCATTTTACTCAACTGAATTAATATTTCCATGAAATCTTACACTTTCTAAGACTGACAGCCTCCTGTCAAACAGGACTGAAACTGGTCAATGAACTCAAAACAGCAGGATTGTAAATCCTCATTTCTTTAGGAAACCTGGCTAGCTAGACACACTAGCTACGCTTTAAAAAACATTTTTCTGTTCTTTTATGGCAGAAAATTAGATGTTAAAGCACCTGAGACTATTCAGACCTGGACTAGTCTGACAGACTGCAATTCAGTTCATAGCTTCTTATGCAACCTACAGGCAGACCTTTCATTTTCCTTATTTCATCAAAATTAATAATCATTCATTTCTTTCTTGTCCATTAGGTCTGCAGAACTTAAAAGGCAGTAACTTTTCTACCTTAATAAATAATGTCTGAATCAATAAAAATCCAGGTTAATTTGCAAGCCTTTTATCACACCTGTAATACAAATAATAACACATAGCAAATGTCATTGGTCTGAGCTAATACTCCAAAGATATTGCAACATTCATTAACTGGTAGAGCTGGAATATTCTTTTCTGATATTAACCACAATAACTTATTCTGATTGAATTTCTTATGCACAAAATTCTGTTGGCTTTCTTTGTTACTAAAGAAATGACAACATAAAATTGATGGTATTTGCTAGAGTTAAGTGGCTATAAAACAACATCAAATGCTAGAATTTTTGTAAGAACACGGCTATCAAGCTCAAGCACCTCAAAATAGCTTTGGAAAAAGGTTGTAATTTTGTGAATTATACAAGTAGAGGGAATTTTCCCAAGAAGCAGAAAATGTTCTCCTTCCCAAATGACACTGTAACCAGAGATTCAGTCGGGGAGGGGGGAGGGGGGCGGAGAAAAAGGGCAGTTACCAGTTACTAACTATTCTCTTGTGGCCAACTCTATTTTGTAAACAGAGTGGGGAAAAAAACAAGTAAATCTTTGGTTTCATCTATGTAGTGGGGACACGGGGAGTACAGTACAGCTCTCCCTGCATCTACTGTGATATTCAGGAAACAGCCTATTTGGGTTTCCCAGAATATCAGCTGGAAGTGGAAGCTGGAATAAGGATGAGGTCAGGAAGATAAATCTGAGAAGAATGGGCCTTTAGTTAGAGAATTCCAGCAACCCAACAGTGGATGCCCAAAAGTTCTGTATTGACAGGCAAGGCCCTGGGGCAGGACCATTTTGGGATGTTGATTGCTGGCCCTCCTCCTCCTCTGCAGATTTTCAAGTTAGAGGGCTGAAGGGAGGCAGTTCAGCAACTGAATCCCTTCTCAGCCTAAGAATAATGAGAACTTTAAAGATGCTCTTTAGTCTAGGCATAGATAGAGAAAAGACCCACACTTAACCCTAATAACATAATGAAGATTTTTTCAGCCAAGCTCTTCAGAGGCAAGCAAAGCTACTCAGGGCCTGACCCAGAGCTTGAGAAGTCAACGAGACCCAAACTTGTAAGCCCGAGATACAAAAATTGAGTGTTGGAGAGTGGGAAATCTTTCCAAGAGAATCAGGTTTGTAGTAAGTATCTGAACAAAGAGTTGGCAGGGTGGGGGTGGTGGGAAGTATTATCCTTAGTAATGAAGGTGTTTCCTGCAGAAAATGGACAGATTTACACTGAATTTCACATTGAATTTTTCTTCTGTCATCTTTTAAATACACTGTTTCATTTAAATAATTTTTAAGCCATCAGATCAAATCAGCTTGCGGGTCAAGTTGACTGCTAATATATCTAAACCTATCAAGGTATGTTTAAGTTATAGATACTTTCTGAAAAGATCTGATGGTCATAGGAAAATGATTAGTCCTCGTATGATATCTTACAAGGCAGAACTGAAAACAGAATTTATTTACTGTAAAAAAAAACCATGAGTAAGAGACAATAAAACTGCCATCACCTCAACTGTTTTTGCATTTCCCTTCATTATTCCTTAATATTTTTCCTATGCATGACCACATCCATATTAATATGATAAGTCATCCTGCCACTGATACTTGATTTGATATTCAATTTTTGTTTTATATATTTGTCCATCTAGAAAGACATCCAAAAAGAGATACCACTATACTTGAAGCAACTATTCTTAATGACCTAATCAGTCTAAGGTTCAACATACCAAGGTCAGTATTTTGAACATATTTTAGTCAATTCCATCTCAGCTAGATTATGACACTGAAAGAAGTTACATAGAGACTTAGCACATAACTTTTTGATTCACTTCCAGAATATAAAACATAGGAGCAACAAGGGTTGACTCTATATAATCAAACGAGATGACAACTTTCTAAGCTTCTACTCCTTGGACTATTCAGCCAGCTGGTTATCGTTATGATTTTAAAAGGCATGACTAGCTGAAAGAACTGTTTTTTTCCAGGCAAGACTGGTTGGTTTTCTTTCTACTGGAAGGCTACTACGTTTAAGACTGATGGTGATTTCCAGCTATAAAGCAGGGAAGTGTTACATACCAGAGCACAGATGCTAGGAAACTCACAGCTTCCCAGGGTTTTAACAAGGAAGACCATCTATCCTACTTTTACTGCGATCATCAGGTCTTCCCTGCTGAGGATTTCCCTTGACTTGAAATCTCCTCAACCTTGGCTATTTCCCTTGATCCTTTCCCTAAGGGATCTGTTTTGTTTTTTGGTTTCATTAACATTGTGATCTTCTTCCTGTCTGATTTCCCAACTCCCCAGTGAGAAATCATCTTCCTTTTTGAGCACTGAAAATAGATCTGCAACAGAAATGACTCTCCTAGAATTTCACTGATGTGCTTATAGTTTGAAGAATAATACAATGAAGGTACATATTATCATAGCAATACCAGGGACACCAAGACCTAGGAACACTTTCTAAATCTTACTGATTTAGCAAAGCATCTGCTCATGAAGAAGAAAAGAACTAAAATTCCAGGGAGCTGCACTAGTATCTAGAATGCTTATAAAAAAAGGAGAAAGAAAATTAATACCCCAACAAATAACCAGGTCTGTGAACCAGGAACTTAATTATGAAACAATTCTTACTACCTATGGATCAAAGACTGACTATGAAAAAGGGAATTGGTCATGAAGACATATAGAACAGTGAGTGTATCTACCTCAGCCTCTGCAGCAAATCCTCAAGTTGTGCAGGGAACGAGCACAACTGTCCGTTAGCCACTAGCCAAGAAATCAGTACACAAGGCACACCAACAGATATGGTCAGCCAAATATGTCCCTCTGTTTCTCTCCAGTTTTGTACATCAGGCCAAAAATTTTGTCCTGCTGCTCTGCATGGTAAAATGGAGAGGGCTCCAGCCCAGTGTATTAAATTGTTTTTCAGTCTGTAGTTCATGGACTGCTGGTGGCTCATAAAACAACAGAAGGTGATCTCTGAAATGCCAGTTAAATCAACCCCTGCTCCAAATTCACATTCTTATGCATAGAAGCAAAGAAAAAAAAGCAAAAAAGGGGAAAAAGATAGGATAATATTTAAATTTTCACTTAATTTTTTTTTTTTTTAGTTAAAAGCAAGCATTGTGGAAAAACTGCAAACACAGCTGTTTTCCAGAAGGTAAGATAGCCTCTAGATTAAAAAAAAGGCAAAAAACCAAAATAATGCATAAAGTACAAGACACTATGTTACCCTTAAGGATGTCTTGTAGCCCCTTGGACTTCAGGTATGTCAAGTCTCAGACAAACTGTTTTGTCTCCAGGAAAACAGTAAGGGAAACCTTCTAGAAGTAACCTTCTCTTAAATTTTTCATTACCCTACAATGCTGCACTTACATTTCCCTGTTTGTGGCATGTGGAAATACAGCCTTTGCTCTTGCAAAACCGCCGTTGAAACTCACAGATGTTGTTCTCAGTGAATACAGAATCTGAACTTCAGAAAATTAATTCTCGTACAATGCAAAAATATGAATTAAGCATCAATTGAAACTGACAGATTGTTGTTCTCCCTCAGCTTAATCCCTAAAAGACCAAGTTGTTCCAATTCATTTCCTAATGGGCAGGTATCCAGATAACAAACAAAAACCCATCACAATTAATGTTGGCATCCTCAACGATAATCTCAACAGAGATCTGGAAGAGTAAAACAAGTTTTCAGGACATTCCAAAGGCAGTCAGAGACCCTTCCAGAACACAGAAGGAATATATCCAAGGGAAAAAGAAGAAGATTCATTATCTATGGCTTGCATGTTCTATACCCCTCCAAAAGTTTCAGGTTTTGAAGCACCACCCAGTGACTTCAGTTGGGGGGCCACATGAATTAGTGACAACAAAGATGTCTTTAGAACTTTTCTTGTATTTTGTGGAAGGGATTTTGGCTGTGCGTCTGTCCCTCAGTTGCTCCATCTCTGAAAGGAGATATTTGTACTTGACAAGCTTTAAGATCCCTGGATGAAGAGCCATTTGAAAGCAAGGAGTTATTGTTTTCATGAAAGAAGAAGAAAAGAAGCTTAATGTTTTCATTAATTTCTGCTAGGACACTTGCCTATTGCTAGCTAGTTTTCATAATTTATATATTTACATACTGTTAATAAGCAAACAACATATGGCAACAACACACGGTAAATAGAGGAGAAACCTGGGAAAACTCATGGATAGGACCCCTCAGTGCTACTGAAACCTGCAGGATCAGAGAAAACTGACATGGGGTGAACTCTAAAGTGTTTTTACAATAATACTAAAGTACTCCTTCTCCTCTCCCCAACACACAGAACTCAAAGCACAAGTTAACAGGAGCATCTGTTCTTTACACTCCAGAAAAATGATTTTTTTCCCTGGTTCTTTACAAAGTAACAGAAGAGAGAATACTGAAAACAGAGGGTGAGCTGTATCCTGAGCTTTATAATTAAATCATATGAGACATAAATATCAGGTTATATATTCAAAAACATCAGAAAGATTGAAACTGTAGTTTCAGAAACCACTGTGCTCACAGAAGAAGAGTTTTCATGGGGCAGCATAAGACTGGAGTTTGAAACACTGCTAATCCTCTAAATCTATATGAAGAAGACAAATCTGCAAGCCCATCAGCAGGCCTGCCGTAAGAAGAGTAGGCCTTTGAAGTACCTCTCCAGGTCCCTCTTATGAGCATAGCTACTGCTGTTTTCCTTTTCTAGGCCTCTGCTCATCAGCACAGTAAGGCAGCAGCACATGGAAAAGATGAATGCAACCTGCACTTGGCACTGTGTTTCAGAGTTGCTATAGTTTCATACCACTAGAAGTCAACAGAAATGTTTTTTTTTTCACTTATACTCTGTCCATGCCCTTCCTCCGTGGCAACATGGTGGAGCAGCTGACTTTCTGACACAGCAGCCCATCTTTGAAAAATCAATCACATCACACTCAGAGAATCAGTTCTACTTCAATATTATTTACCTTGACTTCTTTGTTCATTATTTTCTTGAAAGTGCTGTTCTAACACTTCACTTGTTCTTAAGCTCCTTTGAAGGGAGCTGTGTTAACTTCAGTACAGCACACTTCCCTTTCTGTAAGACTACAGGTCTACAAGTCTGTCTACATTTTCTACTTTTCTACAGATAAAACACTCTTTCCTGTACCTCTGAACATGGGCAGTGACAGGGAGACAAAGCAAAGCATTAAACAGGCTTACTACATTCACTGTTATGCATATTAAATTTCCTAAATATTCAACTTAAATGCTGAAATGATCTCCTTTTGAATGAATGTAATTCAACTATATATATGTGTATTTGGGGAAGGTGCGTAGAAAATGTTAGGTGAGTTATTCTTCTAGTTGTGTGTTTTGTGTTTTTTTTCTACAGTGGCCACTTACATCTGACGTACTTTCTTTATTGTCAAAATTCATCATATTTGTAAAAGATAAAAATGGGGTGGTTTGGGGCTTGGGGTATTTTTGTGGTGTTTTGTTGTTTTGTTTTTTTTTTTTTGCCTATATTTTGTTAAAAATGGTTGTATCAAGATAGAAGGCACTGTAAGAGTGAGCATGCTTGCAGCTTTCAAAGTGCCAGGCTCTGAGTATGCTGACTGCTAAATTTTTTTAGCACTATATTAATTGCCTTTTTTTGCCAGGTCATGTCCTAGCAGGACATCCTTTATAAGCAGAAATAATCCTGCAGACAAGTTTGTAACAGTTGATTCCAGAACACAAGCATGCAAAATAACTTGTCATCCTCTTCAAATAAAGAAAAATACACTATGCAGCATTAGAATTAATCATGATTTAGTATCAGCAACTGAAATTATGACCAGTGACAGGTATCTGCCTGCAATCTTCTTCTGTGTGGGATGTGATAAATAAATAAACGTAATAAATACAATGACCTTCTCCATGCTGGAGTTTGGGAACTACAGGTTTGAAAAATGCAGTTTATTGTTCTCTTAAAGGAAGAATAGAAGACTTAGTCTTTCACTGCTCCTTTAAAAAGCAGATTACCCTTGCTAGCTTCCCTCTCCCATTGAGGGATTCTGCTGAACGGGTTACTAAACCCCATTTAGGCAGGGAAGCCCCTGGATCTTGGCTCTCTCTTCTTAGTCCTCCCCCAGTTTCCAGGAAAACGGGAGGTCAGCCCAGGGCTTCCCATGAGACGGGTGACTCCAGCGGCCCAGATGGTTCTCTAGCTATTTTAAAGTAACATTTCAGAAAGAGAGCACACTTAGCTACACCATTTTTTGTCACATTAGCATGACGGAGGAGTGGTGGTGGCAGTGTAGAGGACTGGATTTTCATTTAGTTCTCTGCTAAAGCCATTCTCATCACATTGCTGGGCATTTCAGGCAAATAGGAATTATTTATGTGTTATGTATTCCTTCTACGGTTTGCTTGTGGTAAAGGCATCGTTAAGTTTGGAGAATCTTTTTTCTAGACCTGTCTGTCCACTGCTGGGCAGAAGTACCATGCTCCAAGTACTGGAGCAATTCCTCAAGATGAAAACTGTTTCCCTGATGCCTAGGCATGCCTGCCACTCAAGAGGAAAAACATCTGCTATTCATCATAGTCTTTGATTTACAAGTGCAGGCTCCTCTCTCTAATGGATCAGAATTCACACATTAGTGTTTTTCCAAAAAAATTAAAGTAGCTCAAAATGCTGAACACAAAAATATAACAAAACAGTCTTCTATTTGTACTTTATAACAATACTGTACCTTCTGTTGAAGTCAGCTATATTGAATCACGAAGTAATACAGAATTCAAAAGTACATGAAGTACAATAAATCAAGCTTTCTAGCCTGTGAAAAGGAGCCCTTTACCTGAAACATCAAATGCTTTTGCAAGATGCTTAGTTGCTCTTCTTCCACATTGTTACCCAGCCTTCAAGGAGACTTATTTGTCAAAGCCTTTTTCAAAGATTTCATTCTGTGATGGTAGAAATGGTACATACTGGCCTCTAATCCCTATTGCATGAGTTATTTGGCTTGGTATCTTGCATTTGTACAAGAAACTTAATTCCAAACATAAGTAGTTTGGTTAATGATGAAAAACTGTACAACCATCTAGGAAGAAGTCCCTTTCTGAGAAGAGCAGGTTTTGTATCTGGTAGCATGAAATTCAGGTACCTATACTGCCAATGCACACTGCCTTACAATGGTATCTCACTCCCAAAAAGAGAAAGTTGGTGTAAAAATTCCCGTAAAAAAAGTCACCCCAACAAATCACAACACAAACCCAAACACAACACCCACACCCAAATTGTATTTCAGGTTGACCTGTAACACTAAATAGTAAGAGATCATTACTGTGCTTTGTCAGAATACTTATTCTTTTGTACTGAAGAGTACTGCCTTTCAAACACAATGAAGTCTGATCTCCATGCTACACAATAGGAAGAAAACAGGAGTTGAATACCTCTTATAAATTTCAACTGCTTCAATGAAGGTATACCTAACCACTTCCCCTTTCCAGTCAAAAATGCTGTATCCTGTCTTTTGCAAATGCACTTGTCAAAGCCTCTGCTTCTTATTCTTATGCAATAGATAACACTTATCAAAAAGGTACCATCATGCTCTACTGAAACCTGGAATCCAAACCACAGCAAATACAGCAAACTAATTGTAGTCAATATACGATAAATGGTATCTGCTGTCTGTGCTGTTAATATTCAGATGCTTGGACAGAAACAACTTTGTGCAGACTGTGGCTATTACTTTTTTTGTAGCCAATTCTCCTACACTATTTTGCCTCCTAGAAGCCAAACACATAGTGTTTTTCCATTTCCAACAAGACCTTTATGTCTAGATAAGCTGAGGCTGTCTTCTGCTCATCATATAGCATGTGTCTAAGTGACAAATGCTCAGGATGGGGACATGTCAAAACAGAAAATTTTCCTTTACCTGCCTTTAATTGCCTATAGTCTCAGAACCTGAACTGAAGGAGGTTTGGTATCTACCTTAAAATGGCAGCACGTGTTCTCCTTAACCCAGACATCAACCTTTTTTCTAAAAGCCCCTCACACACCTTCCTAGCTCTCTCAAGATATTTTTAATGAGGCTGGACAAAGCATTTCTCTTGTGAGCTGTTTGTGACTAGTAAGTTGTGGCAGTGTCAGGACAGAACTATTGTGGACTTCAAAGTTCTTAAGATAAACAGCTACTAATCACTGCCTTTTGGGTTGTAGTGGAAACAGTTAGCAGAGACAACTAGAAAGTGCTATTTTTAAACTGCCAGGATACATACATGCCAAAAAGGCTGACAGGTCAAGCAGCACTGATATCATCATCTCGATTCTTTCTATGGTCTTCAGGGCACCTACCAACTCTATAGATGAGATGGAGATTGGTGGAAGCTGAGAGTGTGCAAATTTATAACTTTAGGAAGCAGGAGATCATAATATTCGTGAGATTTCACCAAGTAAAGGGTCAGGCATCATGAAAAAGATCAGAATGGGAAGTCACCTACAGATTCCTGTTTAACTGGTAAAATGACAAAACCTTGCCCTTAAGTAAGCAGGTTATTTCTTTAGAGGGGACAGGGTAAAATAAATGCACTTTGCATGTGGAAGCAAATTAAGTTAAATGAAAACTTCAAAATGAGTTATACTTAAGTAGCAGTGGTTTTAGAGAAGTAGCAAAATGACCATGCTGCTTTTATGTCTGGTAACATTTTCCTTAAGTAAACACCTAGGTTGTAGGTCTGTAAAATACTCCATGAAAGAAGGCACAAATCACAGCTTCTGTCTCTCTAGACGTTACTGTAAATAACAGCAGCAAGCACGGACTGTCTCATAATCATTTTGTTCATTACATTAGCAAGGTCATCCACGTTACTGTTTCCTGCCCTGCTTTCATGGTGAAATTGTATTCAGCCATTCATTATTCAGCTAAATCAAAGGTGGGAATATTAGATGTAATCCTAAAGGAAGATGCTAATATAATCCTCCACAATGCATTTACACAGTGCTTTAAATGAACCAAATTCTTAGCAATTATTAGCCAGTTATTCCATACTTCACTGAGTAACATATATCTCTTATTTGGATCTTCTTTCTACAATTCTTGAAATCATTACTAGAAACACACTGATTTTGAAATGTGACAATTTGCTTTTACTTCTGAGCAGTAAACACAACGTAACACAAAACAGAAAGTTGCCCAATTACTTGCTACTGGTGCAGAAATATGAATGATTATTTACCTGTTCTGTGGGAAACCCAAATGAACATTAGCAAATATATTTTCTTCTTGGACTTTTTTGGTAGAGCTAAGGGTCAGAATTTTATCCCATTGAGTCTGGGAGAGGAAGTTGCTTGAACAGTGCAATTCACTGGACCAAATGGAAGTCCAGGCCCCCCATGCTACAGTTCTAACACAGAAACCAAACTGTACCTCTTGGAATGCAGGTTCAGATTCTGTATAAAAATACATGTTCTATTAATAGTCAATTGGGTTAGGTCATTCCTGCCTAAAATTGTCAGAAAAATCTCTCCTATCTCTTAATACACTTTGATCTACAAAATTATAATATGCCTAAGACAGCAATGCACAAACAACAGAATGCAAACCCTTTTTCTTAGAATATTTCTTGGCTCACTTCTGTTCATTTAGTAGGGAAATTTAAATCTTTCAAAATGCATGCTTCTACAAACATTTCAAAACCCTATTTCATAATAGAAAAACAAACTTTATGTGTGGGCTCCTTGATAAGTTGCACAACATTCTGATTACTCCTTTTTTGATTTAATTACTCCTTCTATTTATGCTGCAAACCATCAACAGTGAAAATTATGAATTACATATTTGATTATAAATTTCAGAACTGGCATCTGCTCAGGCTGAATTTCTTTTTTTTGGTTCAAATTGAAGCATACAAGCTAACCATCTATTTGTGTATTCAGGCTAGTAAAAAAAAAAAAAAAAGCACCAAAAAACCCCTCAACAAAACTAACCCCCCTCCTTCCTGGAATTCTGAAATGATTGCCAAGCAATCAACCCAGATTCTAGCAATAAATCGTTCATGCGTGCCATGTTCCTGTCACTACACAGCACTTGAAACAGGCACCATGCAAAGAATTTTCTCAGATCAATAGCATTTTTTGTCACCTGAGTTTTCTTGAAAATAAAAGGCAATATCATGTGGAAAGTTTATTTGTAATATTATATATAGCCTTGCACATTAACCTTGGAACTCTGGATTTCTCATGTGTTCTACATTATTGTAGATAAAATCCAAACTACTGAAAACAAAAATTAAAATGTCGGCATGTTTCCAGAACAACTCAAATTCTTGAAAAAGACACTGTTGTCCTTGCTAGCACATGGCCTTGTTAACAACAATTACTGCTAAATTAATTATTCTACAGATATCCGAATTTTTTTACCATCTCTAACACATATTTACCCTTTAATGCACTACTATTTCTAATGTCATCAAATGCAGATATCAATTAACAATCTCACTAATACCCCCTGCTGAAATATGCTTCCATGATCAGCACTAGAACAAAATTTTAAGTGGCTGCTTATAACAGCTCTGTTACCTTCTTGGTTTCAGTCTTTTTTCTTTTTTTTCTACACAGAGGCTTTAAAACATACATTCTGGCTAAGATACTAAACTGGTTATGTTGCATACTTCTCTGCACTTAAATAATATTCTATTTTAATAAGACTATTCTAAAGCACATCTCTCAGGACTTAAATAGTCTGAATAGAAAAAATGTGAGACTTTGCTGAGTAGTTTCTCCCTCATAAGTGTCAAATACAACATATTGTGTGACTGGGGTGGGAGAGGGGAAGACTGAGAAGGAAAATAATTATGCTGCGCAGCTTGGAAGGCTGCTACTTTGCTATAGCTAAGGATTTTTTGGTCTCATAAGAGAAGTTGCTGAGCCTTGTATTCACAGATAGTTTTGTGAGACATCCTGTACTCTTGTGCGTTTTATTGCTGCATAACCTTCTACTGTCTGTAGAGTTGAGGCATTGCCCTTCAACCTCCATGTGAAATATGCTCATAAGCAAAGACAGAGCTGCCTGCATTGAAAAGCCTGTTTCCTTGGTAATTCAGTAGGGCCATATGACATTCCAGAAAGCTAGGAAAGAGAAAGGACTGCAAACATGCACTGCGTCTGGGGGACCACTGGATACGATGAGGAATGGATAGGAGAAGAAAGAAGGATGAACTGGCTAATTAGTGTATTGCACCCCTAAAAGATCAAGAGATTGTAAGCTATTTCAATGGGTCGCACAGGAGAACATCCTTTCACTCACACACATACACATTCTGCATTTGAAGATCTAGTTTTGCTAGGAAAAAAACCCAAACAACAAGTTATCTTCTGTCAACATCCTAAAAAACAAATCTATGGGTTGAGTATTTCCTTCACGTGCTAGAAACCTGACTGCAACGGTCTGCACAGCCTGCATAGAGAATACATAAATGCTTTCTTAAGATTTTTTTTTTTCCTCTGTCACATGTAAGGAATACAACTTAAACCTGCAGCAGGAGAGACATTAAAGTCACACAGTTGGAAATGGGTAAGCTGAGCTTACCCTTTCTCAGGAGAGGATCATATTATGCAATTTTGATCTTTAGATCAAAGATAATCATCAAAGATGAATAAAAACATCAGCCCAGCCCTGATGCTTCTGAACGGTCTAAACCCTGATCATCTCCATTCACGTCCAAAATCCCAATGACTTAGACTGCTCACAATTCTAAGCTAGAATGACCCATCTCAGTCAAAATATGACATTATAAAAAGGTAATTATGAAGAGAACTAGTCTTCAAATGCCCAAATTAGCACCTTCACAAGTTGAAAGGCAAGCAGGACTGAACACCCAGGACCATACACTTCCACTGGACAAAACCCTTTGTATTAATAGCACTCTAACTCCAAATATCTAAGAAAGAGCTGTAAAGGAGAAGATGGGTTGGGAAAAGGCAGGTAGGTCACAGGTTACCCTAATTCTGAACAAAGGGGACCAGGATGACTTAGGAATTGATCCTGAAGATTTCCTCTTTCCCATCCTGAAGTCGACTACCACAGTCCCAGACCTGCTATAACCTCTGTGAAGCTAGTTCAGGGAAGGAGAAGAAGAAATGCTCAGGAAAGACTTCTTGTGAGTTCAAGAATTTGTGTGCATGTGAATTCTTTTCACCTAAGGAGCTGCTGTCTCTTGAGGGAAGGCCGTTACATACTTTATGACCTAGCAGTCTTCAGGAACAGTTAGGAGTCAGGCAAGCAGAGCTGAAGGTACTGGACAGGAAAGCTAATTAGATACAGTTTCCACATAAGAAAGGTTACAGATGAGAAAGTTCCAGTATCGAGTCTTGTCCAGGCAGTCACCTCAGAAGCTCCTTAAAGCTGACCTTCTGCAGCTAGTCAGCTATAGTGCACTTGTTCACTGCTACATTGAGCTATTTGTGTGATTTTCTGTCCTTGGTGGTTGTATAAAGTCTTTCTCAGAGCTGGCCTTTTAACAAACGCTTCTGTATTCACTCCGTGCTGTCTTCCTCTCATTAGCTAACAGAATCACCTGCAGATGATATATCTTTCTATTATGCTCTTATGCCAGATATGCCTAATATTCTTTTGCCCTGTTATATGCCAGTTATTTATGCTTAAAGTATAGTTTTAAGTTATGCCTTTTATTCACAAATCCAGAAAAAGCTGCAGCCAGCCAGTGGAGCCCCCCTTGTCCCTCCTCCCCATCCCCCACCTCCCCAGAAAAAAAGAAAAAAAAGAGAAATTAATTATGAATTTAGGTAGTTTTATGATTAAGTTATATTTATGGAGCAAGCTCAAGGGTAAGTGGTTCTTCGCACAAGTCCGTACTACTCACAGCCTGTTGTTCCCAGCTTGCCTGCCTGCACACCTCTGGTTTTGTTTTACATTTTCTTACTGATAGATGCTCCAACAAAAATCATTCAGCAACAGAAGCTAGTTTTACTTAGCAACAGTTTCCAGGCAAGATTTGCCATCCAAACCCACTGCAGAGGCATTTCTTTGACTTAAACAAAGAAACACCAAATCTATTAAAAGACACTTAAAGCAAAACCTATTCAAAATACAGGAACCTCTCTCTACCATAACAGCTGTAGCTCTCTTAGAGAAAATATTTACTAGTAAAACAAGCAGGGAAGTAAATCTGCCTCACAGCAGGAATTTACTGGCCAACGCCTGCCAGACAACCTGGGAAAAGACACAGCTGTATGGGGAAGCTGCAGCTTGGACAGGAAGATTTCAGCTAAGCCTTGGCAGAGGTGGACACTTGATGTTAAGAAGTTCCCAGAGGATCTTAAACTACTTGAGTGTTTTCTAAACTCCCCATACAAACACAGGGAGAAATGATCAAAAAATCAATATTAAAGGAGAAGGGGAAAACAAAAACCAAGAACACTGATGAAGAGAGCCAGAGGAGAAAATTACAAATTCAAGACCAAAGGGCTTCCAAGAATAACGAAAATTTTTTACATGGTAATATGGGGCAGGCATGCGGGAAGAAAGGCTTTATCAGTCAGTTTTAATATTTTTTTTGTCTTCTGTTCAAACAAACTTAAACATCCTGAGCTCCAGGAATATAAGACTAAAGCATATATGATGAAGGAGGGAGATATAATGATTGTGTACAAATATAGTCAAGTGAAACCGATTGAATACTAAGCAAAAGATTTTGTGGGTATTTTTAATAACAGTTGTGACAATGGAAAAATGTCACTGCAATGACTATAGTAGAGCTCTTGCAAGCATGAGGATCTCCTTATACCACTGTTTATGATTAAAGTAGCATTGAAAGACAAGCCATCAGGACTGAGGAGGGCCACTAGTGCAGTTCATTCATTCAGGGCCAGACAGCCAGCTTCAGGACCCCACTTGTTTACACCACTAAAAAGTGTTCAGGATTACACATAGACCTAGGCAGTACTGCTAACACCAGAGACTCATCATCATAAGTCAAAGGCTCGATCAGAGGTGCATAACTCTTATGAGCAGGCAGAACATTAAGTATTCACCAAAGAAATACAAGCCACATTTAATATTCACAGACCTTACCCACAGACACCTCGTCTCCGGGCTCTTCCACCCCCATTTACCAGCTTCTCTTCTGTTCAGTCCAACCATGACATTCATCCCTTGTTCCACAGAGTCTTCTTGATTTTTCTTCAGGAAAAATAATTGTGTCAGGAGGAACTCCACTATAAGGCTGGATTAGAGAAAGGAAAATACAATGAAACTGTATTTCTACTACAGATTCTCAGATACATGCTCTCAGGGACTGATGAAAATGTCTAACCTAAAATGGGATTTTACTGCCTGAAAATAATTGAGGAAAAGGACCCGAGTCTACTAACTGATCAAACAAGCTCTGTCTCACCCAAGTGAGGAGATCTGAAAGTGGATATTTACAACCTGAGCGGTCTTGGCCCTGAGCAACTTGTGCTAGTTGACCCTGCTTTGAGCAGAGGGCTTGGCCAGATGATCTTCAGAGGTGCCCTTCCACTGCAATGATTCTCTGGTAAGTCAGAGTAGATAGGCTTGCAACTAGCAAATACAACAGAGAAAAAGTAGCACTGTCTACGGCAGAGAACTAAGACAAGAAGTAGAGGCAAAGATTTAGTGAGATCAAGTTTAGATCAGAAATTAAAACTTATTTGCCATTGATCTGAATAATGAGACTCTGAAACAATCTTTTGAGTAGGAAAAAGGGAGCAAAACAATATGTATATATATGTGCATGTATGTATTGGAGTCTCTGTCTCTGGAGACGCTCAAAACCCGCCTGGACACGTTTCTGTGCAACCTGCCCTAGGTAGGTTGCTCTGGCAGGGGGGTTGGACTGGATGATCTCCAGAGGTCCCTTCCAACCCTATGTCGTTCTGTGATTAAGATGTAGCTTAATGTATATGGAGTCAGACACCCAACGAGACACACGTATCCAGGTCAATTGATAACAGTGTCGTTATTGTAGACTAGGAAAACACAGAATGTCAAGGAGTAGACAGTCTTGGACAAGGGAACATGGTTTTACGTTTACATCTCTTGCATTGTGGCAAATATCACATAATAAACAACAAGCAGTTGGTTCTGTTCTAAAGGCAAATCTTAAGAATGGGACTGTGCCTTGACATACTCAGGACACAAATAAACACCTTGCAGTCCAAGCTGGTAACCACCTACCTCAGAAAACATGTATGCTGAGAAGGCATGCGGCCTTAGACATAGGCCAAAAATCAGTGTGGGAAAGGAACCCCCACAATCAAACAGAAACGGGTCAGCAAAATAGCACAAAAAAACTCCACTGCATTCCTGATGAAGCCAAACTGACCTGTAACTTGTGTGGAGGCCAGCATGGAACTAAGAGGCAAGCAGAAGACAACAGACAAAGTGCAGATCCTACCTGACCTCTTCTATGGCACAAAGGATGTATTAGCATTGAAAAATCCTTGATAATCCTTGATAAGAGCTTTCTATCAGTGCCCACCATCTCAGTACGTGCTGGGGGATGGGTGTAAGGCTTGCTATCTGGATTAGATATTTCTGTACACATTAGCATCTGCAGCACATTAGATGCTATTCAGGAGCAATTCTTCCAACTGGATTTAATCCAAAAAGAATGCAGTTCAACATGAACCAAAGTGTGGTAGGGTAGGGAAGATCAGAAGATCCACATCAAAAGTACACTGCTGCTTCATACTGAGATGTTGGCAGGGATGCACACAGACACCATAAGGATCCATCTAAGGCTTTCATTTCCTACAGAAAAGACCTGATTTTGAAGTAGACAATACTTATAACGTGGCTTTACTAGTGCCAAATGTCTGTAAAACATTGCATCATTTCTATCAAACAATGGATTTTTAGGAACTAATGTATAGAACAGAAACCACCATGGAACAGGATGTTTGGAACATGCATAAGTAAAAGATTAAGGTTTCCCTTTCATCTCTAGTTAAGCATTGTATTGGCATGTTGTATCTGCTACCAGAGTTCCCCATCAGACACACTGCTTACACAAGAGAAAGGAACTCAGAGCTGTAGACACACTACACCATAGTGAATTCGCTGTCTCATTTCCCCACATGCACTTTAAACCATTGCCTTCTCGCTGCTGGAGTTGATGTTATTTCTTTAGCACATACAATTACCAAATCTATTATATTGACAACACATTTAAGTAAAACCATATGAATATCTAGATTCTCAGTGTTACCAAACCTGGAGTCCTTATTTGAGATCAGAGTCTTTACCCAAGTTATTAAAAATGACAGAATGATCCCAATTATCAAGTTATTACTGCAACTCTTTGCTAATTTTTTACTATTCCTTCTCTTACACTTCCAACAGTTCTGTTACACTTCCTTGCAAACACTTTTTAATAAGTAGATAACTTTTTTTAGTTCAGATGAATACAAAAAGGAAAGTACTTACCATGTTTAGTTGCAAGAAGGACAGACTTTTAGGGTCTCTGAATACTTGAACATGATTACTACAGCATGAGCTAAGACAGACTTTGGTAGAAATTGTGACAGAGAGCTAGAGACTGAATACAACAGTCATGTTATACCTGTCCCTACATGATTCTTTAGGATTTACTTTAAATCTTTTCAGAATTTTGCTGTCCATAAAGAACATAAAATACAGCTCTCATTTAATTTAGAATTCTACTTTTTTTTTTTTAATTTAGAGCATAGCCTGTTCGTTGTTTTCTTGTGTTTTTTTTTTTTTTTTTTAACAGCATAAGGAAGGAAGTTTTCTTTGCCAATCTCCAATTACATGCTTTATAAGAGTTCTTCACTGTAGTATTTGAAATTCAGAGCACTGGAATGGGTTGCCCAGAGAGGTGGTAGAGTCTCCATCTCTGGAGGCATTTAAAACTTGCCTGGACACGTTTCTGTGCAACCTGCTCTAGGTGGACCTGCTCTGGCAGGGGGGTTGGAACAGATGATCTCCAGAGCTCCCTTCCAACCCCATATCATTCAGTGATTCTGTGATTCATTTAATCACTGATACACTCAAATAGAGAGTTCTTCTGTCTCCAGTTATTCCTTAATGAGAAAATCCTGCACCATAGGTACTCATCACAGAGAATGAGAAATTTAGAAAAAGATATTTTGGTAAAACACAGGTAAAAATTATAAACCAATATTAGTTTATATCTTCTACCTGCCACGGTATCTGTGGCCAATCTGTGAAAAAAATTGCTACTTGCAATTTGGCTGCCATGGTAACATGAAATGGTCCACAGATGCTATTAATCCTAGGGATAACAATGGGTGGAAATGAGCCATACTGAGCAAGTTTATTTTCTTTCAGTTTTTGCTAAGTGATTTAGGAAAAAGTAGAATAATCAGTATTGAAGATGATGGCTGAATAGGGACATTGAAAAATGAGTTAAAACAGAAGACCTAAGGAAGTTTTTTGTTCATACAGCTATACTGAATGGCACTGACCACTGAAAAGGTGAGGCAGAAATCTGCTTCCTTTTGGCGAATGGTAAAAAGTTGACATTACAGTTGTTTCTTTTGCTGCTAAAGTACAGTAGGAAACGGATTTCTGAATCAGTAAGTCTGGTTTCAAGAATGCTTTTACTTCCCATCAGGAAAAAATGATACCTTTCTTAACTCTTCTGTCTTTTCCCTCCTTAAAATTTTAAAGAAAGAACATGTTGATTTATATACTCTCTACGCCCATACCAGGGAATCCGACCACATGTCCAGATATTTGAGATGAGAGTTATCCTTTTTCAAAAGGATAAGGATCATTTAGATAAAAAGACCTCTGGACATCATCCAGTTCAACCTTGTTCTCAAAGCAGACTTATCTTCAAAGTCGTAACCAAGTTGCTCAGTGCTTCATCCAGTCAAGTTTTCAATACCTTCAGGAATGGAGGATCAACAGCCTCCCTGGGCATTTGCTGCAGTATTAGACCTCGTCTCACGCTAAATATCCCCCCCATTCTCCTCTTATTTTCCATTAGAATTTCCCTTTTTGCAACTTATGACTGTTGCTCCATGTCCTCTTGCTGTGCGCTGCTGAGGGGATCCTGACTTCATCTTCTCTCAAATGCTTCTTGGGTACTTGAAGATAGCAGTTACACCTTCTCTGAACTCTTTCTTGTCCACAGTGAAGAAATCTGACATCAGGCCCTTGAGGACACTGATGGCCTTATTGACCCTTCCCCAGCATCCTCCAACCCAATGGGGCCCAAAGACCCCATTTCAGCTCTGCATGGGGTCAGTAGTCCCCACCTCAACAATATCACTGGGGTCTCCAGCACTGCATCCTGGAAAAACCTTGGATCCACACTGCAGCCTTGTCTCCAGCCCTGTCTTTGGATCTGGTTCCACTTGCTCCTGTTGGCCCCCTGGCCCTGGTTCATCTCCTCACCATGCCTGAGTTGTCAATGGATCCCATCACCAGCACCCAACTCTACCTGTCCCTCTCAGACACTTCCACTCATCAGTGAGGCACCATAACTAGAGCTGGGGTCACCTCCACTCCCTACATGGCCTCTCTCAGAGCTACCCCACTCTCCCTGCTTCCTAGATCCCTTAGCTTCAAACAAAATCCTCAATACAAACATTTGCATGTGTGGACATAACCCTTGAATCAGGTAGAGTGTGCACTATACCCTATGGTCTGCCTCATTCCTAGAGAAAGGTACCGTTACTACAACTAGAACTATCTGGTGGATGTTACTGGAAAGGTCTCTCATATACATGCATACTCTGGTCTTGCAAAGCTTTTCCAGTTTTCATCAAAACACTAAATTCACATATTTCCTTCCACCATACAGACATTTTCAGATTAGAAAAAGCACATGAGCAAAAAGGTTTACTTCTCCTTCACGTGATAGGAAGAAGACGAATCTATTTTCTGTTACTCCATTTCTGTTACTAGAGACTTACCACCAAGTTCACACAAGTAGCCACTGATCAGTAACAATCTACAATATTTTATTGACCTAAGCAAAAATTTAAGAAACACTTCAGGATAAAGAGGTGTCATCATAAGAAAACTACTGCAAGATGTGTATCATCCAGCATCAAGTGAAAGTAGAGTCATTATTAAAAGTCAAGACTTGTAAGTAGCATGCTGTGCTCTTAAAGCTGGAGATATTATAGGCTGTATACCCTCTGCTCATATTACATTACAGTGTAACAGAAATGTTTACCTCAAAATTTGTAGGATGAGCTGAGGCACTTGCTAGTGGACCGTTGCAATTGTACCCTTGAGGTCCAGGGGCAGAGCTCAAGTCTCTGAGTGAGGGTTTCAGGTCTGTGGAATTCTTTCCTGACAAAGAGAGCTGCTATATTCCAAGCACGTGACCATGGTGGGATGCTTTCCAGTCAGACCTTCAGGATCGTTGTCACGCTGCACACTTCTACATCTACATTTCCTGCCGAATAAACGGTTTGTTTGGAACTATTCAACCTACTGTTCCACGTTTCACCTTTGATGTGTAATCCACGGAGAACCTCCTTATCTTGAAGTTCCTGGTTGAATGAAACATCTTTCATTGTTTTTTTCTTTGCTTATCTACGAATAAAGTTAAATTGTCTTGTGTCCCAGAGGTATGACAGCTGAACAATATAGGAAGCAGTACATAATTCAAAGGAGATCTACCTTTATAAGGTAGGTACAAGATACTTGACAGTCACTAACTAGGTGTAAAATGTTTCCAAAGAGTAATATGCCAGAATTACTATATAACTATGCAGAGCTGGCATATGTCACTGAGTAAATAAGACCATTAAGACCATACATATCGATATCTTTGTATGTAAGGTTAATGATGCACTAGCAATTGCTTGCAAAGTGAGATCCTTTATGTAAGGCCTTGTAATGTCTACCCTTTAAAGATGGAATGAATGTTAAAAAAAGAAGCCATTCCCAAACAGTTTTATTTGTACAGAAGTCCTACTGAAGCAATTAAAAGCATTCTGCTGTTTGGAAAAGGATATTCTAGTGTTAATGCTTTGGAATACCAAACAACTCTATGCATGAAAAAATAAACATTATTCTAATCCTGGCAAATAAACAACAGAAATGAAACTTCAAAAACTTGGCACAAGAAATACAAAAGATTCCTCTATGCTATATTTTCACTTCCTATTAACAGCTGAATTGATTAACTTTCTTTGAACAAAATTATGTTCTACAATTTCAATGCGAATAGGAATTTGTAGGGGGCAGCTGGAATGAAAAGATTTAACGAAAAATTTTAATACAGAAAATTGTTTTGTAAATGCATTGTACTAACAGAAGGCTTCAAAAAGGTTAATTGCTATAAAAAGGTGATAATTAGGCATTTATCACAGTTCAGTTTACTTATAGAAATTTATCTGTATTCAGGATTAAAAAAAATATATAAATATCATACTCGAGATAAACAGGGGCTTGCCAGCATGCAAGTTTTCAGGAGAACATTCATCATTCAAACCTTCTAAAGAATGGATGGGAAATGCATCTCCCTTATCTTCATATTGCTTAATACTACAGATAACTTCAAATGGCTGGACGCTTCTTTTTTTAATATATATTTTTGCCTGACTTGAATCAAAGAATTTCTTTTCCAGCCACCTGAAACAAAATGAAGCAAAAAATTAAGTGGTAAGTGGTAAGCAGCAGCAGCTTCCTCTTCATCCTCAGTACTCACGCTGAATGGAAAGAATGCTAAATTAGGAGAAAGCAAAGTAGTTTGAACCAGAAACGTCGGAACAACCAATACCATAGTCTCTCACACAAGAGACATTAGGCAATTTTCTTCAGAGGTGGAAAACAGTAGTTCAAATCTGCTTATAGAAGAGAGTACTGAACTTTAGTATTCCTCACTATCCCTTATTATATCATAAAACTTCATCTTCTGGTAAAGCCTTCTTTCTTAATTAACGTGATTTGGTAAGTTTAATCTAAATTAACAGGTAGTTTCATGATATCTAAAGCCTTTCCTACTGTCGAGGCTGTTCGCTGAAAGCAGTTCAAGCCTTCAACTACTCTATTAATATATTAATTATATATGCTTATATATAAGCATACAGTAAAAAAAAATAAATAGATTTGTAGAGATATCTTACTTTTTACTCATAAGATTTTGTAAGGCTGTTTCTTCAAATCATTGGGGCTGGTGCTATGTGATCATAGTGCTGCCTGAAATTGAATTTTCAGGGTAAGGGGTTTTTTTGGTGTTTTTTGTTTTGTTTTTTATCTTGAGGGGGGTGAGAGTTGTTTTTTAAAGGAATCAGCCACTTTAGGAAGAAAATCAGAAGAAAACAGTTTCAATTATTTCAGGAAGGATAAAATATTCTCTAACTTAAAAATCTCTCACATTTCCTTTAAAGCCAACTGAAGGATGAGCAGAAGAATGGAAGAATGGAGTGTGCCCCTGATGTTGGAAACACATAATTTTATCTGTTCAATTTTGGCAAGTTAAATGGCTTTCAAAACTCTGAGGTCATATGTAGTCAGCAGATAACATGAAAAAAACAACTCATTTTCAGAAGCCATCATCAGCATTAGACAAGCTCCAGCTCTCTGGGGAAGCTGTAGGCTGACCTTCCTACACCCGTCGCTACCCTGCAGTGCAGTGAGCAGAAGTGCAAGGGATGAGCAGGATTCTCCCTATTACCTTGACAGATTCGGAAAGAGGTGCAGGAACACGAATACCATCTTATATTCTTGATTAGTCTGCTACTTCTGAACCCTCTTAAGGTATGGAAAAAAGAGGATGCCTTACTTTAATAGAGGGTGGGAGGGATGGCAAAGCAGACAGATGGAGAAAAAGAACTGAAGACATGTTGGTGTCAAAGCCAGCTCTGGCTAGCCAAGGAGACAAAGCATGGCACAGGTGGCTGGGTATGGAGCCAGCTGGGTGAGACACAGAAGGTGGGATTAATTTCACCTAGGTTTACATGTCCATCTGTGGATTACTCACCCCTCGTTCAGAGGCAGGTGCAAGATGTAATTCTATTGGTATATTTTAGATGACATCTGTGGGATATCAGTCTCATTCTAGTCATTTACTACTTTCTTTTGACTACACAAAGTGTAGTGCACTACAGTGCTACTAGTTAGGATGGAAATGTCCACATTGCAAAACACCTACAGTTAGTTATATAGCCCTTCTTAGGCCTTTTGATGAGACTGGGCAGAGAGCTAAGACTTACTTCTTACCCAACAATAGAAGACCAGGACTGGGAACTCAGGGCAATAGGAAGAGGTTTGTTTGGGAGAGTCTCTACTTTCTGTAATTTTTTTTAATTGCTTGGCCTGAAATCAAATTCTTATTTCAGGGTACTGGAAATCAGTAAGAGCTACATTGTGAACACGAAACACGTTATTTAGGAGTAACATCGCTCAAAAAGGCATCTTCAAGCAGGCACTCAAAGTTAGAAGCACTTTTGATGAAATCTTCCTCTGTTTCAGGCCCTTATCTGTAAGATGAGAGCACAGTACTTCATCATCTCACCCTTCAGGGAGGTGGAGCTGCCTTGTTCATGTTTGTGGCCAGTAAATTTCAGGGGACGTTTCCAAAACAGAGTTTGAACAGGCTGTGATAAGTCACTGAGCAATTTTTCAGATAGCAGTAGTCATCATTAAATAAATGCTCTCCAGTGTGAACAGTGAATAAGAAAAGATTCCAGTGGGGGGAAAAAAAAGTAAATGTTCGCATTAATGAAGTTTATCATAAGATGTATGGGAAAATACTTTCTTTTCTTAATAAATTCTCAGCACCTCTCTCACTCTCCTTTTTTTTGAGCCTAAACTATTAATTGAAAACAAGCTCAGTGTCTACAGAACATTTTTCCAATAAATTTACTATCTAACAGAAAAAGTTTCATACAATTCTAACAATTCAAGTTATAAGAGTGTGCCACTAAGCCCGCTAAACAAGAACACAGATAAGAGGACTTTATTGATAGCCAGCTGGATTAAGTAGTATGATTCCTCCTCTTTCTCAATTGCCTTGGTGTTGGGTATTTTGTTCCTAGATATGTATTATTCTTGACAAATCCTTTAAAAATAAGAAGCACGTATTCGATAAATTAATCCAGATCTCCTTTCAATCATACCTGCAATGCCGCAGATGCCTATTAATCAGAAGTTTAGACTTTTTTACAAACTTTTGGAGGGAAGGAACAGGTGTGTAGGGAAGAGATGCCTGTTACAGCATACGAGAAACAAGAGAGATTTCACTGTGCTTGAAGTTTTCTTGTTCAGAAGATGAGTTATTTGAGTCCTATTTAAGTTACAAATAAAAAAGTGGATGATCAAAACTTTAGAGGCTTTTTCCTCCAAATACTTAAAGGAGATGCTCCTAATATCCTGTAAGATCTCCTACCCACCTCTTAGCACTTAAGCTGTCAATCAGTATTGAAGAGGGACAGGAATAAAAATAGATAAAAGCATTTATGATCTTTGGATCAGAGTTGCACGGAAGCTACTCGTTCAGAAGTTAAGAGACTTCAGCTGGTATCATTGTCAGTACACTCCAGATAACTGCGTCACGATATAGTATCTACCCTTCACCTAAAACTATATTGACTTCAGCATCATCATATCTCTAGTTGCTTTCTGTGAACCTTGCAAAAAAAAAAAAAAGTCATAAAATAAATACCTACCACTTTCCCGCTCAGTGTTTAACTCTGTCTACACACTCTATAAGAAGTGAAGGTATTTGGTACTCTTAGCTCCTACTCACCACTTATACGGAAAAGACTAACTTAACAGTTTCTTAAATGCCCCAAGGGTTACAAAATCATGTAGGCAACAATAATTCAGTAATTTAGCTTCATATCTGTGGGCTTATCCCTAGCAAAAAGAAGAATAAATAATAAACTGCTAATAGCTATATTTGATTGGTTTTGTACAGAAGAAACAGTATCTCTTTTGAAATTTTGGTATTTTCTTTTTGAAATTTGGGACAAACATCAGTCCCAAGAATGCTTCAGATGAACAATTTCCTGGTTTAGGACCTAAAACACAGTTTTAAGTGAGAAAAGGCCAACGTATATGGATTCTCCAAAAATGCAAAACACAGATCTACCTTGACCTGTTTTCCATACGAAGTTTCCCAGACTTGATCCCTCTGCCCTTCTCCCGAAGGTTCAAATAAGTCAGATACCATGCAATGCCCAAGTTGTACTGTACCAAAAAATGCCAATACCTTCCATAAAAATATCATTTCCCCCCTCACTACTTAATACAGGTCTCTATCAAGTACAGTACATTCTCCATTAAGCAATTATTCTACACATTGTAGATGTGCTTCTTCAAGGGTTTTCTGACCTTTGTATACTTAGAGTCAAATTTGCCTTATAGAGCTAAATACATTGTTCTCAGAAACCTGAAGTTCAGTCAGATTATGCAAGTGTGCTGAAATTATTGAATAGCATTACCAAAAAACTCACCCTGCATTATTTCTTTAATTTATGGGCTGCAATTAGGACATGAACCAACTGCACATTTCTGTGTAACTTGACAAATTTCCAATACTCTTGAGGATCATGGAAGGACCTTGTTATAAATATCATTAAGAACAAAATTTAATGCATGTACTTAAAGGTAGATTTTCCTTCTGCCCCATGCCTATATATTTCTTTTCCTTAACATTGGTCAAATTCTGCTTGCTTCCAGGTAACATCATTTCTAGAGTTCCCAAGTGTATGACAAAAACCTTCACTGGAGTTTCTAAAACCTCTGGCCTACAATCTTTGATCTGTGCTGCTATAAAGACATCTTCATTAATTTTATCTGCCACGTCTACTTTTTTTTTGTTTCATTTACTACTCATAAAATTTGACAAGCAGCTGAGAGTTTCAAGGGAAGGAGGCTTTTTTATGCATTGACATAAATCAGGATGATGGACTGAAAATGCAATATATACAGTAATTTCAGTTTTTCTAATATTGAAATATGTATTTATACAGTTTATGTTACCATGTGGAAAGTCTTAATCAATCTCTGCAAAGGCTTCCACTGTTCTCTTCTTGCAGATACAAACATCAAAAGTTACGGTGCACATTTAATTTACCTTTGATTTAATTAAGCAAGACATTCAGGTTAGAAAGCCCATCTTCATAAGCATGGCTGTGTCTTGGTGCCAATAGCTAGGTTGGTATCAGGCAAGTGCTGCAGCAGGCTGCAATGTACAAGGAAATATCCTTTTGTTTTTACAAACCTGGACTGGCTACTATAATGCCAAAACATTAAAAAAAAAGGGGCAGGGAAGGAGAGGAGAAACTTGTTGACATGACTTAGTTAAAATTATGGTCTAAGGGAATGTTTAATGCTCTGTAGATCGTCATTTTGGGGGGAATTGCAGCAATTTAAAAAGTTACAGCTCACAACTCTTTAAACAGCCCACTACTAACCTATGCCAGGGAATTACAAAACAACTCCACTTCATTCAGAACCAGATGAGTTCACCTTTATCACTGCGAGCTGAACTACCCCACTGACCTTGAGCTGTCATGGACTCATGTGCCTTACAGTCCCCTAATGCGGCTCAGCGGAGGGTGGGATTCATATCAGGTGGTGGACTTCTTCAACGGATACACTAAATTTGCAAGAAAGCATTTATCTGTCCCATTAGGATCAAATGGATCTGATGCTCCATGTCCTCAGGAACTGAAGCAGGTCTAAAAACTAATGGAAAGAATGAAATCTGTGTTCCACATTTCCCTACATTCCCTACCCTCTCCCTGTTTTTCTCCTCTTTATTTATTTATGCCAAAGCAATCATTTCGATTTGAGTCATCTGGTGGCCTTCTAATTATCAAGTAAAGGAATGGAATACTTGAGGATGTCCTTCAAGTGACCAGTAATGAGCTGATATCCCGGCAAATAATATACTATAAAAGGGGTCTGTCCCATGACAAGCTGCTTACTGCTACCAAAGCTGTCACTTGTTCAAGACAAATTCTTCTGAAAAAAAGATGAATAGGGTTTGGCTTAATATTTAATTATCATGTTCCATTTTAATCCTGAAAACAAAAGACTTCTGAAAATAAGAATATTCAAGAACGTGGACTATGCAGATACATTTTTTCTATCTTATCTCACCTTACTCTTCATGATGTTTCTGGCAAGGCCATTAACACACTATCAGATAAATTACCTTTTTTTTTTTTTTGGTGCTTCAGATAGCACATCTATATACGACCAGCAGTTCAGTCCAATTTGTTATCCCTTATTTAGTTTCATAAAATACAGCTTGTGCATCATTTATTTTATAATAATGTGTTTTATTTATGCAAGAACGCTTCATTGAGATTCAAAAAAAGTGGGTTAACAGAGCTGCAAGCACACACTGGCATTCAAAAGGCTATAATTTACCTCAGTCTTCCTTTCAATTAAATAATATTGGCAAAAACCCAAGGTACAGATCCACAGATCTTTAAAAGCTAGATCCTACTTTCTTCAGTCTCCAGTGGGTACTACCTACTGGAATTCATGGAATTATTTAACCAAGAACAGTGGGCATTATTCAGCTTTAGGGCACATAAACAAGACATGCCACGGCCTCAGCTTTTAGTCACATTACTGACTAGAACAGTACATTTATTGCATCAATAGATGTTGCAGCAGCCATCATCATTCTTTGTTTAAAGCATTTCATCAGAGTCCTATTGTAAAATACAGCAGCCTTCAGTCATAAATTATAAAAGGCCAAAAGAACATTAAAAATTTCCCAAGAAATTTCAACCAAATGGTACCATAAGTACAATTTTGCATCCTAAATTAATAAGCTGTCATGCATTATTCTTCCTTTACAAAATCGATTTCAATTGCAAACAGTCTTGCAGTGCAAATTTCAGGTCAGAAAAGGACTTTCAAGTCATTAAGATAAACCTTATCTTACTTACTCTAACAGTAAACACATATACTTCCTATTTCTATGCCTATATCGTACTTCCTTTCAGCAAAGAGTGTGTGTACACACGTGCAAGCGTGAAATCTGATCGGATGAAATGTGACTTCAAGAAAATACTTTGAGGTACAAAGCTTAGGCTTCTACATGTTGAACAGATAAAAATAGATTAAATCCTTTCCCTTTGCAGTACTTGGTAACACCTAAATTCTAGATTACTAACACCAAAGTTTTCTGATGAACAGAGTAATCATGTTAGACAAGAGTAATCATATCGATCAATCGTTACAGTAAAGGGACTGCTTGATAATGAGGAAACCCTGTATTGCACTTACTGCCACATGGTCTGCAAGAATTTTGAAAATAAATCAAAGAAAATCTTTATTCACTCAGTCCATCTGAAATATAAGACAATAAAGGCCTTACAGAAGGAAGACAACACCCTAAAAAACACTCCCCGTCAATACACCTTTTTCCATTCCAGTCAATAAGCTTATTAGCAATTCCTAAATTTTGTGAGAATGGACATCAGAGATTTTTCCTTAATTGGCCCACAATTTACTCCTACTCAGGGATTATTATTGAAGTTGAGGCCTACAAAGTTCACTGCATCTAAGGAAAATTAACTTTTTTTTCCCCTATATCTTTTATGACTCCATTCCTACCTCCCATCCCTGAATCTTCCTAAAACCAACTTAGTAAAAAAGTATTGTTTGATTTCAAACTGCTGAGTTAAAGCTTGAACTGCTTAGGCCAAGAACTGTTGACAGAGCATATGGAAGGAACACACTGATCACAAACAAGGGAAATCAATGCGAAGGATACACTGGTCCTGAAGTATTTTAGGAAATGTCAGCCTTGATGCCTAAGCCCCAGCCTAAAGAAGAGCATAAAAAGTAAAAGGAGGGCTAAGTGGGATTTACTTGAAGAACCTGGTGTGGAGAACCCTACCAAAAAATATTATCACCAGGGAACTCCCACAACAAGTGTTTGAAATTTGCTTAAAAAAAGGTATTACTCTGCATAAAATCTAAAGACAGCAAGAATTTTTACACACACATATGCAAGATGACTGGGAACCCGTTGCCAGTACATCCCACTGAGACCTCACAGTGAAAAGGAGTGGACCATGAGGATTAATATAGATGAAACCACAAAAGTGATTTTACGAACAGCCTGTCACCAGCAAAAATTCAGTATGGCAACTGGTAGTTGCTTAAGATTTAGTATGTGATCAGGTGCTGCAGGAATCAACAAAGCATAAACTGAGTACATTCTGGTGAGTTTAGGATGCATCTACATCTGAAGACAGACTCAATCAGGAAGAGTTTCATTGCTTTCTCATGTATAAAAAGTGACTTTCCTAGTCACTTTTTCCTTTGCTGAAGACAGCTGATTTTCCATCACATACTTATTTAGTGAATAACAGGAAAATACTTAATACAAGTCACCAGTCTCAATACAAGAAACCTTGTACTACTGGACCATCCATCATGTTAAACTCTTTAAATGTTGTAGCTATTTATACAAAGACTCTGCCATCAGGAAAAACAGGTCACCTCTTTGATTAATGGTTTATTGGTTCATACATTCGAGAAATTTTTCATTCAGTAATGACATTCTAGCTGCCTGTTCAGCAGTTACAGCTACTACTTTCCTTGGTCACTAAGAAATGTTAAAATAATAAAGCTTGGACAATTATTTTTGGAAGAGGCTTATTGAAAGGCCTATATTGAAAGGCCTATATCGAAAGGCTAGCCAGAACTATTGTCAATGGCTGAGTGAATGGTGGGTTCTTCAGCATTTCATTTAACTTTAGACTAAAAATCACTTGCTCTTTAAACAGTTTCTTAGCCTTGTCTCTTCTATAGATAGAAAATCAGCATTTGGGCTCCTTGAACACACTTTGTGCAGTAATCAATATACTGCCATACACCTATTTGTGTGGCATTTATCTCTAAAAATAATTGGTTTTGAAAAATAACCAAGTTTTCTAAAGACTCTTAGCCTGCAGCAATACATTGCTAGCCTTTTTACTTTAAACAGAGGCTCAGCTGAATGCAGAAGAAAAAATATCTAGAGTTTCCAGACTGTTCTTGCAGTCTTCCTCCCTCTGAGGGAATGTGGATGACACAAGCAGGTAGGGGGGAGATTAAGAAAATTAGTATTTGAACACTATATCATTTGGCTAAAAAAAAGTAATTATTGACTTTGTCCCATTTTTTTTTTTTTCCAGACATCTACCACCACTGAGATGCTGCCCTCAAGAAACAATGACTTCATCTCCCCTGGGTCATACAGAACAGACAGTGATCTCTGGGGTTCATAAGCCAATGCTTTCTTTACAAGTGGGATAATAAGTGAATAACTATCAACACCTAAAAAGACAAACTTGGCATCAGTTGCTACAGAGTTTTAATTGCAAGCCGTTGGATTTCATTTGTGCAGTACTTTTCACTACAAAGTACAACTGAGATTAGTTCTGAGAGCTTTAACTTTCTAACAAGACACAGATGTCGTATCAACTCTTCTAATACACCAACTTCATAATTGCTTAAAAGCTATTCCCTCCTCCCCTTTTATATACTTATCAACTCCCTTGGGTATTTGTAGTCACTCTAAATTTCATTTTACCATAGAAATGCAATTGCTTTGGATCTCATTGTCAAAACTCCAGGTATTTTTCCTTTACATTATCCTAGTGCGTATATTCAAAGATGTTTGTGCAGATCTAGGACCTTCTCAAGAGAAAATATTTGCATTTGTACTTGCCAAAACCATTTGGCTGGGATAGAGTTAATTTTCTTCATAGTAGCTAGTATAGGGCTATGCTTTGGATTTGTGCTGAAAACAGAGTTGATAATACAGGGATGTTTTCAGTATTGCTGAGCAGTGCTTACATAGAGTCAAGGTCTTTTCTGCTCCTCATACCGCCCTGCCAGCAAGTAGACTGGGAGGGCACAAGAAATTGGGAGGAGACACAGGCTGGACAGCTGACCCCAATTGACCATATATCCATACCACATGACATCCCAGCATATAAACCTGGGAGAAGAAGGAAGAGAGGGACACACTTGGATTTATGGTATTTTGTCTTCCCAGGTACCCATTACACATGATGGAGCCCTGCTTTCCTGGAGATGGGTGAACACCTGCCTGCCCATGGGAAGCAGCAAATGAATTCCTTGTTTTCCTTTGCTTGTGCGTGCAGCTTTTGCTTTACTTATTAGACTGTCTTTATCGCAACTCACGAGTTTCCTCTCTTTTGCTCTTCTGATCCCTCCCATTGGGGGAGAGTGAGCAAGCAGCTATGTGGTGCTTAGTTGCCAGCTGGGGTTAAACCCTGACACTACTATACAAAAGAAATGTCTCATTTAGAATTTAGGGCATTTGCAGTATGCAAAAGATTTACAATTGGTCCATGAGAAAATAAAACCCACAAGATGAGAATAAGATATTCTGAAGACTACACTAATAAGCATGGAAATACATAAATTTGTATGTAGAATTGTTTTTAGTATTCATAATGAATATTTTGCCTTATTTTCTTGTCTTGGATCAATTGCAATCTCAACCCTTACTCCTCCTGGTTGAAGCACACACATACCAACATAAGAGTGGTTATAGATATTTTTATCCCAATTTCTGATCCACTGTTCACACTTGATGCTAAAAGAAAGCTTTTCCACTTCAGCTTCAAGCTTGGTCCTCTTCCCAGAATTACCTGTCCTTACTAGCTTACTTACTGATGTCCCAGTGACTCCAGACTCTCTGGGGTTGTATGCAAAATCTGGTGGCAGCAGCAGGGAGAAAAGTTACAGTAGGTGATCCTTGTCTTCGAAGACATAAAAAAGCACGCATCTACTCTTCAGGCTGCTACCACTCAGGCCAATCTTAGTTAAATTCTTTTCTGGTGATCCCTCAAGATCAGTTATCTGAAAAAACCGTCGCATTAATGATAATATCTGTAGGGACTATAACAGCTTAAATGTAGAGAAAATCCTGTCCCAGAAACTGAAAGTTCCAACCTAACTTTCTTGATTAATTTTTCAAATAATTTAATAGCAAAAGAAAAGTTTCCTCATGCACAAAAAAAAACCAAACCAAAAACAAAACCCCAACCCAGAAAAAAACCTTCCTCTTTAAAATTATTTCCTTCATACACTGCTTTTTTTGCCTCTTATCAGAGGTTGGAGGGATGATAAGGAATATCAAGAATACCAAAAGGAATACCAATCCCTTTGCATAACTGATTTGATTTTTCAAATGAAATGGAAAAAAGTTCCTACTATTCTTTTTTCATGTTGTTAGGAATACATGGAGAACGTAAATTTAACCACAAATACATGAGCTATGTCAGAGACTCAAAGCTCACTCAATTTCTTGCCTTTTGAATGAGCTGATATATCATACTGTATAGTATCAAGTAATAGAACTGGATTGTCAGCAAAGAGAAGTCAAACTTCTTAAAGATCTCCTTTTCTAGGGAATAAAAAACCTGCATTCCACTTTATTTAAAGAAGTTAAAAATTGACTGCTATTTTTAACTAGCAATTTGGCAAAAGACATAAGTAAAAAATTCAGTTCCTGAGCTTCTATTAGTCAATTTAAGCTCAGCCAGGCCCTTAGCAGAGGTGTTGTCTGTCCTCACCTGGTAGAACACTGGCTGCAGCTCTTTCACCTTCAGTGCAGAATCTGTTTTGCAGCACTACACATCCACTGTAACAGTAGTACTTATGCTACTGCAGTTAATCTGAGGCAAATAGATATCTGATGATAACTACAAGTTTACTTTCCTTTGTGTTGTGTTTTCTTATTGAAGATATTTACCAAGTATGATGCAATTTACTTAGGGACCAAGATGAACTCCCAGCTGGAGTACCGTGTCCAGCTTTGGAGTCCTCAACACAGGAAGGACATGGATCTGTTGGAACAGGTCCAGCGGAGGGCCACGAAGATCATCAGAGGGATGGAGCACCTCCTCTATTAGGACAGGCTGAGAGAGCTGGGGTTATTCAGCCTGGAGAAGAGAAGGCTCCGGGGAGACCTTATAGCGGCCTTTCAATACCTGAAGGGAGCCTACAGGAGAGCCCGAGAGGGACTCTTTGTCAGGAAGTGTAGTGACAGAACAAGGGGTAATGGCTTTAAATTGGAAGAGGTGAGATTTAGATTAGATATTAGGAAGAAATTCTTTACNTGGTGGGAGGTGTTCCTGCCCATGGCTGGGGGGTTGGAACTAGATGATCATTAAGGTCCCTTTCAACCCAAACCATTCTATGATTCTATGAAGAGAAACCCAACAGGTGTCTGCTTTCAGATATTTAAGCCTCTGCAGATGGTGGGCAGACTTTTCAAAGTGAATACCTTATCTACATGCAGTAGTGTGCAATTCTTTTCTCCGATTCACTATTGTCAACCACTAGGTGGTAATGTTCACTCTGCAGACCTTTCAAAAGACAGCACAAACCCTAGCTGACATTCAAATAAATTCTCTCCTTGCTTACACTAGTGCAACCATGTAGTAAACCAGAACCAAATTTAACTTGTTTCCTTTCAGATCAACAATTTTATTTAACTGTGTGCGGTTTTATGCTAAGCACAGAGAAGTATGTCACAGCACCCCATATGCATTTGCTGCTGTTTCTTTCTTGGACCTGTAAACTATTCCAAAGCAATAGTTTACAAAATTCAACCCACCAGAAATCAATTTTCTACAGTGGAAGTTTAACAGGGCAGATGCATGGTGCGTTAGTACCACCAAAGCTGTTATAATAGCGTTCTCCTTTGTTTCTATGATACTGGAGCTAAGAGATAATCTAAGAATTCAGTTTTTATACTCCCAGTAAATTCAGGGTTTATTATTTTGCTCATAAAATATTAAGTTACAATGAAAAGCATACAGAAGAGTTCATACCAATTATGCGCTGAATTTAATGAATCTAGAATATCCCTCTATGCATCTAAATTCTTATGTCCACTGAAGAATTTATGAGCAAGCATGACAAAAAGAAGAGGAAGAAAAATGTATTTCGGCACAAAACTTGTATGCTTCAAGAATTGCACGGAATGAAAATGAACATGGGAATATTCTGAGCACAAGGCTGAGAAATTAAAGCTCAGTTTCTACTCCCAGCTATTTAATCACAGTATTTTCCTGATATTGCCATTTCACTTGTTCTTGCATGTGTTTTTGAAGTAGAAGAAAGGAGGTAACTGCCACAGTTGTTTGCAACATTTATAGGGGAGCTCAGGAACAGGAAACAAAAGATAAAACTATGTTTCTGGTTCTGCAGGGGAAGAAATTTAAATGGAGATATTTGTTACAGATTAAGAGAAAAAAGAGAAAGGTAAAGAACCTGGTTAAGCTATTTTAGAGAGCTCCCCAAAAGAGCCCAGCTGCCCAGGGGTTAGCTGTATGTACGACCGCGAACTTCCCTCTTGGTTGCAAGTCTCTTGGATAGATTTGCACATATTACTGCAATTACCTTGGAAAAATGGAGGAGCATTTAGAAAATAGGAAGGAGAGCACTTCTTATCTAGATAACTTATCAGAAAAGACAGCCACTGAAAGCAGGGGAAAATTGCAATGCACAACATAATTTTTGTGTTTTATTTCACCACCAAAGTGATCTTTTATAAGAGTAGATAACAAGATATTTTGAATTGCAGATAAACAGAACTTCAGGTCTTGGGTTGTTTCCTCTTTGGATAAACCATAGCTTCAAAGGTTAAACTGAAGAATGGTATAAAGCAAGGAAAGCAAATGGACCTGTATCTACTTATACCAGGTCATAATTTGGCCTACTTGGTTTTGTGTTTGCTTTTTTTTTTCTTACATTTTTCTCCCTGCCTTACTTTTGAGAACACAACAGCCAACTCAAATGAATTACATTTGTTAGATTTGTGCATTCTGCCACTATATCCAAGGTTACCCTTGAAGAGTTTCTAGCTCCCCATAAGAGGAGTCTCATGAGTTGTCCTTGACTGTACTTCTCACTGAACCATCAGGAAAACCCATGCTAATGTTTTCATGCAAAATTGGATCAGATCTTATGACAAGGAAAAAACTTATTTCTTTTCTTCCATACATCTTCATTCCATTTTCCTTAAATAGCTGGAGAATGGTAGCAAGGTCTGGGCAACGTCCAGTGAAATGGACTGCCAGCTGAGCTATAGCCTGAAGCCTTACTTCACTGTCATCAAACAGTAATTATTTATGTAAGTACTTCTCATGTATTTATAGGTTGTGTTGCAGATACTCCAGGAGTCCCTTCATAGAAACAGCCTGCTAGCTAACAACATCAGATCTGGATGTTCTTGAAAAATTGTATCAGCCACCTTAAGCTGGTAGAGGTATGGCTCTATTTTCATAGTGTGTCTTCACTCAGTGTGAAAGCTTTCATTGCTCAGGAAAGAGATAAAGAGGGATTTTCCTCCCCTATCTTTATGTACCTAAAGTGTAAAGATTGAGTATGACCAGGCCGCTTTAGACTCTCTTACAGGCAAAGGAGAGATACAGGTGCTTTCAAGACATGTTTCACCTTAGCTAGTTTTGCCGTTTATTTTAGGAAGTGAGATGCTTGCCTAAGGTACCCATCTACCTCCTCCAGCAGTAAAGGGAGCCTACATTGTGAAGTCCCACATATGGTCAGAGAAAAAGTGAAAAGTGCCCCAGACCTCGACATTACAGAGACATTATAGACAAGTTAAGTAATGCTTCATGCTTTCCTACTAGCAAATATATTACTGGGAAAAAAAAAAAAAGAAGAAGAAAAGCAAGAACAGTAATTTTAGAACCTGCTCATGTCTCTGCAAACATGCTCCTGGAAACTGCAGATCAATGACTTGTAGAAGAGTCAGCCAGATCTGCTTCCTTAGCCTCTGAATGACTAAAATCCATACAGCGCTTGGGAGAGTTTCAGGGTGTAAATAACCTCCATGGAGATACAACACTGAACAATCTAGAGAATAGCTCTCCTGCCCTGGACATCCTGCTGTATTCCTACAACAACTAGAAAAGTTGTACATTTACTCCAGAAAACAGAGTCAAACATCTTAAAAAAAAGTATGTTTTTGTGCGTAAAATCTTAACACAGCGTATGTGCTAAGCAACTGGTACTCACTTCTGATTCTTCTTGCTGAAATCGACAGTAGTTTTCCTATGAGAAGGATCAGCCTGAAGTTTGAACAAAATTGATGACCGTATTTCTGCTCAGGGAGGGAAAAGAGGGAAGGGCCGGGAGAGGGGGTATGGACTGATGACATACCAACACATTTCCCTACAAATTTTTATGGTTATTTTTTTCCCCCAACTTGAGCATTTGAACTTGTTAATAGAGCATTTTGGGCTCAAAAGTGACATCGTTTCTTTCAAAAAAACTGAAGTCTTATTTTATTTATGATCTCTAATTTTTAAGCAAATAAGTCTGAGTAACTACTAATGATTTGGAAGCCACACAAGTCTTACAGATAGTAACTACTCTACATATAGGCCCTTTTTTTTTTTTTCTAGCTGTCACGTCTGTAAGATACAATCACCAGAGCTACCACAGGAAGACTGACTTTTTTTACCCAAATTCAGCATCTTGCCCAAATTCACCTCTTAAGAAGACCCAAAAGCTTTGAGAACCTGTAATTCTTGCAGAGTGTGATATTTTTATATAGTATCTCCATTTACTTCAGACCAAGATGGCATAAACCTTAAGATGTACCTGAATACAACACTCACTTTTTCACCATACTGGGATGCAAGTAGTTCTGCCTTGGACTAGACCTACAAGAGGAATCGCCAGATAACACTAAAGGTACAAATGAGTAGTCTACAAGGTGATCAGATAATATTTTTTTTTCTGAAGTTCCAGCACAAAAGCGCTGCTAATGTTCTGTTGATACCTTATTTAAGTAAAGTTCCATTTAAATGCTTGCATCCGTCAGGGACATTAAAAGTAGTAAGAAACATCAAAACTAAAGAGAGGTCATCAATAAAACTATTTTATCATGAGAGCATTTTCTTAAAAAAAAAAAAAAAAAAAAAAAAAAGACTTACAAGCATAATTTCTAAGATGATATAATTTCTTCTTCAAAAACATTTGGCAAACAATGAAAACCATATGGGGACAATAATACATGTGAATATTAAGCAGCATATCCATAAGGTAATTAATTATCTATATAGATAGTTAAATCAAACTATTAAAGTGGTAGGAGAGATCTGAAGAGTTAAAGCGATGACAAACATTTGATAAATACTTCACTAATTGCTTGCTGGACAGAGATTAAAGAACATTTAAGAATTCTAGTAGTTCTTTATAAATATAAAAGAGTTGAAGGCATATGTTAAGTATCTATATAAAATGTTATCTTTATCTATAAGAGAATTCTGATAATGATTTAAGCAGGAAGGAAATGGGTTCCTGTAAAACCTATCTGGTTAAAATTTCATAGTTTGGCATGAAGGTTTCTTTCTGATGCAAACAGGTACGAGCTTTCACTTATTAAGCATGGAGACGAGGCCTTGTGTTTGGAATGTGGATGATAAGGTTAGGCTGCTTTGACATCAGAGGTTTTCATGAAATATCAATAAAGTTGCTACAACAATTAGGGGTTTTGACAGAAGATTTGAGGGACTTGTGATCCTAGCAGTGTTGTTGATAAGATAGGTGAACTATTTAGTTTAATAATGGAAAGATACTCCAAAAAAGTCATAATATATACATAGAAAATTTGGATTTACTGTAGTAAAGTCATCTTATTCTACCAAAGTAATACATATTAGCAATTTTTTTAAAATATCTCCTTCATATTTGTAAGCATAGATTTGACTTTGACTAAGAAAGAATAGTACCTGTGCACATCTTGACTTCTGCCTGCAACTTAATTTCAGTGTGACAGAGCAGAACCAACCTTGGGAGAAAAGATTAAAAAAAAAAAAAAAAGTAATAAAATATACCAAACAAAGCAACAGAGACATGAAGTTTTATTCCTAAAATCAGTCCTAGCAAGGAAATTTGTTCCAAGATGCCCAGTCTGTCTGATGCTGAGAAGTACATAGCTTCAGTGTTGGGAATTTTTCAGGCTGAAAATGCAGTAGTGGTTTCTATTCTTAGTAATATAGTTCATCCATCTGTTCTGAGGAATACTTTGGAGTACTCTAGCTGCTACATTTGACTAAATCAGTGTAAATACTGAAGTAATAGGACATCTCCCTAATGGAAAAAGCTACAATCCCAAGATTAGATCTAGTATCTAAATAAAGATATCTCACAAAATAATTAGCTACCTAGACTTCTGGAGTTTATCCAGCACTGTAGCTTTCCAGAGAGAGATCAAATGATCTTGCTGATTTTTTTAATCTTTCCTTCTTATGGTTATCAATTGCTCATAATTGACTATTGTATTAAGATCCCATTTGATCAGTATCTTTATTGATTATTATCCTAGTTCACTTCCCTAGATGAGAGAGCACGAGGTACTGTTAGCCATTTTCTCCTCTACCCATTGTAGTGAATCTTACCTTTATTTACCGGATTCAGTTGTGAGTGATTTGAAATGCATACCAAACCTGATGTACAAACAAAAGTTTAGACTTAAGTCATGTCCCTACCATGGCCATGCTCATGTGTTGAAGCATGAGATATTCTCCAGAGATAGAGATATAAAAATAAAAACAGTGCAATGCCGCAAGTTTTCAGCTTCTGGATCATAGGTCTAGGTGTTTGCACAGCTTCAGAAACCTCAGTCAGGGGTACTGTGAGGAGTCTGCATGGAGCTGCACACATGTTCAAACCCTTTGAGCAGCCTACAGGTTTTTAAAAATCAAATGATGCTTTAGAAAGCGAGTAAATTTCTTGAGAGGGATCCTTGATATCCAAAATTCCTTTTTTTTTTTTTTTTAAGAATTTATTAGCAAATCTTAGCAACATTTCCAGCATTCTAAAAGGTAGAATCTTCAAATTAAAGATACAATCACAATAAACACTAGTTTAGCAGCAAATGGAGAGAGATATGAGTTTTCTCCTCTCAATATTACTTTCAACACTATTCATCTCTTTTCTCCCTTTCCCCACATTAAGTGTATAGTAAGAGCCTTCTATATTTTACTTTTAGGATTTAAATCTACCTTTCGTTGTTCATCCTTCCTTTATTTTAATATTATCCCTCTAGAAAATGTACTATAACTGATTTCAACCTGTGTATTTTCCATTTCACAAAGGCAACTTTTGCTTCCCTATGATTTCATCACCTTAGCTCCTTCTTGCCATCACTTTTCAGGTCTTTAACTCCCAGCATTTCCACCACTGCAAATAATCTTCCTCCTCTTCCTATATCAGTGAAGCACATCTCACCAGGATCTGTTTATTTCTCGCCTTTCACCTACAGTGACCCTGAAACCTCAGGGCCAGGCTACAGAGCGATCAGGGTGATCCGGTGCCCTCCCTCTTCAATCAGTCCCATGCCACAGCCCCAGCAAGAAGAGATGGGCTGGGGACAATGACCAGGTTGGCCACAGCCTCCCAGGCCCTGGCAGGACCCTTGAGCTAAAGGCAGAAAGCCTCTGACAAGCTTTTCACAGGTTTCAAACACAGCTCTTTTTCACATTAAGAAATAATAATAGTCACAAAATAATATAAATTGGAGCTGGAGAAGATACTTAAGATACACCAACTTTCGACATACTAACATTTCTTTTTTTCCCCCTACAGTAATTGTAAGCAGCTTCTTTGAGGAAACTATTGAGTTTTTCACCAGAGTTTGTCTCAGGGCATTAAATGTGTTACATACTATGCCTTGCCTCCAATAATGCTAAGACGTGACCCTAAATTAAAATTCAAAGTCAGTATTGTCATGGGATATATGCAGAATTAGCTGAATAAATGCTGACAAATTATAGGACAAAAAAATATATGAATAAAATATCACTTGTCACTGCCAGCCTTACTGTCATTGATGCTGTTTTCAGAATGGACTGGGTTGAAACACCAGGTTAATCAAATGACCTAGACAGTTACATAGTTAACCATTTTTTAACAATAGTTAGCCATTTTTTAACTGAATTAATTAAGAAGGAAGTTGCTGCAATGCACCTCTAAGAGGACTACAAAAAAGCTGCTTTAAAAATAACATTGAGACCAAACCAGCAACACTAAGACATTTCAAGCTGTTAACACATTCGGCTCTTCATGCCACTTTGTGTTGAGAGGGGAAACCCCTCCTTCAACAATTAAAAAGTTCCCAATTTTTTCCTCTGACAAAACAAACTTTTCATTCAGATTTATTATCCCCTCCGAAGGTTCTAGCTCTTAAATTCCTGCTTTGTGTGCTAAGTTCAAATACATCCAATCATTTCCTACCCTCTTCTTTTCATTATAACCCACGTTACCTGACACTTCAGGCTGTCCCTTTCCCCAGCCCAAAAAAAGTTTCCGTATTTCTGCCATCTTTGGAGCTTCCCAGTGTCAAGCTCCCAACGCACAGGTGCATATCATCGGACAGCATTTTGTCATAAGGATAAACCTGTTTAAGCAATTGTGTAGGTTTTATAAGTTGTGTGCTTCTATAAATACAATAAAACAAACAGAAAATCAAGTGGAGTACATTGAAGTGATCTCCAACTCTGAAGGACAGTCCCTCAGCCTGCTGGTTAATGACCCCGAAGCAGAAAGACCAACACTGCCAGAGCTGAAAATGTGTGTTGTTCAATGCGGGATTGCAATCTAAACTGCATTTAAGAAGGAAGAAGCACAGTATTGTTGCTATTACACTTTTCCATGTGTTCAGCTTCATTCTTTACAGACAGTGTAAAATCTGCTGTTTAAGTAGTAACTACCAGGACACAGTTACACTGAAGGAAAAAAACCACAGAATCAGTTTGAGAAGGTATTTCTGTTTACACGGACCACAGTGTTTGTCTCAGGTTTGTGAATAATGTAGCTGCATACAGCTGATGGAGTGGTATTTTTAAACCTTGGCTTCAAATGTCAGATTACGTTTATAGCCATTCTTTTTTTTCTTGCTTACAGCAATAGCCTGACATAAGCAGAGGCTAATGGCATAGGTTATTTATACAGTGATCCCACAGACCTTGGATGTTAAAGCAAGTTCCATTAGTTCAGTCAAATCCCAAGACAGTAATGCTGCATAATGCCATGTCACAGTGTCACGGGGTGTAAAGTCACAGAAACTGCATTTATGGAAGTGCTCACTCCCAGGACTTAACTCCCAGTTAAGTCAACGCCAGAGTTTCCTTCCCAGATATAAGGGCCTTGAGCATGTTCTCCCTCATGGGCATTTGCTCACAGGGGCTCAGGGCCCACTTAGAGCACACAGCCCAGAGCAGCCCATCCCACCAGAGCCATGGGGACAGGCTCCCTGAGAGCGCTATGTGAACCCTGGTGCTTGGAGCTGCTTTCGGCTGAGGCCCCCATGCTTGGTCCCTGCCTGAGTTGCAGCCCAACGGCATCACTGCTCTGCCCAGCCATGGCCACCATCAATACAGACCCACCCACAGGCCCACAGTCCAGCATAGCCTCAGGGAGGTGCCTGATGCCAGGCGCTGCCCCCAGCCTCCCAATCCACCCTGCTTCCCTGGCTGGGACCGCAGGACAGGCCCTACCCTGATGCCCCTGCCATGGAGATGGTCTGCTGCTCCTGGCCCCCAGTGCACCACAACACCAGGAGGCCCCGTGTTCACAGACACACAACAGTCCTGGCTCAGTTTTGTTTTGTTTTTAAACTTATATACTCAACAAAATTAAAGCCTGTCTGTTTTATGTCATAGCAAGCTCTGATGAGCAAATACTTACCAGCCAAAATCACCTCGGTTCAATCAAATTATTTAAAACATCAGTTATCAGTACTGCAAATTAGATTAGTAACTGACTAGAGTGAATGCAGTCAAGTTTTGAATTAGGAAACTGAATAATACAAGGGGATGAAAACTTCTCAGACACTTTTCTGAAAACTAGTCAAAGGGTTTGGTTTTTTGGGACACAGAGGTGTTTTTATTTTTAAAAACTATTTCATAGAACTAATGTATTTTGATAATGAGTACTAATGAGAGTGATTGAAGAACAGCCAGTGACCCAACACCTCAGGTATTCATCTATGGGGCAGGAGGTAGCCAGCCTCGAATCCTTCAGTAGCTTGCTTTAGGCCAGGGACAAAAGACATGAAAACCTTGAGTCCCAGGCTGGAACTTCAGACTATGCTGAGGAGTCACTGTCTCTTGTTCTGTCCCAGTGAACAAGTAATGGCAATAACTCAGGCAAACGCTCTCAGGTTGATGGCAAACACCAAGGTACAGCAGGTGAGACCCTTGCTATCAGAGATATGCCACTGTCAGGCAGTTCAAGCATAGCAGACTTAAATGGTTGGATGTTTTCTGGGCTCCAGTATTGCTCTCTACAACAGGGAAGAAAATTCTCTGTGGCAGTAATCTAATAATCTAATATTAAGAAACCCGGTATGGGAGCAATAGACATTGTGTTGCTTGGAGGGAACACTGTGACCTTCTCTAGAGTGACTTTCTCCTGTACCTTCCCTGCTGTATACACTGCAGAAGCTGGCTCAGGAATTCAGCCACATTGAGGACTTTCCTTTCTGCTGGAGGATGTGGGACCAGATCAGGTTTAGGAAAAGGCAATGGAAGTGGGGAGACAGAAGCCTGGCAGGAATTAGGCACCAGAGCTGGGCATCCTGGTCTAGGAAAAAGAAAGGAACGCAACAAGGCATGGCCCTCAAGGAAAATTTTGATGAGTGATCTTTTAGAGAGTGTGGAAGTCTGGCCAGCAGCGGTATACCTGCTGGTGCCATGTGCTGCTTCTCTAATTCTTCTGATCACTCAAGCTGCTTTTTCTCATGCTGTTGCCACAAAAGAGTCTGTGTGAGCACCTGGCACAGAACAAAGCCCCCTGCTCATAAAAGCTGCTGCATCTATAATCCTACTGCGCTGTAAATTATTTTGACCTCCAAACAGAACATGTCACGGATTAGCAGATGTCCTGTAAACTATTTCCTTCCCTCTTCCATCCTGTTTAGGTCTAGACATACACATCAAGCCTGCAGATGAAGCATTGTAGAAATGTTGCTGAATGCCACAACATGCTTCGGAACGAAAAGCAACTGCTATTTACCTGCCATGCTGCCAGCCTCCTGCTGTATTTACAGCAGGTCTCTCTCTGCATCACCATGTCACAGAAGGAAGGGAAGACAGACCCCAATGAGGGCAAATTTCCAATACACTTTTCCACTGTGTAGTGCAGTACATTTTACCTGTGGTTTTAACCTACAAATTTTGTTCCACTGTTAAGTCTTTAAATCACAGTTAGATTTGGTTCTACGTGCTTGTGAATGTTCTTTATTTTCCCTTCCTTTCTGCTTCTCCCAAGAGATAACTGAATACAAGGTAAATGGCAACAGTATCATTTATTTCTTTCAGTGGCAGATATGCAGACCAATCCTACCCTATGCTATAAACAACAAAAATCAGAAGGTCATCTGTTCCACATTGTAATAATGCACAGAGACTTTTTGTCCTCACAGGAATTTGATGTTCTGAAATGGATTTTAACTGTAAGGTCTGAATTCATTAAGTGTAAGACATTGAGTTCAAAGGAGAAGAAAAAGTAATTTATTTAATTATAATCCAGTCTTCCTGTTTGCTTGCTATTACTATGCTGAAAGAGGAATCAGGAGTTTTTTTGCTCCTGGTCTGCACGGATTTCTTGAGTAAAATAATATTACAAACCCTATTAGGCTGACAAAGAACTCCATTAAAATGATGCTAAGGCCCCTAATTAAAATTATGCAGGGTGAATTAATTGGTCAGGCAGCTACCTTTACAGAAACAAACCACAATCAGCTACAGATACATCTGCTTGGCAACTGTGACCCTACCTGTCTCGGGCAGTCAGTCCTTCACCAAGTACGACTGGCCTAGAAAAGCAAATAGAAAAAGTTCATTGCTATTTTTGGAGTAAATTTATAATGGTCACACACACATGCTACTTAAAAGGAGCTTTCCTTAATAAATGCATACAAATCAGTCTTCCACTATGAAAAGTGGGTTGGAAGGATTTGCTGTTTTTTTAGTAACAGGAGGAAATAAAAGAAATATTGTACTTATCAGATGTCCTCTTAAGTTTCCAGGGAAGCAGTTCTAGTTGTAATGTCAAACACTAACAGATTAGTTTTGCACTCCAGAGAAAGGTTGAAGTACAGAAGTAAGTCAAGAGCTGACTCAATCCATGCTTCAAAGCATTGCACTCTCCCATCTGCAATCTTCCCCTCGATTTTGCATTGCACGGCCTGTTTTGGCATAGACCCTTGCCTATAATCACAAATTAAATCCCAAAATAGCCAACATTTGCACCACAGGCAACAATTCTGAAGCTTCATCTGTGTCTTTTTTTTACCTCCATAAATGCATGTATATAAAAAGAAAAAAAAAGCAACTTGTTGGAAGTTCTCTCACTGTAAACACAGTGCACATTTTTTCTGTTTATGTTGCATCTTCCTATTTTGGCCCAGCTTAGAGACCTCTGTATTCCAAAATAGTAAATCCTCCTTGTAGGAGTTCTGGGTAGGGAGAAGAGCTTGAACAGTTCTCTGGTTTGATTGTTACAAGGGTTATTTTCTAGGGAAGCATAACAGTATTTTGTGTCCGTATATCTTTATAGAATACACACAGTTTTTTAATGAAAGCTCAAGGACTTTTTGAAGCAATTCATGCATGGTTACCAGGAATTGAAATATAAGTAATGCATGAAACCCCCTTTTTTGTTATAAACTGGAAACTATTAAATTCCAATTTTCCATGCATTCAGTGTAAGCAACTTGTACCACAGGGAACCAAATGTATTCAGCTTTGCACTCCAGTACCAGAAGCTACAGAACAGATAATGAAGAGAGGCAGAAGGAAAACTGAAAAATCAGAGTAAATCCATTTGCAGATACATATAAAACACTGATTGCTTTCAAGAACAGGTAAGAATCCTTGTTATTAATATGGTACAGTAGGATGAAATCTGTATTTGACTAGTCACAAGTGAAGAGATGCTTTTGATCCATAGTCCAAGCTGTCTAATAAGAGAATAGTTTGCAACATCAAGGAACAAACAGCCAATAATAGATAACTCAAACAGTTTCTGTCCCTAGTTATACTATCCTGTATCTTTATGCTCACCTACTTGCACTTTTTTTCATGTAACTGTCACAGACTCAAATAAAACCTGTGTTCTGCTAATCATCTGCCACTTTCAAACAGAAAAGAAGCTCCACAGTCACCAGGAATATAAAACAGCTCAAATTTTACTGTAAAGCGAGGTTGTGTTATTGATAAAATCATATATTTGAAATAAAATTATTTTAACACCCAAGTAAATTTACCAGAAAAGGCATACATAGAAATGAAATGAATCTTTCCTCTTCCCCTTCTCTTCATACATTTATTTTTTTTACACAGAACCCTTTATGCAGTAATACTACTTTAAGAAAAAGAAAGCCCAATTAGTATCTCAGCAAAACAAAACAAAGTTGCTTTAATAGGAAAAACCTGTGACTCCTAGAGAGAAAGCTGTATTCAGTACTTCCAAAGTACTTCAACAAGGTAGTCAGACATTGCATAAGCGATTAAGAATGGGAGCCAGGTAATGTAATACAAACATAACTCACAAGAAATTTCAATGCCAGGATGTCAAGCATAAATTAGAGAAGACAGAGAAAGCTAAGCTCAGCCCTGTTTTAACTTCACTGACTTCAAGCACCTCTCTGAGGAATAGGATGTATGCAGGCACAGCATTTGAAATGTGCCTATATTTCAAGTTGTCTTATCTTTTTTTCTTCTTACACCTTTAAGCCTTCTGATGCTATTATTTAAGAAAATAAAATGACTGGTTTATTTGATATTAAGGAACATAAAGAAATGTTCTAACAAAGTTGAAACAGAAAAAATTTATAGATTTTAATACAGTCTGTAGACCCCATTTCACCTTATTGTAGGATTTTTTTTCTTATAAGAAAGATGTTGAAAACTGAAAATCACAGAACTTTTAGGTCAGGCAATACAGTATTTTAAGAACATAAGTGTGTTTGAGTCAGTTCCTAGCAAAGTGCAAGCACAAATACAAATGAATCTTTATGCAGGTACCTGAATATGGACATTGTAAACAAAATATTAAAATGCATTGCAGGCTACTGGTGGATGAGCACAGAATTTTTAACTACTTATTTGTCTTCTGTGGGAGCACAATAGATGTCATGTAACATTAGGACATTTAGATAACCTCATGCCCAAGCCTTTCATCTCCATGATCTGAGTACAATAATGTACTGCTGGCAACACATGTTCCAAAGTGTCCATTTGTCAAATAACAGGCAGTCTATCAGTGTATTTATAATCCCCTCATGACATACCTGTAAGTAATTTTACAGAGGGAAATGTCAGTAGAAGGAAGACACCAATTAGGACAGAATTTTAAGGCAGAACAGAGACTAACAAACATGGGAAGAACATAGGATCACAGAGGTCACACATTAGCAAGATGTTAACAGAGGCTATACCTTCTTATTAATGAAAACTTCCGTGAATAAGTAGAAGAGACATCATTTTCTTCTGGAAGGGGAGGGAGAAGGCATCATTTTCCAGAGCTTTCCTGAAATACTATACCACTGAGCAACAATTAGTGATGTTACTTAAAATGCTTTTCTCAGAAAGCTTGAAGAAATGCAGTGGGGGATTTTTTGATTTTACTCTCCAGTAAGTTACAAGTTAGATGCATTAATTCATGAAACAATTTGCTTGAAGTCTTGTTGTATACATAGTTAATGCATTTTATTTTTTTCATACTATGTCACTTCCCACAACCGGAGATTACATGCAACATTTAAATGCTCAAAAACCAAAGAAAACTTGCATTCTTTCTACTAGTAAGCAAGCTTGCTCCCTCTTTCACATAAAAAAGTCACCTCCAACAGAACTAGTTAAAAAGAATTAGAATTACATTTAAGAGAAGGCAGTCATTTGAGCTCTGTCATATTTTACAATACAAAGCCAGAAAAGGCTGTAACATTAGAGTATGGTAGCTTTAATTAATCTTCAACAAAGGAAAATATTTTTTCCTGTATATAGGGGGTGTTTTCTTCTTAATTTATAGAAATCATTACATTATTAAATTATTGAGAGAAAGAATTAAGATGGATATTAAGGACAAATTAGTTTCCAAATATGCCTCTGTACTTCTGCTAAAGAGATGTAGTACAAATACATCAGGACAAGTTAAATACTTTGGCCAAAAAATCCTGTGTGGAACATATTTGGTTTTAGTAAATTTACACTTCTGCGGTAAGCACCTTTTATTGGTCATCATTAAAGGCTGCTGGTTTACTTAGTGTGGTGCTCTAATATAAAGTAATTTTAGCCACAGGCCACATAAATCACACATACCACCCAACACATACATATGAAGAAAAGCTGGTAGAAAGACAAAAATATCCTTAGAAACATATCTTATATTTAACTCAAAGTTTTCAAATCAACTATCATGGGGAACCTTTGGTTTAACAGTTAACTTGAAATATCTATAAAATCATGTGAAAGTATCGAGGTTATACTTTTGCTTTTATAAAGATATTCACTCAAGAGTTGAATTTATTTCATGTAAGTAATGATTCTAGACAACAGCTTCACTCTTCTATTTATAAGGTCTGTTCCTCTATTCACAGCAATGAACAAGGTCTTGTAACCCACTCCTTGTACCTGAAATCAGATCTTTCATGAGACACTTCCATTTTCCTCTCTTGTAAAGACCAGCTTCCATAACTCCAGTCACAAGCACCATTTTTTTTTTATTACCTGAAACAAAAGGCTGCAAATTAAAGATAGTAATTTTGGTTTGGGTTGGAGGTTTTTTTGTATTTTCAGGGACTATGTTATTCAAGAGAGTCACTTACCATTAAGAACTATTTCCTACTCTCAGCTTCTGAAATTCAGTAGCTTTCCTGATATAAAATGCATTGTTCCAAATGCCTTTGAGAAATTTGGTAGCAATTTTCTGGGATCTCTTTTGAGAGAATAAGATGTGTGTGCATGAAGTATGCATGTGTATGCTATGGGGAAACGGATAAAGGACTAAAATTTTTCCTGTTTATGAACTTAATCTCATACGTTCAGGTTGACTGTGTTAGAGTAGAATGTTATTACTCTCAAATCTCCAGGTTTTCAGTGGATAAAACAGCAGAGATGAGTGTGAATAGCGGTATTTGAAGACATCACAAAGACACTGTAAATTAACTCTTGCCAAGAAAGACAGAGTAGATAACTCCAGAATATTTAGTGTTTCTGCATACATGTACATATTTACAAACTCTTCACAAAAGGATTATTTACTTTCTGGGTTTAAATAATGCTTATAAAGTGTTTGCATAGTAATTCTTACACCAAGACAGCAGATAATGTTTCATTTCTATAGGTATCTAGTAGTTATTCTAAGTCTCCAGATTGGTATTTTCCGCAGTGACCAATCAAGGAATATATAAGGTGCAAGAAAATATTGTTAAACTCTTCCTCTTTAGAGGCTGATATAAAGTTTCCAAAGCCATCCAGAAAGCAAGTCTTGGCTTCCAACATCAGTTTTGGATTAACTGTTGCATAATTTCTGTGGTATTATATAGGGGCTTTGTGCAGCCTATAGGACAAATGAAAAAAAGAAGGTGAAGAGGGGTTAAGACTTCTTTTAAGCCATCCAAAGTTAACTAGATATGAGTGGAACTATTACTTACTTTCAGGTGGCTGATATGACTAGCCATGGATATTTTTGGAGCTACTGTTAAATACTGTAGATTTTGGTTCATATCGAAGTCTCAGATGAGCTATTGCTTGCTAGAAATCTTTTATTATTTTCAATGTACAAAGCCTGCCTGCTTAGAACCAGTAATGGTATTTTACAAAAAAAAAAACCCAAACCCAAAAAAACCCAAAAAAACTCCCACCCCCCAAAAAACAGGTAAGAGCCTTAAAACAGCAGGTGCCAAATCTGCAGCTCAGAGATAAATTAGACATTCGTGCTTGCTTTAAAAATAAGGTAGGTTTTAATTTTCCTCCCACAAGTTGGCATGAATATTTGAAGACTTCAAAAAAAAAAAAAGTAGTCAAAGCCTTAAATTTCACAACAATCAGGTCAAGATCTTGACCATATTAGAATGTAAGGGGCATATTGGTTAAAAGGCATAAGGGACATACCGGACAGCCAAACTTGAGGAAAATAGCTGAAACATAAATCCTCTTAAAGCTTCCAGGTCTCAGAAGGTATTCAGGTAGCATAGCAAGGGGAGTCAATGGGATCAGACAGACTGCACAATAGACTACTCTGTTATAATTTCACACAGCTAGCATTGGCATTGAATAGTTATATATTAGCCTATCTTGCAGAACAAAAAAAAAAAAAAATCATACATGAGAGATTGCAGCTTTACCATTCTGGACCCTAGAATTGCTTTTCCTTCTGTGCAGACTATATTCTGGGCCAGAAGAATGTCCTGAATTGTCATTTTTTATTTAAATAGCAAGCAGGAGATAATTACGCTGCCCAGGAAGCCCTTCTGAGCAACACAGTTTTTAACGTCTTCAAAAACAAGTGCTGTGTAACAAAATTACCTTCTTCTGGTATGAGAAGAATCAAGCTGTTTGAACCATGAGAAAAGTCAAGCCTCAGTATCATTACCTATAGGGTGACAGCAGTGAAGTAGAAAAAAAATCTAAAGAGAATACTAGAAAAGTGCAAAGAGTAGCAAATGTGCAAACGTATTTTTGGATCATCCTCCCATTTTTATAATTCAATCGTATTTGTGATAAGAACATCACAAATTGGCTTTCAATTCAAAAGCTTTTTTCAGCTTTCACAATTTTCACATTAGCAGAGTCATGAACACAGCTGTCTACAGATTTTATTATAAGTTAAACATACACAAACTTGGGGAAAAGAAATAGTGCAACTTTCAAAAAGACAACTGCTTCCACTATAATTTACGGTAATAAAGTACTAATTATAAAGTGTCTTTGTCATAAAGACACTTCAGTAAAAATATTCACAGTAGGGTTAACGGTGTCACCCTTATAAAAAAAAAAAAAAAAATCCACAGACTAATTCATATTGACCAGAATGAAATATATCCCAAGGTGCTGTTTGTCTTGCACTAAGTGGCTCATGGAAACTTTTCAGTGTTTTTCAAACACTTCCTGCCAACCAGCACAGATTTCCTCTCAGACTCCTAAGGATAACCGAATCAATGCAAATGCAGCCTAGGGGTCAGTGAAGGATTCTATTGTCTTGTTGCCTCAGAGAGAAGCCAAGATGAGCCCTTCGTTTCTGCTTTCCTTTGACATTCTGCTATCTAGCTGCAGTCTGTCCAGAAGCAAGAACACAAAGGAACATACATGTACCACTGAGATGCATGAACATGTTCAGCTGTGTTGGCTTGCTGCTTACCTGGCAAGAGCAGGAGCAGAGATGAGAGCAGAGATGGCTTGTTCCAATGGATATTTACCTGAACTTTCAAAGCACAGTCCTGTCCTGCCCCAGCAGAAAACAGAGCAGCATGACAGGGAAAAGAAATAAATGAAAATAATACAAAGGAATCAGCATTGACAATGTCCCTCATGAAATGCTCTGTTTGCAGGCAGTTTTCCTCAGTATAAGGGCTATGTATGATCGATACTGTCTTTAAACATATATGTCTTTTCACCTTTATCTGCAGTTTTTATTCTTGCCAGGTTTATCTCTGCTAGTCCCAAAAGAAATGCAGAGGTGGCAAGCATAATTCAAGTTTTATGAAACTGATCAGTCGAATAGTGTCTGCAGACCTTATGCAGGTGCCCCCACTACTGAGAGAAAAAGCTCCCGTATGAGCTAGCGCTTTAAAAATCACCAGAGAATTCCAGTGAAAGAAATACCTCCCCCAAGCTTATTATTTGGAGTCTGCACTTGCCAATTTCCTAATTTCTGCTGCTCAGACTTGTACGTGATAACAGAGACAGAGAGTTGCAACACAGCATTCTGACACACTATCTGAACACTAACAATTGGTATTTCCCAAGGCACACCTCTATTCCCCTCATTACTGCAACAGTATAGTAACACCGTAAGCCATCCTCCATCACCTTCTATGAAGGCATCATCTGCAATTACATTACTAATTCAATAGAAAGCAGGTGGTAACTTCAAAGTTAATGAGAATGGAACAAAAGTAATATTTTGTTTTCAGATTAAGAAATCCCTAGAGAAATGACAACTTCATAAAATAACTTACAAAACCAGAGTCTGCCGCTCTGAAGCAATAGTCCAAAACCTGAGCACAATTGTATTACCTTGTTGACTATTCCCACAAAGCATTGGTTCAAACGGCAATCAAATAATCAAAAGCTAAATGCAATGGGCGTCATCTTCATATCTCAAAAGAAAATGAGGTTCTAGGAAATAATGTTTATTAAAAAAAAAAGTTGTGGAAGAGGAAATTCTGAACAAACCTTAGTCCTTCAGCAGGTATTTTCTCTCACTAATACTTTGGGGTTTTGTGGTTTTAGCAAGGTTATCTTTTCAGTGCTCTCATTTCTTTCTTGCTGGCCTTAGAAAGTTCATTGTTGTAGAGCTCTGGAATCTGTTTGGTCACATGGAAAGGTATCGAGCCTTCATCAGAAGTTGTTTCCAAACATGATATCAAAATACACTGGAAAGCAGAGTGCCAAAACCAGTTTTAAGAGACAGAAGTTCTACTGCACCTTTTCACAGTGGGACCTAACAAGATACTGTACTAAGTACCTAACTATTTTTATACTTGCCTGACCCAAGAAACTCTAGAGTTAATAAAAAGCCCCATTTATTTCTATTGACTTGAGAGTAATCATACCACTATTCTATTAGAATATGCCCTAAAAACTCATAGAAATTAATTTTCCTGATTTTTTAAAGGAGCAAGCCTTTATGTCAAACAAAAAAACAACTACTGGAATGTATAAAAAAAAATCAGACATAGCAAGAGAAACAAGCCACAATTTAATAGACATAGCAACTATTAAAAAAAAAATACACTATATATGAAATTAATCCTGGAGTCTCTAACTTCAGTTATTTCAAAATTATTTACTTTCACTGTATTTTTTATTCCTTGTGCTTATCTTATGGGCTATTTGTTATTTAGGGTGGAGGGAAAAAAGAAGAGAGAAAAATTAACTTCTATTCTGAGAAGCACTTAGATTGCAATGGAGTAATACTAATTAATGGTCTAATGTCGCATAACATATAATATTATTATAATGAACTTTTAGCCTAGTAAATAAAAATATGTAAAATACATAAAACAGGAAACAAAGGTAGGCAGAAGGCAGCTGTTCAAACTGCAAAGATGTTATATGAAAGTCAAATCTTACTTCTGTTGACAGTGTTAAGATAGCTTTGACAAATTGCAAGTACTAAAGACCTCAGTTTTATAGCCCCTTTGAAAAATGGCTTCTCTGAAAGCGTAAGACAGACAAACTACATGCTTCATTCACCCGAAAATGAGCCAGAACAAACTAGATGTCTGTTGAATTGCCAACAGCATTCTGTGAAGCTTCCCCAGGACCCCAGTGATGTGCTCTTTGCTCATGCCGGACCAAACTGGTCTTAGCTAAAAACAATCCTGGTCTGCCAACATGGATGGAACTTGCCCACATGTTTTGCTCTAAGTTGAAATCCATACATAAAGAGAAATTTTACACTAATACATTTTCAAAGATTGGGCAAGCCAAAGAAACATGGATCAAACACAGTTTTGCCTTCAGAGGCTGGAGTAAGCACTCAGTAGCTGCAAGGGCAATCCCATCCATTAATTCTACTGCTGCATTTGGACCTGCAACAGTGTTTCACACAAGATATGAACCTAAACTAAGGAGTAACACTGAGCATAAAATCCCATCTTCCAATGTCTCAAAAAAGTCTATGAGGATGCACTGTTATTTTCATTTGCTTTAAAATATGGCATAATTATTATTCTCCAGTTAAAACATAATCAGTGCTTTGTTCTCCGTATAAACAGACCACATATTTAGAACAGCCAGTTCTTGCGTGCTGCTGTCAGCTGACATGATCAAACACAATATTAACTATCCTTTTTATATGCTGAGTAAAGGGGAATAGCAGAACTTTTATATTCTAGGGCTTCAGACACTATGAAACAGCGCAGAAATGGCTGCAGTGAAAGGCTGCAATAGAGAATAGACTGTGTCAGCACTCTCCAAGAAGTCCCATTACCTTTCCCAAGGTCTGCATGTGTTTAGGATTGGCAGAAAGTTCCAGCATTTCCCCTAGATTAGATCCAGAAATTGTCTTCCACACATGGAAGCTCCTCAACCTCCTGGCTGCTTACTGCTCTTGTCTCAAAAAAACAATTAGCGTCTTTAGGAAAGCTCCTTAATTCACCTCTTGCTGACAGTTCAGCAACACGGCAATATCCACTGCTCCAAGGCTCTTGCCTTGTATCTATCCACATACTCAAATTAACATAAGATAACAATAGTATACAAGACCAGAAAAAGAGAACAAACTAGTACAACTTAAGTTTCATTTAGTATTTAAGTAGATCTATGGTCTGCATACTGGTCCATACAATTTCTTCATCATTATCAATCATCAAGGTTGGAAAGTTATCAAGGTATCATCAAGGTAAGCAGGCTCCTGAACACTGGTAATCAAACTGACGATGGAGCACAGGTCTTGAGCTACTTGACTCTTCTTGTTTCCGTATCTCAACTTGTTTGCCGTGCAACAGCCCTCCAATGTCACATTATGCTCACAGTGGGTACATAGTGCCACAGAAAGGTTCCAGAGTCCTCTCTTTCCTTTTTTTTTTTGGTAGTAAATCTCTTTCTCCTACTGTTCATTTATTCCATGATTTGTGTTACCTCCAGATTTAAATAGTTATAGAGAATAGAAGGCCTTTATCTTATGCTTCTTCACAGAGCACATTAAACACACACACAACAGCATCCAACACCAAAAAAAGAACGATACTCTCTAATCTTCTGATCTAATCACACTCAAGCAGCAAAACTACAACTTCGTATGAAATCTAGCAGCACACTCTCTCTAACACATCTTTACATAGTAAAATGTCACTGAATTTTGAGACAGTACTCTCTGCTTCAGATTTTGAAGATCAAGACTCAAAATAACTTTGCTCCAAAAACTCTGTGAAAAGCCTTTCTACTCTGCCAGTGAAAACAGGCTCTCAGAGAAGATCCAGCAGGCTAGATTCCATTATGTCAAGCTTTTTAGAAAGAGATTTAGAAGTATTACCTTCTTGTCCCAATAAGTCAGATATTTGGCTGATCTCTAGAGTAGATACAGGGTTATGGTGCATGCAGCTTGGCTCATCACAAAACTACTCTGTTGAGCCATGATGTTACAGACTGCTCTGTTACACAAAAAATGGACAAGGCAAGTTAAACCAGAAAAAGAGAAGAGATAACACTTTGAGAAAGTTAAAAATCAGCATTTTTACTTTCAGCCTGGCTCTTTTTAAATGAGCTGGTAAGTGAACCTCAGTAATGTTTGATATTCAGGCATAAACCTTTTCCCTTCTCACCTGGAGCAAGATCTGGAGAATGTTATTCTATTTTAAAAATAGGAAAAAACTGTAGGCTAGTCAAAATTAGCATCTAATGACGAGAAGCAGTCACCTGCATGGCATATACCCTATTAGTTTTACAATATAAGGCCTTCTAGTTGTTCACACCATTATTGCACTCCCCCAGAATAAGACTCTTGCATCTGTTGTGAGTAAAGCACAATTTGGGAAGGTGAAGCTCTGCTGTGGCACTCATTTACACTGCTATTTTTACACATAACTTCAATAATCAATGAAAGGTCACTCCAAAAAACTGAAAACAAACAAAAGAAATTAGAGTAATTGAGTATTAATGGTTTGTCATGAAACAGTAGGAAAAGAGTCCTGAAAGGCATTTGCTACTGCACTTTTAGAGAGTTTCAAAGACAGGCTAAAGTCAGTATTAGTCATGGATGAGCAACCATTCTCAAGTTGAATGTACCCCTGCGTGAACTGGCTTAAACCCAATTCCTAGCTCAAGTTATAAAACCCTTTCAATACCTCAGTAAGGCAGCTCAGCTTGATTCTGAAAAACCGTTTTGCTGTACTTCAGCTTACATTTCAAACATTATAATGCCAGTTCCCAATGGCTGGAATAATGGTTTCAGTAATTTTATCAATAAGGAAGTGACTTCATGTTTAAGACAACCAGTTCTTTATTCCATCACTTTTCATAATACACCCTTTTAGAGTATATTGCAAAAATACGGTGACAATTTACTGCTGCCATTTGAAAGCAATTGACTGATCACCATGGGAAGCAGGATGCAGTGGGTCTTGAAAGTAATGCATTTGGAGTCTTACACCATCTAAAGAAGATCAAATATCCCATGAAAGTTTATTTTATAACTTGTTCCACAGTAGGAAGACATTAGACAATACAAGTCAAATGTCGTCCTTCACTGGTTTAGTTTATGTCCACGCTCCTAATTATTCAGAAATACTGATTTTTTTTTTTTATAAAACCACTGTCATACAGAGGAAAGCTGCCATATTGCAGAGGAAATTGCTGTCATATTCTTACATTCACTTGAACAAATCCTCTCATGCAGATCATTATTATTTCAACCACACTTTGAAGAATTTCTCACTCTCTGAACTTATCCCTTACAAGTTAATCAGTAAAACCAGAGTCCAAAGAACATGGTAAAATGAAGTTTAGTAAAGATCTCACAGTAACAAGATTATCCATTAATCACTTGAGGTTAAAAACAATATATGATAAGACCTTATGTTTATCACTTTTGCCACTTGAAACAGATGGAGGAGCAATCAAATTCCATGTTATTCCCTGTCTCTTCAGCAAACAAGAAGCCCTGAATTCTGCTGATCCCACAAGATTGTTATTCACATATCATACATGTGAACTCTTAGGAGCATCATTGACACTGCTGCTGGCAGAGACAGGGTAGTGCTCTGAGACTGGGGAGACCTTGCTGAGCTCTGATTACCCCCTTCACGTTAGAAGCAGCTCCTTAGGGCTTTTATGACACACTTAGTTTTACAGGAGTCTTTAGAAAATTCAATTGCCATAATAAAAGTACAAGAGGAGAAGATTTTACAGTTCAGCAGTACCCTATCCAAGATTGTTAACAGGCAATAACCACCATTCATCTTGTGAAGGAAATACACAGAAAGGACAACTTTTTGACATATCAGCTGCTACAAGGAATGAAACAAAAGGAAACGAAGTCCCTTAAAAAGGGAACAAAAAGACCATCTGATGCAAAATAACTGTATCTCATGTTCTTAACAAACAAGAAACAATCTATTAAAGTTTAGCCTATGCTGCCATTGATTTTTCTGCAAGAATGGCTATGACAACATGCGTGTTGTCAAGATTTCCCCCAATATGGCTCAGGATGACAGAGGAGAAAAACTCATTCCAATTGAAAAAAAAATAAAATTGTGTGTCATCTAGGGACTCTGATTCACAGGGCAAGGTTATCTAAGGCAAACTAGTACCACTAAAACCACTGTTAATGATTATTTACATGTTAAAAAAAGTCCTTTTTTTTTTTTCTTCCAGAAAGCTCTTGTCAAGACTCCAACAAAACCTTCTGTGGAATCAACATGGCAAAACATGTCATGAGAAAATGACTAAGCAGTTATCAAACTGATGCCTGGTAGCAATAAAGGTGGTCAGCTCTCATAAGTTTACACACATCACTTCCACATGAGCTGCAGTGAAAATAACTTGAGAAAGTAACTACCCCTGAGCTCATGCAAATGTATACAGCACAAAAATCTTTACTCTGAGAACACAATTAGAGCACAGCAATCAAAACCTCAGCATACACTACTCTCTGCTGTTGTTAAAATGAAACAAGCCAAACAGCAAACCATCTTGCATAACCAGTTGCTTAAATAAGATATAAATAACAGAGCATATGCTGTTTTTCAAACAACTACCCAGAATTTCAATGCAGTTCCTCCTTCATCTTACAGTGAAACCGCAATTATTTCCAGTGGAGTGGGCCCACCATATGAAGCTATTGAATACAGTTCAGCTTCCATCTCTCTGAAAACAGATTAGCTAGTATAAACAGTAGTTTCATGATTTTATCATCAGCCAAAATTGATTTATTGTTTTCTGGGCCACAAAGAATGGAAGGAATCCTTCTCTCTTCCCACAGCATCAAACCAAAAATTTTACAATATCATAAGCCTGACCTGAAGCACTTGCACCTTAGAATTAGAGCCTGGATGATAAGTGCCAACTAGTAAGAAACAGCAACTGTGATGGTCCGGGAAGTCCCATTTTTATACAGGGCTCCCACCAGCAATACCTGGGAGCAAAAGGAGTCCATTCCTCAGTCTTTCCATGCCTATCAAATCCCAAAGTATAAGCCATCCCACCAGTGACACATTCTGTTAGCCAGATGGAGATTTATTCTCAGAACTTTCAATGGCAGCTAACTGTGCAAGCACCTAAAGCCTTCATTCCAAAAGTGAAGTGGGCATTAACATTTGTATGGGAGTAAAGATGAGGCCATGGTATTACAGTTAAATCAAACTTCTTTGATGAAATTTAGTGTTCATTTAAAGTGTGATATGGCCTTAAAAAGAGCCAACATCTCATATATTCTGAATTACTTTTAAGCTTACATACAAATTGATAAAAAATCCCTGAATAAACAGAATAACTTTTTAAATTATGTTGTTACAAACCTAAAAGCAAAAAAAGGAAAATAGGTTGGATTCCTCCCCTGCCTCAATCCTATATTTTCAAGCACCTTTCTCTAAACAGGAGTAGATGATAGTGTCCTAATTTCATAGAAATATAAACTCGTTTCCCTCCAGCCAGGGAGTACTTAATTTAGAGTTAACTCTCATGTAAATCTAGATGAGTTCATTAGGTATGAATTTTCACATTAAATTTAAGAAATAAATATTCCAGCATTTTCCTCAAACTGTATGTCATTCATACTCAGACCTAAGCTACACCACCAAATTATGTCAGCCATATTAACTGACATATTAACTCTCGCAATTTCTGACAACTATCCATGAGAGTTTTTAGAGTCTTTCTCTCTCTCCTCATAGTGCTCCTCTGCTTGCACTGGAAATAAATCCTATCTAGAAGAATGAAACAAGTGGAAAATATATTTCTGATTCTTCCTCTTCATGCTACTGTTCCTCAATGAAATGAGGAATAAAAAGGTTGGTAGCTATTTATCTTCTCTGTAGAACTAGTTCCTTCCATAGTAAGAAACCAGAGCAAAGAGTTTCAGTTGGCTAATATGTATCACTGACCTGTATCACTGCAGTGATGAATAAACTTTTATGACTACTTTAGACTTTGCATGGTAGGTGGGAAAAATTCCTTATTTACTCTATGATTTGTATTCAAAAATGAACACCAAGAATGCAGGAGGCTTCTAGGGAAAGCAAGATGCTGAATAAAAACAAGAAGAGTCCAATACAGAATGTGCACTTATTTGCTCTATTCAATGGATCTAAAAAAAAAAACCCAGTTCCTTTACTTGTAAAAGATTTCAGGTATTGCTAAAGATTGGTCAGACTTGGCAAGTTTACATTTTTTTTTCCATTGATGTTTCACTAGTGATTAGTGTGTTTCAGAGAAGAATTAACCTGTAGCCTGACTTACAGATTTCAGAAAAGCTCTCTATAAACATATTGCTAATCTAGATCAGTATTTTATAAGTAAAAATAGATATAATTTAAGGTAATATAAAAGCAAATGGAGTGAATCTGATCAATGAGCTGTCAATGGGAATTAGTGATAGAACAAGACAGAATGGCTTCAAGCTACAACACGGTAGGTTTAGACTGAACATTAGGAAAGAGTTTTTCACAGAAAGAGTAGTCAGGCATTGGAATAGACTGCCCAGGGAGGTGGTTGAGTCACCTTCCTTGGATGTGTTTAAGAGCTGTTTAGATGTGGTGTTGGGCGACATGGTGTAGGGGAGAACTTTGTAGAGCAGGGTAGATGGTTGGACTCGATGATCCCAAGGGCCTTTTCCAACCTAAATGATTCTATGATCCTCAAAAAGACAAGTGATTTGTAGGAATATGTAGTTACAGAAAAGTTGAACAGCAGTTATCTTCCTCTGTGTATAAAACGGCCTCCATACCTGCCCATGTCCAATACTCTCCAACTAGTTCTTTTGAATAGTTGGCGCGAGGAGAGTTTAACGTTTAATACCATAATTAATAATAAGTACAAATGTACTTATTTGCAGATAGTTCATGTTACACGGGATTTTGATTCAGCAGAGTGATACAGCAATATATTGAAATTAAAATACAAGCCCAATATAGCAAGTGCAACATGCAGTTCAATCACAACACAAATGTGATTCTCAATACCAGCCTCTATATGCTTGCAGACATAACACTGGACTTCCTTTCGTTGTTAGTTGCTCAGTTTTTATACACACTATTATTGAGCTGAGCTAAGTATAGACCGGTCCCACGCTGGTCTGGATGGCTCAGAAGGATATTCATGCTCTTTTGATTAACTTAGGCAAAAACATTTGCACAACCAGTTGATCCACTCAAATAATACTGCCAGTTAATCTAAAACAGCTAATCTAAAAAGGCCACCCTCTGGTCCCCTTTGTTTGAGATAAGTTCAGGGTGGTGTTTTGGGGGGGTTTTGGTTGGTTGGTTGGTTTGGGTTTCATTTTGGGGGTGGGGCACATAGATTTATTGTGTTTATATTTTTTTTTTTTTATGCAACAGCTGTAGTCAGTCACTCTCTACTTTCCTCCCTGAGCTAATCACCCCTGCCTATCTCCTCTGAGCCTTCTTCCATTGCAGGGGTTGACTGGTCACTGTGTTGCCCTAGATCCTTTAACTTTGTTGTCTCTCAGCCTTGCATTCCTCTGTCTCTCTCTGCCTCCCATCTCCCCGTTTCCTTCATTCACCTCCTCTTTTCTAACCTATCTTTCCACCTTGAATCGCAACCTCAAAATCCGCTGTTAGCAGACACATCATAAACGCTTTGAAGCCCTCTCAAACATCCCAGGAAAATACAGCCATAACTTATAAACAGCCAGCCCAGGATACACACAGGACAGGCACTGGACAAAAACCACACAATACTGGATGTGTCTCAATATTCTTCAGTCTCCAGCATAGATATATTCCAATTGCATCACAACCAGCCTTTCTCACATCATGGTCCATTTCCAAAGTCATTTAAACAGGACCTTTTTGAGAACTGAGTGAAGTGAGAAGGAGCCAAGCATTACACAGCAAGTTTCTGTCTGCCAGCACGTCAGCACACACTTAGGGTTGGGCTGCTTCAGTCTTCGCCTCCAGGCACTGTAAGACCTCTTTTAAAATCATGCCGGCAGATAGACTTCCCATTGCATGACTGCCCATATCTCAATTTTAGGATATCTGCCAAATAGTCACATAGCACCATCCTACACAGATTGAAACCTCTGCTAAATAATTGCAATAGCATCATCCCTCTGATCACTCACAGGTATATCATTATAAGAAGCTGTGTTTTTGCAGTAAAAATTAAACACTCCAGCTAACTATCTTTCTTTCTAATATGAAAAGCCAGTTGTAAGCCACAAACCCTTCCCCCTCCTTGCAACATGCCATGATGAAACAAGATAACTGCCAAGTGTCAAGAAATTTCAGAGGTTCAGAAAACCCTTCTTAACACCTCTCAACTCCACCAAATCATCTTATTTACATATTGCTAAACTATATATACTGTGTATACATCTAACAAATTAACGCAATAGTGTATGATTTTAGTGGTTTAGCACAATTCCATTTGCACGCCGGTATAACTTGCTATTTGCAATTGTTTTTTGTTATAGACAAGGTGCAAACATTCATCAATTAAAAAAAAAAAAAAAAAAAGATAATTGTATGGTACCTACTTTTACCTACTTTGTGCATTTCCTGGGCACAATCCTCTATAATTTTAAAATGAAAACAAGGAATCAGAGGACTCCAAGATAGTCAAAAACCATACTTCAGAAAATCCACACCCAGCATGCCACATATAGAGACTCTGTCAGGACAACTTTCTCCAGATTTAGGCCAAAGACCATTTTTACCATGCATAAACATTTGTCTGGCATTTCTACGGAGCAGACACATGTTGTACAATCTGTGTGTCAATTTATCTGTGAGACATTAGCAAATATTTAATGCCTTAGTTTAAGAATTAAATACCAGGTTAAACTTATAACAAAGTCCTTTAAAATACAAAGCTACAGAATCATTCTGAAGCTGAGAAATCGGTAGCTTCCTTGCAGACAAGTTGAATTCATTACTCCCTATACTTTAGGGGAAGAATGAAAACAGTGCCAATATTGATACTTGAGCTTCACGTTGGAAAATGTGGCCCCCTGAAAACACAGTGGATTACTTCAAGTGCTGGCTCCTGCTCCCAATCAAAATGACAAAGCTGCACAGTGGTAGCCACTGAGTGCTCAGCACTTTTCCTTTCTAAAGGCTACTTACCTTATTTGTTATTTAGGAGCCAAAAATCATATCCCACAAAGCTAACCTTCATTATCCCCTTCAGAAAATGTTTGTCAGCCAGTCAGTAACCTTTATAAACTCTTTCACCTGTGCAGTATGTTTATCCCATGCAGCTCCATACAGCCTCTGGTCTTAGAATTGCACAAGCTCCTTAAAATTGTCTTACCTCATGTACAGCATTTTTGCACTTTTGTATTTTTGTACTTGAAGTTAATATATTTTCTTCATTACTGAAACACAGCTGTTACCCCAGCTCTTTATTAAAGAGTTATCTCCCTATTTAAGAGGTACCTGGGTACCATATGAGGACATCAAAAGCACAGAATTTCCAGCCCATTTCAGTATGGCAAAAAATACCTAATTATCTTGTAAACCTAAATTTCTTGAGCTTGAACAAAAATGCTCAGTTCCTAAATGCCTTTCAGCTGTATTTAATGAATATCACATTAATATCCTTAAAAAAAACCCCAACTTCTCCACAAGAATTTCTTTACAAAAGCAATTTCTTTTTTGAGCCTAAATAATTTGAATGCATTAAGAAAATTCCACTGATATGTTACAGGTAGGTCATTGCAACAGGTAAGGACCATCACCACAACTTTAAAAGTCCTTTTGCAAAACATGCAACAATAACAACAACAGATATCCAGAAAACTTTCTAATCTCACCAAATCAAAAAAGAACTGGTAACAAAATCAGTGAGTACTACAGGGTGTTAAAGTAGCCAACAAGTTCACAGCGTAAAAATCTGAAATGATGATTTGAAATGGTCTTAGCACAATAACGCTTTTTCAAGTACATCGTATCTCAAATTCAAAGTTCATTCCTTCAGCTTAAAGTATCCGATGTCCTTTTTTCTATTTTAGTGCATCTATTATCACATCATACCATAGTCTAGTGTTGTTCATTTTTGAAAGCGCTACTTATTCAAAGACAGCTTTGCAAAACTTACTGTGTTTATGTTGCTCAATGTATAATGAATATAAACATTGCTGTTTCCTATGGCAGATGGAAAGTTCAGTTCTTAAGATTCAGACTAGCAAGAAGCTCTTGTTTTGGCCTTTTCTGAAAGAGCCAGTGAGAAAGATGTGGATTCAAATTAAACAGAAATCACAGGAAGGAACTTCTTCAGTGATGAATTAGACATTTAGCAGCGCAGGCATTCCATTATTTGGTATAGATCATGCTGAATCAGTAATTTAGAAAGACTTGCGCTATAAAAAGAAATGAAGTTTTCAGACCTTTTCCCACTCCTGCAGTGTTTTCACAGGAGGCAATTTCAGGGATTAGAAGTCCCTCTGACCACAATGTGTTCTAAATTCCTAATGAGTCAAAAATGCTCTATTTGTCTTTAATGGTGAGCTATTCTACAGCCATCTGCTCTGATATATCAATGACATGTCTTGGATACATCTCCTGGACAAAGCTTGTGTCATTGGGTTGAGTCACCTAAAACCAATGGTACTTACTGGTAGACAATAAGGGTAATTGGGAACTTCATAGAAATTGCAATTTTCCACAAAACAATTTGCAATTTTCCACAAAATGGTAATTCCTACATAATACCCCTTTAAACTGAATATCACTCTGTGTGAATAAATATATAACCAAAGCACACCCGTGGAAATTCAACATAGCTAATGATACAGAATATAACAACTGAGAAAATAAGACAATAAAACAATAGAGAATTGGTGTGGAGTATTTGCAGTGTACATGAGGTACTAGGAAGTTGCATGCAAAGTAAGGTCAAATGAAACCACACCTAAAGCATTTTGATTCAAATTCAGCAAACCAGAGTTTACTGGCTTTTCTATAAGAAGAAAGCAATTGCTATTTCTACCTGGTAAAGGTCAAAATTTTAATTTGAGAACAATAGGATTTGAAATACTGAAACTTCCAGCCAAAACAAAACACAAGGCTTTGAATTTACTGTGCTCTAAATAACTAGACACGGTGCAAATAAGATTTTAACAAATAAGCTGCTGCGGAACTGATTCAATGCTTACAAAACACTGCTGCTTGGTTTAATTTCCTGGAGTGGGATGGATAACAGCTACAAAGTACCTGCCCTGTGGAAACAAAACAACATGTAAGAGGGCCAGAAGGCAGGAGAAGAATCAAGGTGAAGCTTATGACTTTGATTATAGGAAACTAAACACGCACATCAGACAGTTCTCTAAAGACTATTGCTAGAGCCTGCAGGCAAGACCTGTCATAACTGTTGGCCAGGAGTAAAAGGAAAAAAAAAAAGGGAGGAGACAAGTCCAAGACTACCATGACCAATAACATTATTTTGCTATTTGCTAATTTAACAAATCTACTCATTTCCTCATGCGCCTGTAGGAGTGTAGGTAATATACATTAACTGGAGGTGTTACCAGTTGGCACCGTAATGAAAAACCCACAGGCTCTGAGCTGAAAATTTGAGCAACTGGGAAAGTTTCAGCAAAGAAATAACCTTGGTTTTTGTACTTCAAACAGCAAATGAAGCTGTTTTATATCTTGTTTCAAAATCATGCTTTGAAAGCCAAAACCCAGAAAACAGTAGCAATTTCTTGAAGTAGCTCTATTATAAACCATGACATCAACAAACATGCAAACATAATACACTTTCTAATACAACATACTCCTCTAATACAACACATCCACCTTTAGGATGCGAACATCACAGTAAGAAGGGGACAGTACCATTCTGTGGCACTGAAAGTAGTACAGACATCTTATCTCATTTTGCTTGTCTTAGGGGAAATTTTCTATAAGAGTACAGACAAATACTATTTCCCACACTTTGATGCCACTGAGATTGCAAACAGACCATTGGAAAGATAGTTACATTCTCAGGCTTTTGTATTCTTCCTGGGTAACTCTGTCACAATTATTTTCTTGGCACAAGTAGTGATGTAATGATAAACGTGAGCAATTCTCTTTTCAGTTCAACAAATCTCCATACAAACCATTTTTTTCCATCTCAGATTTTAATATTAAGTGCCAGAGTAATATGACAACTACCTACTCCTAAGTAACATGTGTCCGACTCTTGGGTTTGACTGAACTTTCCCAAAGAAGAGAATTTTCCCTTGTTAACCTATTGATTTGAGGGGGAGGGAGGGAAATCTCAGAAAATAGCCTCACGATAGAAAAGTCTTAGAATACTGTCATCAAAGCATTAAAATGTGTGTGTGTGTGTGTGTATTTCGGAAATGAGAAAAAAAGTTGTACTCTTCACTTACTTTAAACTCTGTTAGTGAATAAAATAGATTTCTTTTCTATTATTGTCATCCAGAGAGTTCTATTTCATAGAATCACAGAATAATAGAATGTTTTGGGTTGGAAGGGACTTCAAAGATCATCTAGTTCCAACCCCCCTGCTATGGGCAGGGACATCTCCCACTAGACCATGTTGCTCAGAGCCCCATCCAACCTGGCCTTGAAGGCTTTCAGGGATGGGACATCCACAACTTCTCTGAGCAACCTGTTCCACTGTCTCACCACCCTCAGAGTAAAGAATTTCTTCCTAATATCTAATCTAAATCTCCCCTCTTTCAGTTTAAACCATTACCCCTCATCCTATTGCTATGCTCCCTGATAAGGAGTCCCTCCCCATCTTTGCTGTAGGCCCCCTTTAGGTACTGGAAGGCTGCTATGAGGTCTTCCCAGAGTCTTCCCTTCTCCAGGCTGAATAACCCCTACTCTCTTCATAGGAGAAGTGCTCCAGCCCTCTGATCATCTCCGTGGCCCTCCGCTGGACTTGCCCCAACAGCTCCGTGTCTTATTTGTGCCGAGGGCTCCAGAGCTGGACACAGTACTCCAGGTGGGGTCCCATGAGAGTAGAGAAGAGGGGCAGAATCACCTCCCTGGACCTGCTGGCCATGCTGCTTTTGATGTAGCCCAGGATACAGTTGACCTTCTGGGCTCTGAGCACATATTGCCAGCTCATGTTGAGCTTTCCCATTGAAAGACTGAGGGACTTGGGTCATTTTAGTCTAGAGAAGAGAAGGGTGAGGGGGGGATCTGATCAACACCTATAAATACTTAAAGGGTGGGTGTCAAGAGGAAGGGGCCAGTCTTTTTTTGGTGGTGCCCAGTGATAGGACAAGAGGAAACGAGCACAAACTTGAACATAAGAAGTTCCATCTAAACACGAGGAGGAACTTCTTTACTTTGAGGGTGGCAGAGCACTGGAACAGGCTGCCCAGAGAGGTGGTGGAGTCTCCATCTCTGGAGACATTCAAAACCTACCTGGACAAGTTCCTGTGCAACCTGCTCTAGGCAGACCTGCTTTGGCAGAAGGGTTGGACTAGATGATCTCCAGAGGTCCCTTCCAACCCCATATCATTCTGTGATTCTGATCCATCCCAAAGTCCTTCTCTGCAGGGCTGCTCTCAAACTATTCTCCACCCAGCCTGTGTTAGTGCTCAGGATTGCCCAAACCTAGGTGCAGGACCTTGCACTTGGCCTTGTTGAACTTCATGAGGTTCACACAGGCACACCTCTCAAGCTTGTCCAGGTCCTTCTGGATAGCATCCCTTTCCTCCAGTGTGTCAACCGCACCACACAGCTTGGTGTTACTGGCAAACTTGCTGAGGGTGCACTCAATACCACTGTTCATGCCACCAACAAAGATATTAACCAGCACCGGTCCCAATACTGACCCCTAAGGGACACCACTTGTCACTGGTTTCCACTTTGACATCAAGCTGTTGATCGTAACAACTTTAAATGCAGCCAACCAGCCAATTCCTTATCCACCAAGCAGTCTCTCCCATGGTTTCTCCACTATGTCTCTCCAATTTACAGACAAGGACGTCATGCAGGACAGTATCAAATGCTTTGCACAAGTCCAGGTAGATGATGTCAGTTGCTCTTCCCTTATTCACCAATGCTGTAACCTTGTCATAGAAGGCCACCAAACATGTCAGGCATGATAGTGAAGACATGTTGGCTGTCACCAATCACCTCCTTATTTTCCATATGCGTTAGAGTTTCCAGGAGGATCTGCTTCCCACCACATCTCCGTAAAGCCAACAAGACCGTAGCCCAGCAGGCGTGTGCACATTTCTAACTCCCCATGTTTATTTCCAATGCTACTTGTGTCTGCACAGAAGCAATTAAGCTGAGCCCCTGATGAAACTGATTTACTGGCTGGAATTCCTTTATCTTGCTGATCTGTGTTCCTTCTCCAGGCTCTGGAGCCATCTATTGCTGACACTAGCATCAAACTATTAGGAGTGGAATGGATTGAGGATCTCCTCCCATGGCAATTTTAGTTTAAAGCCCTCTTCACAACCTTGGCAAGCCTCATACTGAAGATGCTCTTCCCCTTCTCTGACAGATGGACCCCAATAGACTAGGCTTCTCAAAGTGAGTCCCATGGTCTAAGTAGTCAAACCCCTGGCTGTGGCACCGGTCCTGTAACCATTTGTTGAAGTGCCAGATTCCACTGGCCCTACCGACCCCCTTCCCTTTGACCAGGAGTGCAGATGAAAAAACTACCTGCACTCTAGAGTCCCTTATCACCATTCCCAGTACTCTATAATCCTTATTGATACCCCTCAGACTGCTCCTGGTGATATCACTGGAGCCAACACAAAACAACAGCACTGAATAATAGTCAGGACTGTACTCTCTTGGTGACACTCCTGATAAGAGCCACCAGTAAGCAGCACACCTCCCTAGAGAATGCATCAGGTCAGCAAATGGTTGCCTCCGTACCTCTCAGAAGAGGCTGGCCTATTGCAATCACATGTTGCCTTTTCTTAGTTGCACTGGTTGCCGTATCAGGGTGCCATACTCTGCTCCAGCGCCCCTCCTGATGTGACTGGTCATTCCTTTAAAGTCTGATGAGCAGTGAAGCAGTTCTGCAAGGGCACCTCAGGCTTGGGGGAAGTCTCTTCCTCCTGTTGGTTCTTGCCATTGCAAGCTTCCATTCTTCTGTATTATTGGCCCACTTCTGCGTGTGCCAGTGGGGGAATTTTCAGTTTTCTGGCTGTGGGTCCACTGCAGACTGTGTTTGGAACCAGCCATCTAACTCCTTCTCAGCTTCCCTGGTATTATGCAGCCTCTTCACTGCCTCCTGCATCTCAGCCACCTGCTACAAGAGGTCCTCCACAAGGGCATACCTTTCGCAGGCAAGTGTGCCACCTATCCCTGCCCCAAGAGAAAGATCTAGGCATTTCCTGAAGTCTTAAGTTTATGCTGGTAGAATAATTACACTTGGATAAATCACCGGAAAAAAGAAATAAATTGCATTATAGCTGCAAGAAGTTAGCTCTCAACTTACTTCTCTTGGGTTCTAATATTTCTAGTAGGTCACAGCTGGAGACAAAATGCAGGAAGAAGCCATGTAGTCAGGTATCTTGGCTTCTGAAAGATTAAAAATAAACCCTGGATTGCTTTTTCCTAAATAAAGATACTAGCTAGTAAAACAATCCAAGTGTTTTAGAAAGTCCTGTGATCTTTGAGTCAGTGTCATATGGTATTAGACTCTAGGCTTTACAACAAACATATGAATTAATAGCTTAAGGGACTATGTGTAATTAATCAGTAAATTATTCATACTCTGAACAGCTGCTCTGTAGGATTCAAGACATGATCCATGGTATTTATAGGACTATTATGCCTAGTCCTGCTTAAAAACTGGTAAACATTACAAGTGAAATTACTATTAGAAAGCCACAAAAAAGACTGCATGTAGGAACGCTAGCCTAAGCCTCTCTCAAACTATGAGTTGCTCATTCACGTACATTATTGTAAATTTTACCAGGAGCTTGTTTTTTTTTAGTTTTGGATAACATCTATAACAATATTGCTAAATTAGAACGTTTTTTAACTTTTAATTCAGAACAGAGACAGCAGAAGCAATTCACCTTATAAGAAGCATTAAAATTAGGACATAAGAAAGATTTTGATGAATAAAATTTGTAATACTGTTAGCAGCTGTGTTTTGCCTTCATTCTATTAAGATGACTGTTTCTCAGAGACTAATCTAATAAAACATAATACATGATATCTTCATGTTTATCCTTCAATTTGACGATTGTAAAGCTTCTAAGTTATCACTGTCTTATTCATTTTGAGTTAGTGATAATAGAAAAAATGGTTTTGTGTGTTTAGAAGTGTTCTAAATGTCTGTCTTTGTAATCTGAACAAGGTGATTTCTGTATTTTACCTTGTACATTAGCCTTAATATTGCAAAAATATAATGTCATTTTGAACGACATTCAGTTTTTCATGTGGCAAATGTAGATAGCTATGATTCTGAAATACTACATAATCAGTTGACTGTTTTTCATAGGGCAGAAGTAATCGCATTTTTTTTAAAGTATTCCAAAGGTATTTCTAGAAAAAGGTACTATTTCCTTTTTTCTTCTTTCATTTCTAATTTTTAAATCAAATGAACATGTGAATTGTGAGAAATTAATTACAAGTGTTCAGTCTTAGAGCATGCTCTGACAATGTAATAGTGCATGGAGGGAAAAAAAAGACAGAAACTTATATGACACTTGGAAATCTTATAAAAGTATGACAAATAAGTTGCTAGAATTCTGAAATTTTCATATAAATCTTAGTGTCTTTACGATAATAAATTTACAAAAATGCCTGAGATATCACTGTATAAAGATGACATTTATTCTCGAAGAACTGTTCCAAATGTCACTATGAAAATGTTCATGGTAAGCAAACTAGAATAATTTCAATATATCAGAGCTAACTGTTGAACCGTTTCAAGGTTCACAGAGGAGATGTCATAAGTCAAGTAGAAACGGAACAGAAAGGTAATCCTTTGCATAACAGCACACCTATTTACTTGCCCTAAGCCATAGTTTAGTCTTCATTCTCCTACATTTTATACCAATCCCATCTTGTTTTCTACTACTATGGGGATAGTAACTTTGGCATTGATGAATGAAGAGCAAAAAACCCACATAAAATAATCCTGCTTACTCTTGTTTCCAGATTTCTTTCAAGTACAGTAAATTCCTATGTGTTTTCACTTCCTTGAATACTGTCATTTATTTTCATTTGATAAACCAATTCAAAGCTCATTTACATGCAAAGCTAAATCAGACACTGTTTAATCAATTCTGATTTATGCCCAGATTTTGCCATCTTTGATCACACTGAGAGATGTATTATGTGCACTGATATCAATATAAGTCAAGGGGCAGAATATAGTCTTTAGAGATGACCAATACACTCAATTTCTGTCAGGGATGTAAAGTGTGTTGACTTTTTTTTTATCCATGTTTTGAACATTTAGAGACAGATTTATGCTAAATGCCTATGAACACAGACTCAGGCTGGAGTAAATTTCATAAAAAAAAAAATCATTTGCATGACTCTGTTTTCTAGCCAAAGTAGTAGAGAATCATTTCAGTAAAAGAACATGCATACTTACCAGCTGCAAGTATTTAATCTCGAAATAGCAGAAGAGAATTTGCTTATTTGACAACACAAGCAGCCGGTATGTAATGCAAACAGTACAACCCAAAAGATATCTCCCAAGTCCAAGTGGAATACATACCGAGAGCTCACAAAATTAAAACTGTACCCACAACCACATTTACAGAGATAGATAGAGGAACAACTGCTGATATTTCCCAAACTGTTCTCAGGAGCTAACACTCCTTGCACTTTTACATTTTAGTGTCCTGTTTTCTGTAGTAGAAGGAAGAAACAACTGGGCTAAGAAAGAATGAGATGAGCCAGTGTGCGCTCTAGACACCCAACCTATCCTCACCTGCTATTGTGTCTTTCATCACTGGACATGAAAGGGGAAATTCCCCTACTTTATAGGATTTCAAGCAGTACTGATGTTATCGATCTGGACTGTAAATCCAACTAAAAACATATAAAACAGAGCAACACATATTTGTTACACTGATCAAAAATAAAACTGACAGGTCATTAGCTTTCTTATTCTGTTCATAGTCTCTTTTCCTCCCTCCACTGGGGTTTGTGATTAAGTGGCACAAAGTGTGGGGTTTGGGCCTAAAGTTTCACTTCTCATAGTGAACAGAAACCAGTTACAAAAAATGAAGCAACTTGCAATATAGCTACCATCTCAGTCTCCTCCAAAGCTACAGAATACATTCAGTGAGCCTGAATTCCTCCTGTGGTCTATGCCTCTCTAGAGACACATCAACTCTAATAAATACAGCAGACTAGTATCTCAGCTGGAATCAAGATAAGTAAAGCAATCCAAAATTGAGACTGATCCTTTGGATAGGGTAGAGAAGGGGGTTGATTTTACTTTTAATTCCATCTTTCTCCTTGTTTACCTCTACTTATGCAGTCCACCCGTAAAGACTTGAGATTATCTAAACTAAGTCTCCTGGCAGAATGTCAGCAAAGTCTGAAAGCTAATCCAAACTATATTAATACTTAAAACCCAAAACATTTCAAAGGCAGGAACTGTTAATAGAGGAGGGAGTCTTTTCATTTTGTGATTTGGAACCACATTAGGACTCCCAAAAGCTTGGCAACTAAATGTTTATCTTGATCCACCTATGATGCTTTTATGTTTCCTCAAATTTAAGAGCCAGAACTGAAAAAAGTACCAAAGCAGTTCTAACTGCTTAATTTTCTCATACAATTTTTTTCTTTTTTTATCAGGTCCAGTTAGCAACCACTCAGAAGCACTCACCCTCTGTCTCTGTATTTATGCACGGGAAGGTCAGCACTTGGCTGCACTGAAGGCTTATAGGTCTGCAAACCAAAGTAAAAAGCAACTTGCTAGTTGTGATGCAGATTTTGAAGGATTTACCCAGCCTGAAATTACCTGAATATTTATAATGCATTTATAAATGCACCTTTTGAGCTCTGCCATCCAACCAAGAACTACCTTGTATAGTAGAAAGCAAGAAGCCGAAGTTTCTCTGTGAATAAGATAGCATCGTTTGACACAATGGAGAAAAAGTGAAACACTAATTACTTCAATAGCCTCCAAATGCTTCTTTTCCTTCTCATTAAAGATGCATCTCACACATGGCTTGGCCTGAATGTTCCCTGATTATGAATCAAAAGACAAAATGTAACAGATACTAAGATTATGGAAGCCATAATACTTTTGTCTTGGGATAACCACTCAAATTTATCCACCATCTGTGCTAAGTCTTCCCTCCTTTTCCCTTCCTACATAAAGCTTTATGCAGCTTCTGTAGGGCTTGGGCATGTAGACTAACAACATAGATGCTCTGTCTGAACCCTAGAAAATAAAAACAACTAAAAACTCTTTATACTGACATTATTTTTCTCCTCAAGAATATATATATTCATTCTTCCTTGCTTCAAAATGTTTCTGAGACAACGTAAGAGTAAAGGCAGCACTGAGGGGGAAAAGAAGGAGGGGCAGAATTGTTTGAAGACAATGAGTAATACTTTCATTATAGAAAGACTAGACAGTTCAAAGTATTCTTCTAAGACTCTGCAGAGACATATCTCTAGCTTTCTCTTGCATAGAGACACTGAGTACTTTAACAAGTTTTTACTCACATGCCCTATTTCATCATGAAATTTTAAGCAGATCTGCTCTGATATACTCAAGGAAGAAGTTTTTCATTCAAAAACCACCAGCATGTGAAGCTCTAAGTTTTCATGGATATTTTAGTGAAATTTTTGAGAAGTCCTAGCATAAAATTTAACAAGTTGGAACTAACCTGATCATAGATGTTGGCATGGTAGTGTAAAGTTCACCCCTGGTTGTAGAAGACTCAGTAGCTGATTTCTTATACTTTGCCCTGTTTAGACACAAGATCAAGACCATGAAAGTAGTCTGCAAAAGATTCATCTGTTTAAATAAAAACAAACAAATAAATAAAAAGCTTAAACCTGAAAAAAAAAAAGAGAAATTAAAGTTGCAGGATTACTGGATGTAAAACAAGCTTCTTTTTGTGGTCTCATCATAATCACGGAATCATGTTATTGTTGGAATTGGAAGGGACCTTCTAGAGATCATCTAGTCCAACTTCCCTGCCAAAGCAGGATTGCTTAGAGCACATTACTCAGGACTGCATCCAGGCAGGTCTTGAAGATCTCCAGAGAAGGGGACTCCACGACCTCCCTGGGCAGCCTGTTCCAGGGCTCTGTCACCCTCACGGGAAAGAAGTTTTTCCTCATATTTGAATGCAACTTCCCATGTTCCAGCTTGTGCCCGTTGCCCCTCATCCTGTCATTGAGAACCACTGAAAAGAATCCAGCTTCATCCTCCCTCAAACTGCCCTTTAGATATTTATAAGCATTAGTAAGGTCTCCCCTCAGCCTTCCCTTCCCCAGATTAAAGAGTCCCAGCTCTCTCAGCCTTTCCTCATTACAGAAACAATTTCTACATAGAAACAAGAAGTTAGTTGCCAATTGCATAGGGATAGAGAAATATATCCTGACCCTCATTTAGTAACATACAAGAAAAGAAAAGGTTACGACAGCTGTGTGTTTTAGAACATGAGAGAATTTTGTCCTTGACACTTGTCATTCCTTTGTCATCTTTAACCCCTCACTCCTATTGCATATTAACGAACATGGCACCACCACAAAGGAGTTTTGGCAATCCAAATGTTAGTGCTGCAGTGACTAGGATCAATTATTTTAACGCTACATGAATCTAGGGGAATAATGGCTCCAGGCAAGTCAAAACCCAGTACAAACACCAACTATAAAGCACCCAAAGCATCAGGTCCCACAGAATGCCTGAAACCTTTGTCTGAATTTACAAGTGTACTACGGCTCCAGGCTTCTCCTAGCATCTGTCTGGACCTGAAAGTCAGCAGGCCTAAAACTTTGTCTTTTACGTGAAAGAGTCCTGCAGTGGTGCCATAAAGAAAGGGGGAAAAGGCACAGACTACACCTGGGGTCCCAGTGCTGCAGTTTGGCACACTGAAATGTGCAATTGGGTAGCACATCTGGGAGGCAACAGCAAAGGAAAGGCTTCAAGATCTTGAGTCTAACAAGGACCATGAGCACCGCAGCAATAGGCTGCCCCACCCCTAAAGATCCTCACCATTGTGCCTGTGAATTTGAGCTATGAATGAAACCAGTATTACTGGGGTTAAAATTAAAGAACAAAAAATACACGAAGTGAGACAATAGATATTCTCTCAATTCAGCTCAAAAGAGAGATAAAGACGCAGCAAAGGTGAAACAATTTCCCAAAGGCTTGGTCTTTTTCTCTACAGGTCTTCAGTTAATTCAGGTAAAGTAACTCCTGCTGAGTTGCAGTGCTCCCTGAGGAGATACCAAGCAGTGATGACAAAGTGTTTCCCAAACAAGCCACCATTTCTTGATTAACATCCTTCATTAATCAATGTCTTTTTAATCAGCAATGTATCAATAGCAATTAAGTATCTTTGTGTAAATAAAAATAGGTGAAATTTCATCCATTCATACTGACAGAAGGGTTGGCAGCAGCATCAGATCTGCCTTTCCAAAGTCTTCTGATTCCAGGAGCTAGCCGCACACTATGTATGTGGTTCTATAAGTCTTGTGGCATATGCAACCTCTGTGATATGTGAAGGCTAGCATCAACACTTTGGATTCTCTAATTCACCTTTGGAGAGCATTAGATTTCTCTCCAAATTAGATTGCTCTTGCAAGTAAAATGTGTTTCTTTTGTGGTGGACCTTATATAAAGACACTATCAACAGAACAGTTTCAGGCAACCCTTTATGTGGTCCAGGCAAAACAAGTCACAGTGCTGGTAAGTCCACAGTTGATTCCATGTGCATTCACATTTTATTAGTCAACAACTTCAGAACAGGAATGAGGACTGTTCAGCCCTAAACATTTTCATTCCCCAAACCATCACAGCTAGCAACTGGAAGTAATTTTTTGCTTGATAGAACAACTGCTAAATGAAGCAACTTATTTTTTATCACTGCAATTTTGGATTTCACTACACTGAAAGCACAGGAACAATTTCAGAATTTATATGAGAGATCTTCTGAGCAACAATGACACTGATCTACCTTGTATTTGAAAAACAAGTTGCTCAGAATGAGCTCATAATTCAGTGTTCACAATACTCTGGTCAGAGGATCCTTACAACAGCTAACCATCCAGCCAATGCTCCACAGGCAGGATCTGCCCTCACAGTTCTATTACTTGCATGGTTGCAAAACTAACAGATAAAAGATCTTAAAACCATTAAGAACAACATAATTCACACTTATAAAGATGAATACTTGACAGGACTTAAACACCTCTAAGTCACTGGCTACTATAATTCTGAGCTCATTGTTGCTGCAATATTAAGACCTGTAAACCCACTTCTGAGGATGAAAGGACTACAGCGTACTACTGAAATAGCTTTGATTCAAAGGGTTTGTTTCAAGAAGAGCACAAGTAGCATGGCAGGTGAATTATGGTACAAGATTAGCCTGGAATGTCAAGTCAAGTGAATTTCCCAGTAATGAAATGAATTAGCCATGCTGACAGATGGAAGCAAGAAAGATATGCATCAGTATGTTAATTGTGCAAGTCTGTCAATGACTTCATCAAGTTTAATCTGTTTAGTTACCACTCTCCATAGCCTCTGTGGCAAGACCACTCCATCTGTCTGGAATTATCAGACACATCCTCTCTTTTCTCAGTGGTGCAGTAACCTTGCCACTCCAGGTTACTTAGGTGGCAGATTCCAAGAAAACAGACAATTTTCAAGGAGACAAACAAAAAACAGTATTAGAGCTTTTAATGCTACGGAAGTGCAGAAAAAACAGATTAGCAGGTAATAGCCACAGTGAACAGACAGCAAAACAAATACACCATTAGACCACTTAATTGTACTGGGTCTAACTTTCTTCATAGAAGAATGTATGATGCCGTGCTTTGGATTTAAAACAGTGTTTTGGCTATTGCTAAGCAGTGCTTGTGCAGCATGAAGGGGTTTTGGTGTGGGGGTTTTTTTGGTTAATTTTTTTTTCCCCCTCCACTCTGCCACACAATGTCTGGGATACACATGAACTCAGAAGCGAACACGACCAGGAGAGCAAACTTGAATTGACCAAGGGACTATTCCATACCAAATGACATTGTGCTCAGCAATAAAAGCTCAGGAAAATGAGGAGGAAGGGAAGAAGGGACATTTATAGCCATGGCATTTGTCTTCCATTTGTCTTGACTCACAAGTTATTCTCACTTTTGCTCTTCTAATTCTCTTCCCTATCTTGTTGTGGGGAGCGAGTGAGCTATTGGGTGTGAGCTTAGCTGCTAGCTGGGGTCAACCAGACACACTAATTTAGTGCAAAAATAGAAATAGCTACTTTTGAGTTCCAATATCAGTAGATGGGGATTCTCTGGCTGTGATGCCCGCTGAATTCCTGCCTTTTCCTGCTAAATTCTCATTTAAATAAGCAGAAAGCACAACAGCAGTAATGCCAATAGAAATATGTATAGCCTGTAATTATTAAGACTATAAGAGAATACGTGGTCTTCACAAACAATACAAAGTATTGGTTTGAAAGCATTTGGATTCAGAAGTTTCACAGATTCACATTGTAACAACATTTGTAAGGTATATATTAGGAAAGAACTTGCTTTTCCACTTGAAAAGACTTTGAATAGGAACCAGCAGAAGGCTATAGTTGTAGTTTTTCAAGATCAAAACTGAGATTAGCCTCAAACCTGAAACATTTCTAACCTAGATACAACACTCACTTTTAAACATGAGCTACAATCTTTAAAGAGAAGGTTAGAAGAAAATAGATTGAGGGTATCCAGCTTTTTGTGCAAAGTGGACCACATAGCATTTTAGCAGAGGCACAGAAGACCTCCCACCAAACCCCTGCCTAGGTGACCCCTTACCTGTGTGGCCAGGTTTTCCCATCACAATATGCCCATGCAAAGCAGTATGCCACAAGGTTTACCTGACCGCATGGCCTATCAGAAGAAGAGAGATTGCAAAATTCATCTTCTACCTAGTGGAAAGAGATGGGCTCAATCCAGTAGGATCTTCTAGGTAATTCCATGCAACTGCCATCATGTGATTTGCCAGATTTTTTCCTCAAAAGCCAGCCTTTTGAGGAAACAGCTTAACAAGCAGCCTGATGAAGTAGGAAGCTAATGAAATGGACATTCGTAATAGGATAAAGGATTACAGAAAGTCTGGATATGAGTAAGACTTGGTTGCAAATACTGCTCCAATTAATAAAGCTGGTGAAAACCTGAGCTAAAAACATTATCTTTTCTCAACCAAAACATCAGCGTGATAGGGGTCACACAGAACTGAGAAGAACTTCCTTTTTTCCCCAGTGTTCAGATGCAAGTCCCATTCGCATGCACAGTCATCTACACGAGCAGCCCCAACACCAGTCCAGTCCCTTCCACCAGACACCAGGGAGCTCCAGCCTCTCCACTGGACCTGGTGTGCACCCCTGCAGCAGCCATGCAGGATCTGTGGGGGGCCCCCTCATTTACCTCCCTGGCTGCAATCCTGCTGACTCCACCATCTGAGGAGGGTCATCCCTGCTTATGCTCACCATGGAAAGTGCACTCTCACCCACAGCCTTCCACCTAACCCCTGAGTCCTTCCGACTAGAAGAACCGTGGCCGGTTGCCTGGCCAAAATAAAAGCAGAGACCAATTGCCTCTGAAAGGACTCCTGCCTCTTGGAGAGCATGGACCAGCACCTGTGGCAGCCAGGGCATTCCCCAGTGGCAGGAGCATCCATCCTACTGTCTTTTCAGCAGGTGGCTTCAATGTCTGGAGAGACTGCACAACCTGGCATGCAGCCAGATCTCTCTGCCAAAATTGTTAGCAAAAGCGAGTAAAGTTTAGCCATCCAGAACAGTCCTCAGACTACAAAAAGAAAGGACCACGTTTTCACAAATGCTCCTAGATACTGCTGTGATACTCTTCCTAACCCATACAACCAAAGAAAAAAATAACTCCCCCCCTCCAAGTTTTGTTATATTTCCCCAGAACTTTTCTGTATTTCCACAGTTCCAAACACTGTATCAAAAACATACCTACATTCTGCTATTTTGTGAAACAGCTGGTGGGCCCTAAACTACTATCTCCTGCATCTGGTCCACCATCACCCCCTGTCCTGTACAGACAGCAGTAGAAGCAGGAAGAGCAGAGGAAAAACCTGACCCACTCAGCACAGCTCAGGGAAGGGGAACAGGAAAGATCTACAGGGAGGAGAGCTTGCTGCTCCTGATGCTGCTGGGAGAAAAGGTGAGGGTGGTAGGAAAGGGCAAAGCTGCTCCCAGCTCCAAGAGGAGCATGGGATTCATTTTCACTCCCTTCTCCCTCACTCAGCCAGCAGCCATCCACACCATGTAAGAGCAAAGCCATGTGGTTGGACATCATTTGGTACTTGGGTTTTCTTGGCCAGAGGGAAAAACATGTTCCAGTGCTAGGCAGCAACTAAAACAGCTTTTTTTTTTTTTTTTTAAATAAATCACCTTTTATCCCATTGCGAGCATACCATGTGCTGCTGCAGGTTGGTCAGAATATTTAAGAACTCAATAGATGTACATCAATAGCCCTAGATGGAGTTGGAAGGGACAGTACATATACAAAGTCATTTCTTAATAAAATTCAGACTCTTCATAGAGCACTTCCCTTTATTAATCCCTTCAGTTTCATATTCCCTGAAAATAATTTAATACACATAAATACAAAATGAATGCAACTGCATAATCAGTTTAGAATTTGAAAAAATTCTTAGGACTGTGGGAAACATTTTGTCGAATTTAAGATGTCTGAATAGGAAATGTTTTTCCTCAGCACTAGTAAAGCCAGGGGAGCATGAATTGCAAGCCACCCAAAGTTGGCTGTTCCAAAACAGGGGTATAAAACCAGCAGTACTCTCTACCTCTCCATGTTAAAGAAAATAGGTAGGATGTTCACCTAGTCTGACTTATCCAAAACATAACATTTACCCCTCAAACAGGCAAGAAATGACAGCATCATTTTGATCAGATGCCCATCACATCTTGCAGGAAATTAATCAAGGCAACCATTATTGAGGTTAATATCTTACTCATTATCTGTAATCAATAAATCACTTTCAGTATACATATGCTCAGACTTAGCAATTTTCTCTCTTCATGTTGTATGACACATTGTATGACTGAGCGAGGAATGGATTAAGAGCAGACCTGAGAAGGACTTGGGGATGTTGGAGGATGAGAAGCTCAACAGGACCCAGCAATTTGTGCTTGCAGCCCAGAAAGCCAACCATATCCCAGGCCACGTCAAAAGAAACATCACCAGCAGATTGAGGGAGGTGATTCTGCCCCTCTACTCTGCTCTTATGAGATCCCCACTTGGAGTACTGCATTCAGCTCTGGAGTCCTCAGCACAAGAAGAACATGGACCTGTTGGAACAAGCGCAGAGGAGGGCCACAAAGGTGATCAGAGGGCTGGAGAACCTCTCTTATGAAGACAGATGAGAGAGTCGGGGTTGTTCAGCCTAGAGAAGCTCAGTTCCAGGGAGACCTTATAGCAGCCTTCCAGTACCCAAATGGGGCATACTGGAAAGCTGGGGAGGGGACTTTTTATTAGGGAGTGTAGCGATAGGATAAGGGATAGCAGTTTTAAACTGAAAGAGGGTAGATTTAGATTAGATATTAGGAAGAAATTCTTCACTATGAAGGTGGCTAGACACTGGCACATGTTGCCCAGAGAAGTTGTGGATGCCCCTTCCCTGGAGGTGTTCAAGGCCAGGCTGGATGGGGCTTTGAGCAACCTGGTCTAGTGGAAAGTGTCCCTATCCATGGCAGGGGGGTTGAAACTTGATGATCTTTAAGGTTCCTCCCAAACCAAACTGTTCTATGATTTAAGAACACATCTATTTCCACAAATCTGGTATGCCACATTTTATAATGCCTGCACTAAACTAACAAACTAGAGTCAATAGTAACATATAAGTGAGAGAAGTGCTTTGTACCAAGGAAACCAGCACTTTTATTTTCCCTCTTTTGCTGTTCCTAAGATTTTATTAGTACAGTTCTGGCACTCTTTCTTCTCTCTGCATCACACCGCAGAACACTGTTGCTATTGCACTTCTATATATATTTATAGCATACATATTTACATATGGACAAGAGAACATGTCAAAAGGAAATGTTACTCAGACGTTTCAGAGTGGTGTGATAAACTTGAACAACCATTTTAATTACTCTTTTCCTTTTGACAGTGGGACTTGACCCAACATCAACCTGCGGATTTCTACTCCACATTAAAGAACTTCTGGCAGAATGATCAAATCCTTGGCAAGGGACCTTGAGTTTCACATATACAAAGAGGAATCATGGTTTTCAGCACAAAGAATTTGAGTAAAAGAAATTTCCTATTTCTTAGCTCCCCAGAGAGAAACCTCAATGTAACACCTTGAAACCACAGCGGAAGCTACATTAAGCAATTAACTTTAAAACCTGTGCTCAACTTGGTGCCTGAAGTGAAAGAAAGGGAAAGAGCTGCTTTACTGATGAGTGATTAATAAGTAATGTTATTAGAGTGGCTAAACAGCAAGTCAGGATTTTTTTGTATGAACCATTTGCTACTTTGCTGGCATCAAAAACTTTCACAACAATTTATTCTCTTCCACCGAGAATTTTTTTCCTTTCAGGGTCACAAACTTTTTTTAACTGAAAAATGTTCTCTTGGCTAAATCCAGTAGGAATAAACTCCCCTTTGCCTTCATCAATCCTCTTCACATACCCATTTTACTTGGGCATTGTTAAAAACTCTCCCTCCTCTGATATTATCCTACCATTCCTAGGAGAAGGAAAAAAAATAATCACCTATTCAGCCACACATTCATCACATACTACCTCCAGAAACAGATTTTTTGACTAGGTTTACAGCATTTTCCTTGGCACCCAATAAATGGACAAGAAAATAAAATGAAACAAAATATATGTTTCTGCAGTAACCTGTAATATCTCTTCCTCCTCCCATGGCTACCAGTTTTACTTGATCCATTGAATTCAACTACTAAAAGAGAGGTGTGAAAGAACTTACTGAATTTGCCAAATTACTTTTGGCTAAAGCAAACACATTCCCATCAGATGCAGTACAAGAAAAAACATACAGAGCTGGTACGAGCAGGCGTGACATGCTATAAGGATGTTTCAAGTGAGGCAGGAAATGAAGAGCTGAATATTGCTCCATTTTTGTTTATATCATCACAACATTTTATTCCCCCTCATCACATTTTTACTATGAAAATCATAGGTGTTGACCAATTTTCTATCTGTGCTCTTACAAAAATGAAAAAAATAATCTCATGTCATTCCTTGATATATCATATTTCATTTTTTGAAGAAAAATGCTGCTAAATTCACTATGACTAGCCTAAACACATTGGGATGGATCAGAACAAGTACTGATGTATCCATCTGTGAGAATCACCTTAGGTTCCCTTTCTAGTCAGTGTAGAAAAATGGGCATTCATAGGGCATGAGTCATCTCATGCTAGTATCTACTACATCTAAAACAGGTCAGACAACTCATGACCTAAAAGCACCTGTGCCTCTTCCCTGACTATTAAGTGTCTCGACTGGCTTGAGCTCAAATAAAGACATCAATGATGTCGAAATATAATGGTCGATAATATGAATCCTGCCCTTTGTGACTGGAGCACAGTACAAAGTATGACTATTACCCCAGTGTTCTTTATGCAAAGCTCTTTCTGTACTCTTCATCTTTTAGTCCAGGTATCTCAGTACAGATTATTAACACCATGTGAATAATGGATATGTCTGTTTAGCAGTCAGACTGAGATGCTGAAAAAAATAATTATATTTATATTGTTACAACAGATGTTAAGACACTTACTTGGGAAAGACTTCATGTACTGGCAAAGTGAGTAAATCCCATATTAGATCCTAGACTACTCTTTAGAAGCTCATGTGTATAAATGAGTGAAATAAAACAAGGGAAAGGAGGAAAGAGAGATATTCCAAACATTACAGGGTCTGAGGGTGCGCGAGAGGAAGAGAAATCTGGGTGCACTACCTCATCTGGTTACTGAAATGGTTTACATATTTCATAAATGTTTTGGGGGGGACTCTAGGGAATGGGAAAAAAGGTTCAGTGATTTCCATTCCTTTTACGCTAATGACTTGGACTGTAAAGAAACTAACTTTCCACTTGTAAATGTGAAATTCAGTAGTACCTATAGATGCTCTGAAGAATGTTGCCTGTTGAAACTGAGCATTTTAACCCCATACTTTCTTCCCGGTGTGGGATATGTATAAGCACATATCACAGATGAACCACCTCTATCTGGAGCTGAAGAAAGGTAGCTATTTTGCTGCAAGCGTTGGACTTCACTGCCAGACTGACTGAAAAAATCATGCACAGCAGTCAGGACTTCACCTGAATTCTCAGTATTGCAGCTCTCTTGCTTAAAAAGAACCTACATACACTCTTCCAAAGTAGCCAAAGGCATCTTAAAGAAAAAAATAATAATAATAAAAAAAAAACACCACAAAGGAAAAAAAAAACAAAACAGAGAACAACATGACAGGAAAATCACAGAGCTCTTACAAAGTTGTTTCTGAATCACGAATGTCAGCACTGGGTTCTGCAGTCTCATTTTCCAAGTCCCCAAGATCCTAAGCATCTATGGTACCTACCTGTACAAGATGTTAAGTTTTAAGAATCTGAAGGAAAATGTCTTTTGCCTACTAATTACATATGTACCTCACTGCAAGTATAACAATACTCCTCAACTCCTCTGCACAGTAGTTCAAGCTGAAATCAAAGCAATGCAAGTTCTCCCCCCTCCATCAACTCCTTCTGACTAGTTTCAGCAAAAAAGAGTGTTTCCTCAGCTCTAGCTTCAATCAAGAAAGCACAGAATATGCAATTTCAGGCATTAGGCAGTTGAAGGCTAATCAAGTCCTCTCTGATATTTATCCATAAACTTTTGCAGTGCTGGAACACTGAGCCAGCTTATGTGATCAAATACATGTCTTTAAAATATTCCAGAATGGACTAATGGGATGATCACAGCAACTACTTTGTTAATAGCTCACAGGCAGGAATATAAGCTTCTGACACCTCACATCATGCAGGAAGTTACTGGTATTCAGTTAGTGAAGCACATTTAGTTCTTACACCAGAAATCATCCATGAAGTTGCACAGCTTCTGAGCATCCAAAACTGCAGCTTGATTTTGGGGATGGGAGAGGACAGAGCATCAGTGCTTTTGGCAGTAACTGCAACCCCAAAAATGTGTTTGATTTAGCAATCACAAAAACAGAAGCACCAGTAAGTTGTCAGTAATTTGAAAGCTCTGGCTAACAAAGCCGAATAAATACAGCACAGATGTAGCAAAAGTACTTGGGAAGTTCTGTCACTGCAAAAAGAAACACAAGGGCTTAGGAAGAAATTCTTTACTCTGAGGGTGGTGAGACACTGGAACAGGTTACTCAGAGAGGTTGTAATTTCCCAACTCTAGAAGAGTTCAAGGCCAGGTTGGATAGAGTTTCAAGCACCCTGGTCTGGTGAGAGGTGTCCCTGCCCACAGCAGGGGGGTTGGAACTAGATGATCTTTAAGGTCCCTTCCAACTCTAACCATTCTACAATGCTAGAAATTCTGTCTGGAACAGACTATTTTCTTTTTGTATCTGTGAATGGGATGTGGATGGGAAGTCTCAAATACTGAGATACTGGTAAAGTTGATATTATCCTATAAATTTCCCACTGTAAAAAAAGCTACAGAAAGTGTGGGATGTTTCAGTGTCTTTAACCATGCATTAGACCAACTATGTAAAGTTAGAAAAGAAGTGGGGGGGCTGGGATTGATACCTAATACTTTCCATACAGCAGAATGAAAGTGATGGGAGAAATGCCTACAGAATACCTATTTAAAGAGTTTTTAATAGCTTCTCTTTCATCCTGTTAAGCACAGTTGTCGCAGAGGTATTATCCCTCTTCATTTCCCTACAATATTATCTTGTTACACATTCTGGTGAGCAGTCATGTTTTAAAACTTCACACAGCACACAGAGGGGGAAAAAAAAAAAAAAAAAGATATTGAAGCAAAATAGTCAGAGGCGTTAAGACACATTTTAATCCTATTGACTTCAAAAATTGTAGTGTAACACATAGTTTCAACAAGTACATATCTTGGCTGTGCTGGTGAGCAAGTGTTGCACATAAAGTCACTGCAGAAAGAGAGCTTTCCTCTATGGCCTTATCTTGCCTATAAAATTGCAGTCATACAAAGGGCAGAACGACAGTGGGCACAAGACCAAGTTCCCTTTGCTATAGTGCTGTCTCTTCAGGAAACAAAGTATTAAGGTAAAAACATTTTAATGATGAGTGAGAGTGCTAGTGTACTTTAGAAAGATGTTTAAAGAAAACAAAACACTGGAACTACAGTGCACTGCAGCATCTGGATAAGGTTTAGCGCAGATCAATTTGGAGCAGGAAGGCAGAAGAGGAGAGCGCACTGGGAGCCAGCGCACAGGGTGGAGAGACTGAGACAACAGGACAGGAGCAAGAACAATGATGAGGCTTCAAGGAAAGGAAAGGAAATGCCACGGCTACCGGAAACAAAGGGACACTGTAGTAATTACAATTATGGTATTATTCTGGAGCTCATACTACTTGTCTGTCACATCACAGATTTCTAATACAGCTATAAACATCTGCTTCCATTTCTTTGTCTCACATCCCTACCTGGGCAGCTGAAATACCAGCCTGCTGTTGTTTTACCTGGATGCTGCATGGATAAATGTTTTAACTGCAAGTGTTTCAAATTCTACCACCAAGGCAGAAGCTGTGCTGTAGCAAGCCTATGCTTCCCTCCCCACAGCACTAACAGTAAGTCAAAGTTCCTAAATTGTACAATTCTTACCTTACCAGCAAATACCAGTGAACCTCACTGGCAAAGTGCATGTCCTCCCTAATTAATGGAGGATCTGCTCACTCAATGACAAGCCTTTGATTGCTAAGGGTTAGCTTTATTCATTCACACAGAAGATGACTTGATAGTGGGATCAGCAGAGTTTCTGATAATCCTTTGCATTTTTTTTGATGGATGAGCCAATGCACAGGATGGGGCTGCTCAGGGATGAAGCAGACTTGTATAACAAAAGAAGCCTTTTGCGTAGGAGCTCTGCAGCAGCTGCAGATAAAGGGAACCAAGCTTTGAACTTGATATGTGTTTTAAATTTATGTAGTTCTCTGTGTTGTAGACACAGAAAGATCAAGTCTTTAGTGTCTTCATTTAGGCATTTCAAACGACTATTTTTTGACCCCGACATTTCTGCCTCTCGGTTCTCCTTAAGTAAAATGGGAAAACACTTTTCTTCCCAGAGCACCTTGAAAGTAGATGCATTAATGGTAAGAAAGCTGGTAAGATAACACAGCAAAAAGCACTACAGAAAACCATCGTTATAATAAATGCTTTGTAGCCAGATCAGCATTTGAATGACACTACATGGATAGCACACAGGAATACTTCAAAGCATAAAATCTTGAACTAAAATCAACTTGCTTTTATTGCCATCCACCTTGCAACTCTGCATGAGGCAAGTATCCATGGGAGAAATATGTGACTGCATAATTAAGAACAATTGTAATGTATACACGGGGGATCTTATGTATGGTGGTGTTTAAAAAGCAAGATGAAACACAAATTGATTCCATTAAGAGTGAGAAAAAATTTGGGAAAATTTGTCCAAAATAAATAAGAATGAAGACATTACTACAGTAGTTGAAGATAGAGAGAAGGAAATACACTCTAGAAGTAGATTTTTTGTATATTGTTGAAATACAGAAAAAAAGCTTTTCCCCTTTCTTAGCGTCTTTAAGTCTTTTTTGAAGATAAGATCTTGGGCTAAATATATTACTACTGTCAGCCAGCACAGCAGCTCCTATGTTCTATAGTTAATCACTTTTTTTAGACGTGTGTTTTCACTGAAGTTTGCTCTTTCAGAGTACCTCTTTTTCAAGAAGCAATGGAAGCCATCTGGGCACTTCAGAGGTGAAAAATCAAACGTATAAAAATTTTGACCTTTTTAGAAGAAAAGATGGTTTGTTGAAACACCAGAAAGATCATTAATTCCTATGCAAAGCAACACTGATATTTCTAAATGCGGAAAAGCTATCACCGAAAAGCAATTCCCTAGTTAGCTTTCACTTTGTTCTATGCCATCTCATTAGTCACTTAGGAACTCTCAAATACCAATCAGATGTTTAACTCTTCCTAAATTTCTAGAGGAAACAGAATTCCCACACAGCTGCTATCCATGTTCTGCCTGTAATATGGCTAAAAGGAACTTTTATTTCAAAGGTTTCCTCATCAGCTTCCACTTTCACAACACACTATTGATACAACGAAGTAAGACTGAATGGAGCAGAATAGTTCAACTCATAGTATTTTATACATGAGAAACTCTAAGAAAACATCACAGTAAAGGGACTACTGAAGATATTTCAGTGACTTGCTTTACACAAGTGTTACAGAGCAGGGAAGCAGTTCCCTTTGAAATCTTTTAATGTAGGATTTGTAATAAATCTCACCACAACCCAGTTCAGCAGACTGCTGACCAACCGTCGAGGTAAGAAAGCTCAGGTTCAAAGCAGGGCAGCCAAATGAAATAATAACATACCATACCATAACCTAACCATAACATAAACAAAACATAATTAGGAAACCAAATACTCTCCAAGTAACATGTTGGCGATGTTCAAACACAAGAAGCTGCCAAACAGAACTTCTACAAGCAGTAATCCTTAGTCCCAAGGCCAAATGGTGAGAGTGATGACATTCACATTGCCAACCACAACTAAAAATTTAAATTAGAAATACAAGGACATACAAAAAAAAACCCCTCTTCTTTTAAAAAGTATATGAAATGTAAAAGTAGATAAGCAACTACAATGTGACCTTTTTGCCTTCTCTTTAAAGTATGAATGATATTTATTCTTTCACAATATTTGCTTCTCATTGGCCATGGCTTAGAATTATGTTCATTAAAAGTATAAGCCACTCTCCTTTATGAGCAGAAGCATGTAGAGTTGCTAGGAGACAGAAAGTTAAGATCATAGTGTAAACTTTCCTGACAGCTGGAGGAAATACTTCATTAGAAGTCCAACTGGGGCATTCAAGGAACAGAATAAAAGAGACAATAGAAGTGGGAGTCTTTTCCATATTTAGTTCCTCTACATTAATAGGACATATTGTGTAGGAATATTTCTGCATGTTATGCTAAAAACTTACATTTGAGGCAACAAGCTAATGAGAAATATTAAACAGAAAAAACTTCCTCCCCACCTCACCCCTCCAATCAACTAAATACCACTTACACTCCACACAAACTCATAACTACAACATTTACAAACTAACAGCAAGTCTTCAGGTTGTAATTTGGGGCTCATCGGCTGAAACTGACTGAATAGGATCAGAATGGGGGTGCAATCACAGGATGACTGTGACCAGACCTATGAAAGGCACGTTTCAGAAATATCTCAGGCAATCAGGAGGACGGCTTACTATGGCATTAAGCACTCATCTTTAACATTACACCCTTCAGCCACTGATGTTCAGCTTGAGTTAATCCAGAAAGGTGCAGGCACCTTTATTAGGGAAAATACCCTAACGACACCCCTTTATTAGGGAAATTGTATTATGAGAACATGACTGTTCAGAAGCCATGGTATGCAAACAGCTATCATATATATACACACACACACGTATATATGTATATTTCTAAATCAATGATACTGCGTGTGGGAGAGTTTTCATCTCTGATCTACAGAGAATACCTGTTCTTAGTTTGTGCTGCTTCTAAAGATTTCAGGTGGTTCACTTGGTATTGGAAGACTAAGACTTTTGTTCATTTAGCCATGAGAAGTAAATGTGGAAAGCAGACCACACACTGGGAGCAAAGCATATGGGATAATGAGACAGAATACCTGCTCTCAAATACAACATCTGACACCTAGGATTATATTATAACTCATTATTTATTGGACCTCTGTGACCACTGAGCTAACTCACTTCAGGAGGAGATACTCACCTGAGGCTTGTTGGCATGCTAATGCAAAGAGAACTACCCTCCCTCTTTCCTGTTTTGCATTTGCTGCATATTTGGGGTTTTCCCCCACCTGCAGAGAAAGGAAGTCCTCCTAGAAACAAGAAAAAACATTCTTACATCACTATTGGTCCATCTGTGAAGAGCTGACTTCTGCAGCAGTGACTGATTCAAGATCTGAAGACCACAGTGTGCTGGAGGCATCCAGAAGACTTTGATTTCAGTTTTCTTGTCCTCTGTAGGAGGCACAGCTCCATTGGCCTGCTCCTTTGCTGTCCTCCAGCACGAACTTTCAATTAAAGCCACACAGGGAGGCAAGGAAACCGAAGCACAATATAGGCTAAGTCAGAGTACCTTCCCAAGGTGTCCAAGGGCAGCTTGGCACCCAAGCCTATGCCAGCCCAGTGCACTCCTGCCCCAGGACATTTCAAGAAGGATACATTTGAGTTATGTCAAAACTAGATGTTAGGAGCAGAGGGAAACACTATCCTCCTTTCTGCTTCTTGCCAGTAACAGTCTCTCACTTTTCTTTTCATTAGCCCTGCATTCACACCATCAAATATCATACCAAATTAATATTATTTCCAGACCCTGCACAGTGATAAATAACCAAAAAGCAACACACAGGTCTTCACATTAATACCCACTGAGTGGATAATTAGAGAGAGATTGGTGAAACACACTTGATATCAGCAATGAAGACAGCAAGCACCAGCACCACAGCTGAGTAAGAGGTCATCATATAGAGAATGAATTGCCCAGCACTTACTTCCCACAGGTAAACAGACTCAGTTAAAAACACTACTGGCAAAGGGAGTGGGTGCAGAATAGGGACTGAAACACAAAGGCCACATCTGGATTCCTTCCAAAGGGTGTCCAAAATCTACCTTCATATTTACAGATGTTTACAGAAAATCTCTAGTCTGGGTTCCAAATATTTTTAACAACAGAAACTTTACAAGACAAAGCTAGTTATCAATAATTTTAAGAATAATGCTTTTGCATGCAATGCTTACCTTGTTTCTATTCTTAGGGTTATTATAGCAGTGGTGATCTATTAGTATTGTTTGCAAAATCTGCTAACAGTTCCATTAGTGTCTATGTATGCTTTGCACTATTGGCCTAACCAGAAAAAACTGAAGTCTCCTTGGGCATCACTATAATAAACATTAATCTTAGAAGACAGGATGTTTTGTCAATACCTTCGTGGTACATTCTTGACTGCACTCAAATCCAGTACTGCCAAGTAAAATTTGTCATTTGAAAGGCTACATGATGCTTTGCAGCGGGGGTTTGGCAAGGCTCCCTTTTTGTTCCACAAGCAAATTCCAAAGCTCCTGAAGTTCGTGAAGATTCACAATTGATACACTGACCCCTTACAGCTGATGCATCAGGTGAGGTACAAAGATCATGTTTAAAACCAGTTTAACCAAGTCTGCTGATGCCAGATCAAGGATTTGTATTTTGAGCAATATATTCAGAATATATTCAGGGTAGGTCTGCAGTGCCTCAACTCACAAAACATTAAGTGTCTGAAGCCTGGCACTGAAATAAGTCAGAAACTGAAAGGAGTATTCCAGCATATGCATAATAAAAATTAAAATCGTTTTTCCATTATTTTATATCTATGCTGATTTTCAAAGACAGACAGCATCAGTAGGCAGGTGAATAAAGACAAAGAAGAAGTTGAATATAGGCTACCTCCACTTTTTAATGTTTGCTCCCTAATTTATCAAGATCATTTGTAGGAAAGTCCAGATTTGTAACAACAGGAAACCAATAGGTGCTTCTGCAGGGATTTATGCGACAGCTAATGTCTACAGAGGATAGCAGGCCCAACATGGAGACTGAGACCTCATCTTCCCCACTCCCATCCATTTCACCATGAGACTCATAACACCCCAGGGCTGCTTTCCAGTAAGGAGCATTATGGTAAATCCTGTGTCTTAAGACATCCGCTGCTAAAGCCAGGGACAAGAGAGCAACTCAAATTCTGCAGAAGCAACATCCAGACACTGCTTCTGTACCTGTTGATTTGAGGCACATTTGAGCTACTTTTCATTTAGCACGTTTAACTTTCTGCTCTTCTAAATAAATGCAAAAACCCTAAAAACAAATCCTCATAGTTGCTACTTGCTGATCAAGATGTTGTGTGAAAGCCATTTAATATTTTAAAATTAAGAAAAAAAATTGCTGAAAAAAGAGCTCGCAGGAAATGGAAAAAATGGAACAAGAAGATTCCTGCTGTATTAAACCTTTTATTAACCTGGGATTTCTGCACATGAATAGTGAAAGGAAGGTTTCCATTATTATTCCTTGTTCGGGGAACTAAATTGATGGCCACCTCCTCAGACGTCACTGTTTCAGCTCTGAATGCGAAGTCATTCCTGTGAGCAACAGAAAAATCCCTGCTGAGAGGGAAAGATTTTGGAAGAAATTATTTCATTTCAGTCTGAATCACTGTCTGTAGCCAAGTGAAATTGGGGCAGAGAGATTTGCAGGTGTCAAGTCAGGCACTGTAACTCAATATCTACTTTGAATAAAATCCCAGCAGGCTGTTCTAGGATGTTCACACGATGGCGACCAAAAGCCACACTTTTTCTTTTTTTAAATAAAATGAACCCAATTTAACTTGCCAGTCACCAATGACAGACCTGTTTTGCTTGCAGTCTAATAGACACTCCAGTGCAATTGCCTGCAGGATGTCAACTAACAAAGTTGCATTCTAGAATTATCAACATTTTGTGGGTGGCTGAGAAGAGCACGGATCAAGGCCACATAACCGACTGAAACCTCTGGGCCAATTACTGTTTGCTATTTATACTTGCTTCATGCCTAAGGTAAAAAGCCTAAGTTGTCCATTCTTTACATGCATGCTCTGACCCTCCAAGCTGAAGTACCTCAGCAATTTTCAGGACTGCATTAACTGCTGATTAGTTGGGTGCTAAGTCAATTAAGCATGCTTCATTTTCATTATCAGATATGGCCGAATATTCCATTTATTCATTAAGCAGGGTGCCAAGGTCATTTTACATATTCTGAATGCAGTCTTCCATAGAAGGAGATAAACAACCTTGTACCTTTGTTTAACATTTATCCATTTTGTATATACACTTTAAAAAAACAAAACCAAATTGGTGTTCTCTATTAGCTTGCACACCAGCCAATATTCCTCAAAGAGATGGTTCTTTTGCATTATCTTTTAGAACTCTTCACATACTTTGTACTACTATCGATGTTACAAGTATTACTGGGTTTTGGCTTAAGCATATTTTTTTCTAACTTTTCCAAAGATCAAAACTGAACCCGTTTCCATGTTAATCAATTCAATCCCTGTAAAACACTGCATAGATAACAGACACCAGTGCTGTGCAGAGATTGAGGCACCACACCACACCTGGTATCCAGGGCATCCTTCCAGGAGTGGATGACCAGGACACAAAGCCAGCCTGGAGCTAAAGACCTCCACATCCGAAGCACCTACTCCAGACTTTGGGCTGAGAAGATCCAAGCCTTGCTTTTATTTTGCATACATTTCCTTTGAAAGTCCAGTAAAGTCAAAACATTTCACTACATCAGGAAATCATTTCAGCCTGAGCCGATTTTTTAAAATTATTTTTAGGTAAAAAAAACCAAAGGCCACCTCCCAACCAGTCACCAGTTTTCCCCTAAGTATGAATTCAGATTAGATTTTTAGTAAGACACCATAAATAAATAAATAACACAATATCTGCCACAAAAAAAACCCCAAACCCCAAATTTTATTTCCTTTAAAAGAAGTTTCCCAATCCCTACCCCGAGCCTTCTTAAACGCAACAAAAGATGCTCAGCCTCAGACTTTGTGTTTCCTAGTTCACAGCAAAATCTTTCTTTGATTTTGAAGTTTCCTAATAAAGCTACTGAAACACACTAAGAGAGCTATCACAGTTTCACCAAACTTCAGCACATCTGATAGAAAATCCCTAAGCTGAAAAAGGAGCTAAGACTTCCTCCACAGTGAACCTCTTGCTAAGAAGCAATCTGGAAGCAGCTGAAAGTCTGGTGTAGCTACTTCAGGGACTGGTGTAAAGATTCCTTCCTTCTCTGTCCACTTTCAACCATTCCTCCCACAAAGCCTCTACATATGCACACATACTCTGTGTGTCCCATGAAAACGCTGATACCAAATTGTGACCATTGCACATAGGGACTCTCTTCTTGTCCTTTCCCACGGTCTATAATGAAAGTCTATGTGGATGGACTGAATTAAGTTCATGTGAAATTTAATTTGCCATAATGCAAACAATAACAAATAACCCTTGGGTAAAAGAAAAGAGTGTTTAAGGATGGTTTAATAGAAGCTGGGGATCAAAGTACTTTGAGCTTAAGTAGCACAGGAAGTAAGATCTGTGAACAAGATCCTCATTAGTGACCTCTGTCTGCCTCTTCCTTATCTGTATATTGATAAAATTATGGAAGTTTATGGACTTCTAAAGCCATGACCATCAGTGATTTCATAGACCAGCATAGGATCCTTCAGCTAATGCTTTTGATATTTGATGAGGTTAATGTTGGAGGAAACATGGTTGTAACAATTCCTCCACCAATTCAATGAGATATTAAATAAACAACAGAATAAAGTATACAATTATGAGGGTTGGAAATTATTCAGAAAGAAAGCATTATAGCAAATCAAAGTTATTTTTGCAGGATATGTACACATTATATATATCCTATATCCTTGTCTTATTTAAATATTTTGCAGCTAGAATGTAATGCTTATATGTAAAGAAAATATTTTTTAAAATGTATCTCTTACACATCTATGGAACCTAGATCAGAGAAAGCTGTTACAGACTGCTAATTTTCAGAGATGACCTACTCTTCAGCAATACTTTCATTTGATATTTCAGCTAGAAGGATCACCAAGACAGAAATAGATTGAGAGTTGATTCAAGATCCTCTGTGTATTTGCATTAATTATTCTTTATTATTTGAGCAAGTCTCTTCATATATGGCCATGGTATTTAACCAGAATTTTGGACAATCAGAGAGTACAGTTTTGGGCTATAGGCCCACACAAGGGTGAGGGGGAAGCAGGAGAGAAGCAAAGAGGCAGAACATCTCTCATTAATTATGCCAGTCTCTAAACTTTCTGAAGACAGGAGACGTGATAGGACTTACACTTCTTTATCAGCTCACTCTGTTCATTTTGAAGTCAGGTAGACTCCCAGCTTGACATCAAGTATTTTCTAGGAGGGTGAAGCCAGTTGACAAAAAGTCATAGTCTCATCTGTCTTTCACTGCTTCTCAGTTGCCCTTGTGTCAGTGTTTTATCTGGCTGCAGTTGCAGCTGTTAGATTTTTGTGATTTATAGGTACAACATCTCCTCATGAATTACAGAGACAAAGTGGCATTCAGTTTGTGATTTCTGTAATTTTTTGTGCTGTGTCACAGTAAGACAAATCTCTCTTCTATGAGAGACTACCAGAAATAAAATTAAAAAAAAAAAACAAACAACAAAACAACAATCTTTAAAAAAAGAGAGGCAAATCCAGAGCCAGGCATACTAAGATCAGATGCATGCAGATATAAAGAGTAAATTCACATTAACATTGGTCTGAGCTACAACTCTATATTCCTATGCGGTCAGTGAAGCATACAGAGGGCAATTCAGGACACCCCAAGACTATAGCTCTCCCCAGGGACCCCAGAAAACTATAGCTCTTCATTCCAGGCTTCTAATTTAGTTAAAGGTGGACTCATGTATTCATGCCATTCAAGTGGCAAAATGAGATCATTTACATTTATCTGCTATTCACCTAGTGTGCAGCTAGCAGGCTTGAAGAACAAAGTTCAGTCCTGGCACAAACAGGATGAATGTTAATTGAGGTCAGTAAAACATTCACTTGCTTACCGCAAGGCTGCCTTCCATTCCATAAGCATGAGGACATCATGCCGTTAAGCTCTGAAAATCCTTATCTCCTGTCTTCTAGTTAAACACTTTTGCCACACACCTCTTCCCATACTTAAGCAGTATGTCTCCTTTGCTTTTTCTTGGTTCATGGTTTAGGCCAGCTTGGCCAATAAGATGACAGATTCTCTATCTCTCTTCTTCTTCTCCTTGGAGCAAGAGGTGAGGGAGAGCGAGTTATGAGTTTAGCAGGAACTAACCTACTTTAATGAAATATTAATAATAAAATAAAAAGTAAATAATTAAATAGATGTAGTATATACAAAACCATATCAAGCTCCCAGGGAGATGTCACTGGCAGGCACTGGGAAAGTTACAGACTGGACTCAGTGATGAATGGGAACTGGACTCTGGATCTTGATTCAGGAAGCCACAGACTGGGATTAAAGGTAGACAAACTGACAGGGTCCTCCTCAGACATCAGTCATTAAAGAAAGAGAGCTACTGAAGAAGAGCCAACCTGGTCTCTTTGACCCTTCAGCTTTTATACTGAGCGTGGCAGAAGGGATGGAGCACCCCATTAGTCAGCTTGGGTCACCTGGCCTGTCCATGCCTCCCCACAGGTACAACCCCTCCAAGGGTAAACAACCAAGTCAGTTGACCTTGATTGTCACAGCAACAAGGATAAGAAACAGCCTCTCTCATTCAACAGAAAGTTGTGTCTGCCCCACCCCAAACCAGGACACCAACCTTGTGGAAAGGGGACTGTTGAAAGTCTAAGACTATTCTGAGTTATATCTTTATACTTGGAAAAGTTTTGACACAAGCTCTACTCCCTGAATGCGATTCTTATTCTGACTTTCTGACATAATTAGTGGGAACAGCCCATTCTACCCAAGGCTTTGGTTATACCCCACCTATCAATTTCTACGACATTAACATTTACTTCTTCCAGACATCAAATTACATCTTTATACCACAGAACAGAGACAGAAAAAGCAAACAAAAAAAAAAACCAAGAAGAAGAGGATTTGGATTATAGTTTTTGAATTCTTACAGAAGTTGTAGCACCAAAAAAAAAAAAAAAAAATTACACTGAGAGGCTTATTAAGTATTGGAATGGGCTGCCCAGGGAAGTGGTTGAGGCACCGTCCCTGGAGGCATTCAAAAGACGGGTTGACATAGTGCTTAGAGACACAGTTTAGTGATGTGGGTTTTTTTGGTTTTGTCAGAGGTTTTTTGGTTTTGGTTGATGGTTGGAATAGATGATCTTAAAGGTCCCTTACGACCTAGACAATTCTATGATTCTGTGATTTTATCCCGGTGTTTTACCCTCACTGAAACGTGCATTAGAAAATGAAAATGAATAGAAATACCTTATAATGAAACAGAAAACTGAACTCAGGCCTAGGGGTTCAAAAGAGAAAGGATACCATACACTGAATTAACAAGATGACAATAGATACAGACTAAAGTTCAATCTATGTAGTTTAACCAAAAGATAGATGAAGGCAGTAGATTTTATTGCATTGCCTGCCTACCTGAGGGAAAGAATTCTGGCAATAAAGGGCTTTTTAATCTACTTTCCAAAGGCTAAAATCAAAGGCAGCAAGTTCATTTCACAGTGAATGTTCTTAGTTTTTCAAAAGTGAAGATAGTTATTTAGCAAGATATCTGGTTTAGAAAGGTAACTTTCACTCTGCAGCAATTTTAAGCCAACATGAGACATCCTGTAGAAGGTGGAGGAAGCACCTGACAAATCTCTATAGCTTATTCAGGGTAAGAGGGCAAACATGTTATTTGTTTCAAGTATCTACACTTAATAAGAAAAGAAAAAAAGCTATGAAGACTTTAGCATGAAACAAAGCCAAGCTTTTCTATCCTCAATATTCACCTTTAATTAAAAAAAAAACAAAACCAAACAACCACACCCACCCAAAACAGCCTTCTCCTCCATATTATGTTGTCACCTATTCTTGGGACTGCTCACCAAAGCACCAATATGCAGCAAGATTATTTCTGTCCTCCAAAGGCAAATTTCACTTCATTCTATTTCAAACATTCTTATCGCGAAGACTACTCTCTCAAGGTATGGCAGCCAAAGAGGAGACTGACAGAAATGTTTTGGGGGAAGCTTTAGCAAATGTTACATCTACTAGTTTGTTGTTGGTTTTTTTTTTTTTAATTAACAACACTGCCACCATCAGATTACCATAGAAGAAAGCTAGAATTTTAGTTTAGAGCATAGCACATAGCCCTCATCTAAATTCCCACTGGAAGCATAGCCCTCTATCACCAAGGGCTAGGCTATCCTAAATTACCTCCTATCCCACTAAAGGAACATGCACACTTTACCCCACAGGAGCATTCTGTAATTGTCTCTAGCCTCAGACTACTCAGTATCAAGTTTTTTTGGGTTCCAATAAAAATCACTATCCAATCAGTCAATGCCAATCAGAGCACATCAGTGTCCATGCCTAATCATAATCAGGCTGTCAAAAGCAGCTGGCATTTTCGGTTCTATGAGCTGCAAGATATATTTTCTCAATTAACTGCTTTTTCTTCCCTGTGAGCTCTTTGCAAAAAGACCAGATGAGTCCCTTAAAAATCTGCCTTTTTGCTACTTCACTACAAGCTCTATGGTAAAATCAAACTTGCATTTTGTGAAAAACTAAATTAATTGAGAAGAAACCACCTAACTTTGCCCAGCAGTTGCTATATACAGTACTAGCATTAGCAACAGACCACAAAGCATACAGCGTCCAATCCTAAGAAGGGGAAAAAAAAATAATAAATAAGACAAGTGAAGTGAAGAATTAGAACATGGCTGTTTTTAGAAGCATGGTAGCACTGACAAAACTGGAGATCTGAACCGATCATAAGATGTCAACAGAGCACTAATATGTTCCTATTATGTATTGCTGGCAAGATTCAGTAACAGCCTAGTTGTGGGGGAGGAAAGGAAAAAGTGAAAGACGACAGCAAAATAAAGTGTTACATAAGGACAAAGCATTATTAAACCAGATACAGATGGGAATACAGCTTCAGAGTTGCTGGCTCCCTGCCCAGTCCACAAAAGCATGCTGTTTCTGGAGCACAGCTACCTGGCAGATTTAAAGTCCACAAGTACATGATGTTGAGCAAAAGTGTCTTGGTTTAGCATCTGCCTCAAGCAAGAGCATTCCCCAAGACTCACAGGGCAAGATACAGCCACCACACATTTTAGAATAATCGCCATCCTGCAAAAGGTCTTTCCAAAATGAACAGAATACATGAAAAAAAACCCCACTGCATTTCCCCTATAAGGTACAGGAAGTCAATTCAACAACTTACATTAAAACATCAAGGGTTGAAAAAACACCACACCACCATCCCCCAAAAACTCCATCCTCCTCTTCCCAGCAGAACAAGCAGGAAATCAGGCTTTCAAGTACTGGGGACTGTAAACCATCCTCTGATTGCAAAGCCAGAGGTAATTTTAGGGATATACAAGATCAACAATTCTCTAAGCTGCAAAGCTATTGCAAGACAAAGCCACACACAATCAATAACTTCAGAACCCTTGAAAAGAATAAAGCACATTTTTTTCAACTATCCTCCAGCAGATTATATGCTTGACTGCAGCTCTATCCAAGACAAAGCAGGCACTACAAGTTGCAGACCTGCATCAGTAGAACTAACTGAGATTAATTAACAGAGTTTTGTTAAACAAGGTAGCTGCACTGAATTATGCATATCCATATCACCCTAATCACAAAAACTTCCATTTTTTGAAGTCCCAAGTCCAGGGAATGCTTCAGTAGTAAGTATAACAGTCTGCACATCACAATTTGAAGCAATACCAGAGAAACGCATATCTGTGTCTCCTTCCTATCTGTGGTGAAAATATCTCTCATGACCAAGACTACATTTCAATTAACTGGGAGGAAGCTTGAAAAAATCTGCAGCAATCCAGCCTTTATTCATGTTGTGCTGCTTATATAGGATGCGTGATCTTTGCTTTACTAAGGTAAAACAGGAAAATTATTTTCTAGTAGATTATAAAGCTGCCTCTACACTCTTTATAAACCTATTGCTGCATAAAACCTGAATTTTTAAAGCTGAAGGCAAATGTCAGAAGTTTAGCAGGTTCTATGCTACAATAAGAGGATAATGATCTTAAAACTTGCCAGGTTTGAGATACAACTCTTAGCACGATGGATAAATTTTTGAAGGGACCCAGGGAAGGAGGTTAAGGTTTGTTTAAGTAAATGAAAAGAAAATATCTACTTACTCAAAAGATTACAGATGAAAAAAGGGCTTCTGCTTTAGAAGAAGTAATCACACGTTCTCTTGAAGAAAGTGAGCTGACATTCAAAGACCAATGGTACTTTTTCCACATAAAGATGAATCTTCAGGAGGTCAGTAGGAAGAAACAGATCTGCCAACACAAAAAAGTAAACTCTGGTCTGAAAGAAAAGGCTGGATCCAAATCATTAATTGAGCAAGGATCTAATTCTCCCCCCAAAAAAAAATCCAAACTCCCTCTCTCTCCAGGGAGGCCAACATTGAGCCTAAAGCATATGCAGTGCTTTATCATATTCAGCTAAACAAAAAGATTCAGAACATAATTATTCTCAGCCCAAAGCCCCTCAACAGTAAAATCAGGTTCCAACCATTAAGTAATACATTAGCAAAGTCATTCTCACTGTGTTCAATTCCACTATGTACTACTTTATATTATTTTTGAATTGTTAATTCAATCAGGTGATTTTCTACTACTGCTCCCCATGGAGTCCTGTCCCCAGGATTCAGATCACTGAAGATCCAGGTTCTGAGTTTAGGTGCTCCAAAGGAGAAATAGCATTTGCAACTTTCAGCCCCTGTGGTCTGGGATCACAGAATGCAGCGCATCACTTTCCTCCTTTTTCTCTCCTTGGAAAGAAGGAAGTAATGAGGAACAGTTTATCACTGATAGCTGTGTGAGTGCTGATGGTTGGCCTGTATTTAGGACAACACAGTCTTACTAGATTGTATTTGCTTATTAAATAGTAAGTTTAACTCTCCAGGAAAGTAACTAATCTTTCAATGGATAATTGCACTGTTTATATTTAAACAGCTTACCTTCCTGGAAACAGTCTCCCAACTTAATTTCATCCACAGAATCTCCATCTTATTTAATTTTTTTTAATTGCTCCCCTTGTCACTTTGTTATATTTTCACATTGATTTTACACTTCATTCTCCAGGCCTTTCACTCATATATCTACTTTTATGTAAAATGCCATGACGTATGCCAGGGTGTTTATGATGAACCCAGATGGGTGTGTCTCCATCTCCTCCTTACATGGACACCTCTACATAGCAAGAGAGAGAGAAACTTTCAAACACAAAAAGAATTAGGGGGCTTTTTTCAGTTAAAAAAAAAAAA
>VXAK01009185.1:103162-134458 GCA_013399435.1 Arenaria interpres
AAAAAAAAAAAAAAAAAAAAGAGGAAGAATTAGATTTCTTTTTAGCATAGACAGAGCAGTGACCATGTCAGATGGAAGAGTTTCCACACTGCTATCCCCCTTGCCACTGTGCCCTCACAAGATCACCTATGCTTCCAGCCTCTGTTTTTGTCCCCTCAGATAATTTTCAAGCCCTGCCTAGTCTCCTCATCTCATTCAGGTGGTCTTAGTCACTTGGAGGTTTTATCATCTCACTGCTCCCCACCACCTCTGCAACTCTCTGTCTGATCCAAGTGACCCCACCAGCCTGCCCTCATTTGCCCTGGGTCTTGTTGTGGCACCAGCAGCCAGGATCTTAACTGGAAACCATTAAACAGTTACAACAAGTTACCCAGTCTTCCTGAATTTCTACTGCTAAGACAGATGCTTTCTTGAAAAAGCTCTAACCCATACACAGCCTAGGAAGACCAAGAAAGTAGCATGTCCTCAATCATTATGAAGTGCCATCAACATTTTGACACAAAATGCAAATATAATCTCATTGCTGAAGCCAGTATTACAAATGTTTTTTGGTGTTGGTTTTTTGTTGGATTTTTTTTTTGGGGGATGGGGGGAGAATGCTGTTTTCTTAGTGTAATGTTAAAAAATCAGTAACAAGTCATTCTTAAAAGGGACGCAGTGTTAAAACACAAATAAGCTGTCTCATCTATTCCCACACCTCCTTGCCCAACTCCTCCAGAGTCAGCTACAGACCTGAGCATGCATTTTTTAACCTGATGAAACACCCTTTGGAGACATGGCACAAAAGTACAGAACTATAAGGTTATTTCTCCTGTGAAAACTAGCATTCTCCAGAGATGTCAAGAATCATATGAATTTCTTCCTAGTTCAGTAACAGTTGCAGGCTGAAAATTTAGGGGTTTTTCAGCTTGTATCCTGAAGAAGATGTAGTCACATTCACTCACAGGAATTACTGTGTGTGGTGGGAAGGAGAAAGCAGCATATATGGACATCTATTAATCTCCTGATTCAATGTTGCAGAACAAAGACAGCAAAATTGAGATAAATTTTAACTAAATTTATAACTGTGCTTCAGTCTAAGAATGAGCAACAATAAAATACAGAAATAGGCATTCGGGGACTGCAAATACCTTTGAGTTGAGTTACATAGTACCAGAGGTTGTCATTGCGGGGAACATTCCCTCCTTCATCACACTGAGAGAAACAAAGTCCGAACAAGTGAAATCTTTGGGTCAAGGGAAAGAAGATGAACAATGCCCTTTCCGCCCCCCCCCTAAATGTTCTGCAGGGGAAGCCAGCAGCAGAGTTTGCAAGACCAGGGGTTTTCAACCCAACCACTACCCCCACTAAGGAAAAGGGGCACAACCTGTTCACTGGAACAGGTTGCCCAGAGAAGTTGTGGATGCCTCTTCCCTGAAAGTGTTCAAGGCCAGGTTGGATGGGGCTTTCAGCAACCTGGCCTAGTGGGATATGTCCCTGCCCATGACAGGGGGGTTGGAACTAGATGATCTTTAAGGTCTCTTCACACTCAAACCATTCTATGATTCTATGACCAAGCACTATATCAATACCAACTTCTTCTACACTGCTGAGCATGAAGTGAGTTTAGTTCAGGCTTTTATTAAATCACACAGTGAGACTTCCTGCCATCTCAGTATTTGTTGTACAAAATCTTCCTCTGCTCCTGGTTCACGGTACCCTGTACTGAAACACACCTGGTACCCTGGGTAATGAAACACATACATGAGGTTGCATTGTGAGATAGTTTAAATAGGTAAGAATTACAATAAAGAGCAGAGGAAGCAGGAAGAAGAGTTTTCAGAACACATTGTGTTTAAGCATACCTAAAGCTTCCCACTGATTTCAATTCAGATTTCTTGCTTTAGGGTTCACATTTTCAGTGACATATTGGCTTAAGGAAATTTCAAATAGGAGGCAACCAGTATACCTGTAAAATGATACCAAATCAAGAAACATGAACACAGTGTGAATCACTTAAACGCAGATATTCCATCTTTGGCAATTGTTACGTCACTGATGAATACTCTCCATAAGTTTATTCTCTGAACAAACAGTACCATCTTCAAACATTTTCTCGTGAGGATAAAAGGGGAAGATCCCTCTGTAAGTTTTCCCCTCACAATACTTAGGACATGGTTGGTTTTTTTAAGATAAAAGTTCCTGAAGTAGCTTGTTCAAAGGTGTTCCATCTTTTACAGGAAATTTTATTTGCGATGACACTTTCATGTGGAGATCAACTGGGACAACCTCAGCCTTAGAGCAGTCCTATATGAATCTTAAGCTGAAATATCGCACAGCAACCTTCACAGCAGTTGTCAGTTTAAATTTAGAGAAGAGAAAAATTGCTCTACCAAATATCCTGTGTCCCAAATACAATTACAGAAGAAACTGAGGAGTGACATTTCCAGGAGGTGTATGCCTCTTCTGTGTGTTGCAGTAATATCATGCACGCAGGACCCAATATAGTCCAGGAAGAACGGAAGACGGAGAAACTGCTTTAGGAAAATCCTTGCAAAATGGAAGGTGCAGTGCACAAGTCTCCATGAGAAGGGAATCGGTGGCTTCACAGAACTAAAGCATTTCCCTCCAGTGTTCCCATATCAGCCAGCAGATTGCCACTGAAGCTCAGAAAGCCACTGACTGCCCTGAATATATGTTTTTGATACAGCTGGAAGAGCCTTGATAGAGGACCTAAGAGCTTTAATCTGATTTGGAAAAAAATAACAACCCAGAGACCTCCCTATAAAGGAGCAGAAATGGTGCTGAAAAACATTGTTTTGTACCATTCATTGACATACCATGAAACCTGACTTCTGATATTTCTATTTTCCATGAATCAAAAGAGTGTTTCACTGGCATTAGAAGTGTGAAATGACACCTGAAGCAAAAATAGTGCTTTTACCAGATCAGTGACATTTCCTTCTTTCCCCAATGTATCAACCTAACCTGAAATGATGTTTTCTGAAATATCAACTGTATGCTTTCATAAAAGTTAAATGTCTTGAGTTTTAACTTGAACTAGTGAAATAAACTTTACTTGAGTAAGGACAGCAGGGTAGACTCAGCATGCAATATTTGCATAGGAAATTAATTTGTGTATAACTTTTTTAATTCATTGATTAAATTAATGCAGACCTTTCTGTCTTCTCTTAGTGAACCCTTACCACATGTTCCTAGAAAATATGACAGGCACAGCAATTTAAGGTCAGAATATATATCTGCTGTCATCATTATGCTCTGGAAGCCCTCCTTACAGCCTGTGACACCAGTGCTAATATGGCAGCCCTTACAGATGCAGTTCCTGAGCAATGTTACATTAAGGGTATTTGTTCAGAGTTGAATCTTAGTCATTGGCTGAAGCCAGGAGATATACATTTTTTAATCACATTTGCAGATAAAAATGTACATCTCTTGGATAAAGGCTCAGTACAGAAGCTGGGAGATGTGATATAATATAAAAGGGGAAATTTACAAGACTGAAAGGTAATTTTATACTCAAGTATAAAACTTGGCCTGGTAAATTGTTTCACGCCTATGAATTCTCTCAAGCTGGAATATTACAGAGTTCAGCTGACTTTTAATGCCACAGAATGCAAGTTGAGCATCTAGGTCATTCCTTTCACCCCAGCACTCTGGGTCTAGTTTTAGTAGTTACAAAGTTCAGGATGTCAGGTAAAAACAAAACTTTAGTTATACAGATAAAAGAAATCCATAGAGATTTTTACCCTGCTTACGATATCTCCATCCTAAAACGAAAAACAATAAAACTTTTATTAAGAAATCATCAAGCATAAATCCAAACCCTTTAGGCTGGTTTATAGAAGAAATCATTCATTATGAAACTCTGAAGATTTTGTATGACACAGTATTGGTTCTATGTGGATGCACGGGACGCCTCATAATAAATCAAAATACTTAGGAAGTACTCACTATTCTTTAAAGAAAAAAAAATGTGGTTTGCATATAACCAGAAAAATCATCAACAATTTTTTTAAGTTTGTTTTTTGGGTTATTGGTTTTTGTTTGTTTGTGGTTGAGGGTTTTTTGGGGTTTTTTGGTTGGTTGGTTTTTTGTTTTGTGTTGTGGTTTTTTTTGCTGTTGTGGGGTTTTTTTGGTTTGGTTTATTTTTTGAATAAAAATGTTAACACATAGGACCAATCCATGGAGATCCTTGAATCAGAAAACTTGTACCTGCTCCTAAGGGGATGACAAAACAAAACTGAAAGATTAATCTTGTACAGCTAAAAGCATCAATACATTAAATCTTAATTTTCATGTTGCTGAAAAAAGTTTCTTTAAATTTTCATTGATTTTTGAGACCTTATGAAAACTCTAATGATACTACATTAATAAATTTACTTGGTGACCACAGCAAGTAGAATGCACTAATAAGAAAAAAGCTGCTTTATTATCAGATTTTTAGCTTCATAATTTACAAAAAAGAATGCTAAATACACCTTCTGGGAAGGACAAACCTAATGTGAAGAGTACATTAAGACAGATTAATGTTTATGAACAAGGTTTGGGTACTGTACTAAGGATCAAGTGTGAAAGGGAGTTCAAATTCTGATTTTCTACTTGAAAGTTCATTTTAAGAACTAGAGAAATATTAGAGTTAGTTTAGAAGAGTGTTTTGAGTAACATTTCAGGTGTTCTGAGATTACATAGATGAGTGGATGAAGGGTTGATTGTGTACTGACTGAAATGATCCAGGGCACTTGCATTAGAATTGCAGTAAGACTATTCATAATAGCAGCTTTATCTTTACATCAGCTCTAGCCACTGCCTTTGAAGGTTATCAGAGATATAAAAGTGACATTGAAATTCATGTTATGGTTAAATATAATCTGAATTTCTTCAGTTTCTATACATTTTCCTCAGCTTTGAAATTGCAAATACAAGTACTGCGTATTCTTACAAAGAAGTTAGGTCTGTGTCTCTGTGGAGTTACTTATTGAAGATACTTCCTTCTTGTCTTAAATTTCAAGATATTACGATCAAATATCATGAGACATTTCTTTCATCTAAAAATCTCTTTTGCTTTTTTTTTTTTAATACCAAGAATAAATAATGATTACAGACCCCTTGATCACAATATCTTAGAAACCCAAAAGTTATCCTGGTGAAATTTGGGCTTCAGTGATTGAATTGCTTGAACTGAATGACATAAACACAGAAGCCCCCATGGGGTCACCATTTTTTCACCAGTACCATGAATAGTCATACTGTGGAATATCACTGCAATGGTTACAGTCCCTTGTAAGTAGGGAGCACTTCTCAGAACACCTATGAAGAGGGGCTGAATATACATCAGCTACTTGTGTGTGGTCATGGTGACCTGTAGAAACATTTTGGACTGAGGACTTGCTAAGCTTGGTGCTGCAGATACTGATGCAATCTCTGTTGATGCCCCATAAGCTACATAGGAGTCAAGCACACAGAGCTTTTTCCATTTTCCTGTGTTCCAGGACGTTTTACAGCTGGGTCCCCTTCACACAGGGCAGCCTTTTTTTCCACTAGTGGAAGTCATATCAATAATCTGAGCTGTTTATGGCCATGACATGCGTGTTTCAAAGTAGCTGGAATGTTAATTTTAAAAAGCAATTGTTGTTGGTTCCCCCTGCCTTTTCCTGTCATAAGGTTATTGCAATAAGGCTAGCAACAATACACTTCTACTATATAGAAACCCTCCCACCTGTACATATTTTGTGCACTGTATGGTCTTATTACAGATTCCATCTGTGTCACAGAATAATATTGAAACATGATTTTGCAGAATATTCAATACCTTGAAGGTACAAGTGTTTCCACTAATGTATTACAGAGCTTTAACTCCACTTAGGTGATCTAGAATAGTACAAAATCATTCCTCCATGAAATTAGGCTGTAGATTTTGTAAGGGAAAGGAAAAAGAAAACAAAACTGAAAACAAACCAACAGCATGCAATCCTAATATAAGACATTTTGTGGAAAGGGGAATTAAGTTTCCCTGAAAAAAAGTGAAAGAGTGAAAGCTTGAGGGTTTCCCCACTCTCCTCCCAACATCTTTTTATAAAACTGATAAACTATAAAGGCCTTCTAAAAACAGCAGGGCCCTAAACACAACTGTTTCCTGGGCCTTCAGCAGAGGAACTATGGAGGTAAGCTAATCTCATGTGCTATATTTATCTGCACAACAGCAAACATGATTATTTTCTCTTTTAAAAACAGGGAGAATTCCCTGTGTGCTAAAGCAGCCTGCCAGCAAGAGGCAAAGAAGGTAGCACCTCATCCTGCAGAAAGCCAACAGGACACAGAGCTCTGAAACCTGGTTGCTAGTTCCTGTGAGTCTGTTTTCCTAAAATAAAAGCAAGCAGCTGTCCATTTTAACCATTTTGTTTTTCCTCCACTTAGGTTAAAAACCTGTGAAGTTAGAAGTGAGACAGAGACAACAGTTCTCAGGAGGCAGGTTTCTTCCTTTGATGCCTTTTCATATTCCTGGGTGAAACAGTATCTTCCGAGAGAGACATGGTGACCCACCGGCTGCTGAAGTTGAGCCAGAAGGTCCTGAAGAAGGCAGCTTGTTTAGGATCCGGGGATGAGAACGCCAATAGTTAACTCAAAAGAGAATAGTGATTGGATCGCACTATGAATTTTGACAGTTTTTCCCCTCTCCTAAATTGCCCTGTCTCATGCGTTACCTCATAAAGAAGTTTCACATCCAAAAACCTACGGTATTGCACCAGGAGACGACAGATTGAGGTAATTAGTTTCCAGTGTAGGTGCACGAAGACAAAGAACTGCAGAATGTTTCAGGTAAATGAAGATGACAGGACACTGAAGAGAGCTGCAGTGAACAGCTTCTTTTAAAATGTTATAGCACAAATAGAGGAAACCAAAGCATATTAAGCAGCAGAGAAGAAAAACAGCACTTTGTTCCTTACCAAGTGGATAAAATTAAACTTTCCGTTCCATCTTGCTCTGACAGATTGCTGTAGTTTCTAGGTCAGATACTGAAATGAACATTTCCAAAGGAGTTACCTGACCATTCTCTCAGCATCCTTAAGCTCCCAGCACATCTCAGGAATGCACAAACATCTCTTTGTTTGACAGTAGGCAGAAAGGGAATCCCACCTCCAGCAGACAGTGACAGTGAGGAAGGGGATGGGACAACACCATTTGTAGAAAAAAAAAAAGGAAAAAACAGAGCTAGAAGAATACGGGGGAAGAAGAATAGGCAAGATCCCTGCAGGAGAAAGCAATGCAGTGGCACAATGAACACCTGGGAGCGAGACAGCAGGGAAACAGTATCAAAACTCAGCTGGCAGGCAAAGACTGAAGGAACATGGTTTGACAGTAAACAGGGGATAGTACAGATCAGAAACAGGATGTGCTGGAGTTGGACGTGAAAACAGAGGAGGAAGAAAGCTGTACTATATAGTGAGAGTTGAGGAGGATGCTTAAGGATCCCATGTATGAGGGGTAGCAGTAGGACACAGCCCCATCACCCAGGAAGGACCCTGCAGTTTTGGGGAGGAGGAATGACGCAGAGGGGTCCCTGGGGAAAACAGGAGCACACAGACACTGCCAGGTAGCTGTGAGCTGCTGCTGCCTACACAACTCCAGGACTGAGTTGGACAACTGAGACCTACAGGAGTGTCACAAGTTTAATACTTTGTCTTATGTTAAGATGATCACCCATGCATTGATGGTCTGTGGTACTGCAAATGCAGGCCATGCCACCCAGGAACAGTGCAAAGCTGAAGTCATCTGCTTGTCCACAGGACAAGAAAATTTTATTCAAATGGTCATTTACGAACACATTAAATCTGCTACTGCTCAGGCTCACATCAACATGCAACCTCTGCTTCTTCCCCCCTCTCTCCCATTTTTCATACTTTCCTCCCTTCCCTTTTTTTTCCCCCCACTGCTGTGCCCTTTTTCCCCAAGCTCACTAAATCCATCAGTTGTACTTGTCCAGTCTGGCCTCTCCTAATTGAGCCTTGCCCAGTTTTGTTTGTTATGAAGATGAAAAACATCCCTAATATTTGAAGAGGAAAGATTCAAGTTCAGTGATGTGGAAATACAGCAGTAGAGCAGTGTCTGTCCTGGAAAGTGAAAAAAGAGAAACAGAAGAAAAAGAAAAATAACACCCCACATTGTTCCTATTGCACCAAGATATTTCCCAAACTCTTGAAGACCTAGTGCTGAATCCCTTCAATATGCAGCCCAGTTACTTGACACAACCCTGATCATATGCACTGACATGTTACACAGCATTCATAATCTCCAAACACCTGTCCTAATGCAAACTCATTTGTCAACTCTTCAAATTCTTATAGAGAGCTTGGAGGAAAGTGTTCAGAGCATCTCTTAACAGGCCACAAAGAAGGTTGGCCATCAGTATTTTTGGTACAGTTGTTTCTTAAACTTTTTGGTTTTGTTAGATTAAGGGAAGCTTTTATTGCTGCCATGAAAAAGGCCCAGCACCACAGCCACTGGGGTCAGGCAAAGCTGAAGCAGGGCCTTGTGAATGTGTAATTCTGCCAATGCAGGTCAAGTAACTGAAGAAGCAACAGGAACTATTTGCAAACTTAGTACTCTCAGCTCATGAAACTCAATTTTTCTAACGCAAAGAGTCAGAAAAGCCAGCAATTTAGTAATTTGTTAAAGGTTAAACAGTCAGCAGGCCTTATTTCTCAACAGACCAGTGCAATGATGGGATCTCAATATCAATATTTTATCATGAAACAGTCACTCGAATATCTGTAGAACTGACTGCTATCAGCTAAACAAGATATTGTTAAATATAGCCTTTTAGCTTGTTTTTACTTATATGGGGGAGATATGCACACAAATTCAGATCAAGCATAAGGCGTTCCTGGTCTCGCAGCCTGTCGCCACTACTGGCCATTAGCAATTGCTGAGGGCAAAGTATCAAGCCAGGGCATGCTTGTGCCCATGCTTCTGCAGAGCAGGCACCACTGATGATGGGTGCAAAGATCTTCTGAAGAAGTGATGGCGGGTTTTTGCATCATATAATCCTTGACAGTCTCTCTCCCTCACCACCATGAATTCTTTCAGCTTTTAGTTTCTATAGTTTCCTGTGACAAGGAGTCACACAGCTTAGTTGGCAGCCATCCGCAGCGCCACTCAAGTGCCTCTTCTGCCTGCATTAACGTGAGAAGGACTTGAGAGTTTTCAATGCCTCTCAAAAATCAGATTATTCCTTTAGATGAAAGGATCTTTCTACAGGTCTGTTTTTGCAGATATTGCCACTCTGAATTTATTCACTAACAATAATAGCTGTTTCACTGTTCTGAAAGGCACATGCGCTCTGCTGCTACAGCAACTCTAGGCCTTGCAAAAGCATTCAAAGCACAACCTTCCATTAGTTCCCTTCTGATTTCAAATCTTGATATTCTGGACTTAAACTCCCCAACAACCTCATCCCAAATCTTGTCACCTCAGGCAAGTCAAGATTTATGCAGCACAGCAGACAACGCCATTACTCATGCAAGATCCACATCATACACAACAGTAATGCTCGCCACTTAATAATGCCATAGTAAAAGATCTCTCTAGTGCTCTTTTCCATGAAAACCTGAGGATACACCATGTCAGACATGATTTAATTTCCTTGGTTTTTTGGTGTTGCTGTTTTCTTCCTGATACATTAAGTATTTGCTAGTGACAACTTCTGCTTTAGCCTTAAAAAATGAAAAGTTCTTTTTTTGTGGTTATTGAGGGAGAGGTAGGGAGGGGAAGTGTGTGCTAAAATAGGCAAACAAATGTTTGGTGGTATTTGTGTTCCTGTGAGGAGTCTTGACACCTTAGTCAAGCAGCTAGACACTTTACAGGCAAAGCATAACATGTCCATGTATTAAAAAAAAGCCTGTGAACCATCTACTACAGACAAAATGAGTGAACCGTATCAGCTCAGTAGAGTCACAACATGCAGAGTATGATCATCAACTCAGAGCTATATTATACTTCACCTATTTTGTGGAATAAATTGCATAACTAAATACCTTCCATGCTTCTCTGAGACAGCTCTACTATGGCTTAGAAAACCTAGCAATAGTACTCTACTGAAAGCCTTCTTTCCAATAGGTCAAAAAGGTTTCTATATCTAATTACTTCATAGCTTTGTTTTTAAGATGTAAAAACAAATACTCCCCCACATTTCATAGTGATCCCACTTCCAGTGGAGGAGGGTACAAGTTGGAAACACCACTCTCATTGGCAGAAGCTCCGCAAAGAACTGGAGAAACGTGCTTGCCCCAGACCAACCAACTCAGCCCTATGCTGGGCAAATCACCTTTTCTGAGAAGGACAAAAACGAGAAAGAAAACTGACAAGCAAATGTAGCCCTGCAACAAAAGCTAGTTCCTGTTGGCCAACTCTTGCTGTCAGAGGGTGAAGCTATACTGAGCCTCAAAAAACAAACCTTATGAAGATGATCCAAACCAGACATGCACTGAGGTATCTTTCACAATGCTCTCCACTAAGCAATAATAAAACATAAGTGATTGTAAGTCGATGTTTGGTCTTGTAAGCTGGTTTACAGCTTTCAGCTGCAGTTTATACAGACAGGTTATGCTAAAAAACATCTTCAGCAAATTTTGTTAGTGACAGTTCATCCTGAGAAGCCTGTGTGTTTATGTAGTAGTATTACAGATTGTTATTGTAGTTTTATAGGTCAAATGGTTTAATACAGCAGGCCTGACAATATTATTGTTATTAATGTAGAGGTAGTCAATTTTATCACTAAACGATGTACCCTTATCTCATTTCCTTAGTACTCTGGAGCAACCTCCGCAATATCATACACATATTACACATGCATCAGAACAGCAGACAGCTGTGTGATTAAAGACACTACATTGCTAAGAATACCAATTCCTAAGAAGTTATGAATCATGAAATAAAAAAATAAAAGTGATTTCTTTTGTGTGGACATATGAAAAATCTTTAATAGAATTAGATATTTAATTTGGCTGTTATGCTACAGAACTGTTCATGTCCTATTAAGTAACTTGGTTGATTAACTCCTTGGTACACTGGGAAGAAGGCTGATAGAAACCAAAAGACAAATGCTGCCAGGATCTTGTTAATCAGTATCCGAAACAAGAAAAAAATGTTTCTTTATGCAACAGAATGGTGTAAATTAGCATCATTCTTACATATGTAGAAAACAAAAGCAAAATACAAAAAAATCCTATAATTGCAGTTGCAATAGTCAGGGGGTTTTTCAAGAGCCTTGTGTTCTCTAGTGTAAAATATAGACTTTTTGGTTTAAAACTAATAAAATTACACCTATGTAAAACTGTTCATATCACTTAAAAAAAATAATCACAAAAACATTGAAAAACATAAGATACAGTCTTCTCTTGCTTTACACCAAGCTAAAAGTCAGCAATTCTCTAAGTACTTTGAGTCTAACCTTTCCCAATACTTCTCATTAATCTGTAGGAATATCCTTCAGTTTCTTGTAATGACACTGCTGAACTGCAAAGTACGCTGAACTGCAACTCCCACAGATACCATTTTTGATGCTACTTATCCTTACATCTCTAAATTGAAAATTGCTTCATTAAAAAGGAATTTAGAGCTTCATATTTTTCTGTGAAAAAAATCTCATCTGTATATAGCATTATTAGCCAAATAAGGAATTTTGATTTACATGTTAAATGGGGGGGGAGCTATAAAATGCCTGCAGCTTTCAACCTTGTTTAAGCAGCTCCCTGAATCCCCACCAGGTCAGGAAACCCATGTAGCAGGAGATGGTATTCAGCCAGTTGGCATCTGGAGGTACTTGCAGAGAAGCTGTAGAGCATAGCCATTGCAGGGTTTAAACAATGAAACTACAGACACCAGGTGCACCTCTCTGTAGAACCCTCCCAGTCTTTGCATGACTACTCTCATCAGGATTTTTTCATACTGCTAATTATTTTTGCTTCTTCCACCTCCATCTCTACTCTCCTCAGAGGCATGTTAAGAGCACATACTGCTTTCCAGGTGGCTGCACTCCACAGTGAGGGTGACTGACATTAAGTATTATTTCCCCTGTTCTTTCCACAACCTGCTTGTAATTTTGTTTCTTAATGATATCAAAGCACTATTTATTTGTGGACTGCGAAGTGGAAATGTAAGCAGCACACATTATTCCTTTTATTCTTTCTGTTGTACATTAACATGCAAACATCAACAATGAACATGTTACACAGTTCCATTATTTTGCCAGGTCCTTGCAAAGCTCCTTAATATAGCGTATATCTGTATTATTAAGAAGAAAACTGAATGCCCCAGGGTTCAAGAATTCTAACTTAAATGTGTGCACTGAGATCAGACCCAGTATTCCCTTTGATGTGCCTGAAACAGTCATCTTGCTCTCTTAGCTTACTACACTCCTTTCAGGACCTGTCCCCGATCACTTTCACTGCCATATTTCTTTGATGCTTTTCAGAGGACGGTGACCAGAAGGCAGACATGAAGTAAAATTGAACAGCAGGACTCAAGTCTGTTAATAACACCACATTCATGCATGAAGTCTCTCCAGGAACACATGGAGACATCCTTTAGCCTAAAGTATTTCAAAGTTCCTCAGCTCAGTTGGAAGGCAGAAGGTATTGTTTACGCAGTTCCAAGGATATCTATGCCTCTTTTACAAAGCTTGTAGTCCCTCTCCTGATACTTTCTACTGCAAACTTGGTCTCCAGATATATTTCCCTTTGAGAAGCAGTCCTTGATCAGTAACTTTCAATTCATCCATTAGCTCATCTCCAAATGGCATCCAATTGCAGAAATAGGTAGCTATGATATGACTATACCACTGAAACCAATGAAGCTCTGTAAAATAGGTGACTATTTGACATGAGTCAAGGTGGCCAACAATTGGATGCTGGCTGCTTTTCATAGTAATCTCAATGTTTTACCGCTTGGCAGTGTGATCAGGAACAGCAGTAAGAAGTCTGCCTGGCCAAATCCAAGAAAATTCGTTTCTCGTATTAGCATGTTCCACCTTTCTAGCAATAATGGTGTAAGAGCCCATACTTCATGAATTCATGTAAAAAAGCAGCACAGTATGGGTGTTGCAAGAAGGAAAGTGGGAACTAAGGCAAGAAAATACTTCCACAAGATGACTCAGGAATTTAAATATTTGCATGAAAATGCTTGAAAAGGAACACAACAAGGCAAAAGGTGAAGGAGCTGTAAAATATTGTAGTTACTAAAAAAGAAAGAACCAGAAGTAACAGCTAGTAGGAAACAGGTGGAGACAGAAATGAGCTTTATTTTAGAGGAATTTTGTGTATGCCTTGGTTGCACAAATAACAGATTGCTGAAGCCAAATATACTGAAGGTCATTTGAAAACACTGGGGGGGTGGGAGGGTTGAAGGGGAAGAAGCTTCTTCTGAAAGGAAAAGGTCCATAAAACATTTCAAAATCTTCAACACCTTAACATCAAAAAAAAAAAAGGACAAGATATCCTTTGAATATGACTATCATGAGTTGAGGAAGTTTAGGATTCAGAGATGTACAATTTAGAACTAGAAGTTCCAGAAGAACAGGAAAGTGGTGCTGTAGTTGTAAGATTACCAAAGCAAAAGCTTACTTGAACACCACATGCAGAAGAGATGGCTTCTGTGGTTGGGCTGAAGATTCAAGGCTAGAGTTACCTTGCAAGAAGATTACCATCAATCCGTCTGTTGTAACCATGTTCAACAAATCCTTAGCTCTATGATAAAGACTGTACATAAATAGCACCATGTTCAATATTTCACCCCATACCATTGCAAACAACAGGCCACTACTAGCACGAAGACTTCCGGTAAGTGCAGTCAAATACAGAATTGATTCTCTTTTCCAACACTTTTCCAGCCTTTTTATAAAAGTGTCAGAAGTGTTTGTATTTCAGAGAGAGAGAGTACAATCCAGGGTTCATCTGCATTATAGATAGTTAGCTTCTGCTAGAAAAGAGATTTCTCTTCCCCCCACTTCCCTTCATAGTGAAGATATAGGAAGTAAAATATATAACTAAGCTTTACAAACACAGCTTGTGGTTACTTCATTTCTTTGGACTACAGCAAGAGAAGAAGTGTTTTTGTAATGTTTCCCCACGGCAACAACTATCACTCAGATGAAGAGCAGAATTTTGTATGTTCGCATCCATCACTTAATCCAGTTTAGCATCTGCACTGACACTTCCTCCTAGTTTTCTGCATCCACGATGTCTCAAATTGATCTTTGTGACCATCACTGAAGGACGTTTTCTCTAAGTTCAAGGAGGGGTCAAGTCCTCTTTTCCCCTAAAGCAGAAGCAATGAGCAGACACTTCAGGATAAGCAGCCATATCAAATGTCTAAGGAAGAACGAAAATCCCAGATTATGAACCCACGGAGCTTCTATTCTGCCACTGTGGAATCCCTCCCTGGGGCTTCACTGCAATTCAGTTCCTTGGTGAAAGCAAGGAGACCGGATAGATGTAGTTATTTTTTTCTACAGTTACTCTTATTCTAGAGAAGCTGAAAAACATGTAGAGAGAATATGTGCCTTTGTGTGTCTGTAAATCCCAGTTGATAAACTGGAGCCTTGGACACTTAAACCGGCATATACACTTGCTTTAAAAGAATTAGAATTCAAACCAGCAGAGAGATCCATGAGCACTCCAGATAAATCCGTACAGGAATTGGGCCAAGGAATATTTATTTACATGCAGTAACACAGAAAGAACAAAGACTGAGAGATACTTGCAGCACAACACCTGGTATCATCGTGCACCAAGACATACTGGCTATTCATTTTCAGTGTTTTCCTGTGCTATTATTTTCTTTTTGCAAAGGCAACAAGTAACTTAGTAACTTGTCCACGAGGAGGAAAATCTGAGGTCTGCACTTTTACGAGAAAGCTGTTTCACTGCAAAACCATTCATTCTTCTTTCTGCATGACAGCAGGTTTTCAATAGCATTACCAGAAATACACCAGGGGCACCTAAAACACGAGCCACACTGTCCAAAAAGCTTCAGTTTGGAAGGCAATTCATAGAATACAAAGAAAAACAAACCATTACGCCACAATCAGCTGAAATATTACACAGCTCCAAGACAACATCAGAAATGACGCCATGACAAATACCGTATACGGAGAGATAAGTGACACTCAAAATTGGTGGAGTGAAAGAAACAGCCTCACCAGCTCACACAGGTCTAGATTCTTGTGTGAGTTTCAGTCTGAGCACCCTGGTCACGCATTAAAAATAGAAACTCCAGCAGAAAGCCACGGAAAGATTGCAAACTAAGCTTCTGGGAAGCAAACAAACCAAATTAAGCCTGTTTGGAGATGTCAGAAAAGATTTCCTTGTCTTGGGAGCACCCAGAATGCGTTAGCTGCTAAAATAATGAGAGCTTGCTTCTCAAATGGATTTCTACATCACAGCTGCTGGTATCTGCCTACAGAAGCACAGTTCTCCTTTGGTGTTTTAACTGACGCTGTAGTAGGCTCTGTAGGACTTTGTGAAACAGTAATACAGAAAACTAGTGGTGTTTTAAAGCCCAAGTCATTACTACTTGCTTATCTCTAACAATGACGACACTGAAGGGTCTTACCTTGTAGGTAATTCTCTATGTCTACTTGGCGGTTTGCCAGGATCATTTGGGAAATACCTGGGTAAACACAGCTAGAACACAGAAGGTATCAGCCCAAATTCAAAAACAAAAATAGTTGTGCTTTGTGACCGCTATTCTTCAGCCATCTCCACAAAATGATCTTTTGAATTTACAATTCAAAAAGGTCTTCTATTCCTTGCCTTTCCAGCTTTTTCAGCAACCAAGGTTACATCAAATGTCAGGTATCGTAAATGAAGCTATTGCCACCCTCTGTGCACAAAGCACCCAGACTGACTTTTAAATGCTTGCAATCTAAAATACTGAAGACCAAATCAATTGTTCTCTTGATTCTCCCTGATGGCAAGCTATACCAAATATACCTTGTGTGGTCTGGCTGAGACTTTTCTATCAGCTCCTAAGGAAAAGCATGGGTGGCATCTAAAACTATGATTAGGATAAAGAAAAAGTTTAGAGCAGAATATTATCCTGAATGACATGAAAAGGGCATTTGGGAGGGAAGCACAGTTGCATCACCTACTCAAATTTGAACAAAACCAGCAGATGTTAATTGCTTGTCTTCTGTTAAAGGTAGGTTTCCATTAGAAAGAAAGGCCAAAGCTAAATTCTGAAAACAATGAAAACAAATTAACCCAGAGCTGTTACTGTTGGGCTCTGCCAACATACACAATCTTTCAGAGTGCAAGAACAAACATGCTAATTAAGTAGGTTAGTTCAGAGTTCACCTATCCAACAGAAACTCAGTTTAAATGAAGCTGGTTAGCAGTAAATACCTTTACAGGGGAAGACATTACAAGAACTTGGGCAGAACATGAAGAACAGGACATAACACTTCACTGTCCCAAGACAAAATCAGTGGTTCTCCCACAATATTAATGGTCAGGAGCAGAATAATTAATGGTGGAGCAGGAAAACAATATTCACAAAAAACCCAGGTAGTGACTTGTGTCATTTCTGTGAAAAGAATGGCTAGAAGAAGGTAAAAAAAGGCACATTATCAAAGAGCACTGGTAGAGCGTTAATGTTGAACCATTCCGTATAAAGTAAACCTGACTGGCAGACATTGAAGTATATTAAAAAAAAAAAAATGTAAGTCCAAAGGACAGCAAATAGGATGTGATTAATCACTCCACCTGTGATAGATAATGTATCAAAGCATCAAACATACAATAGTTCATAACATCTTGGTTTTCCCTATGCTGGGATCCCAAATTAAAACAAAAGATATCACCAGACCTTCCTTACATCCAGAAGCAGAGAAAAGGGTTTGAATGTCCTGAAACCACTTTGCATTCCTACCACAGCTATACCCATTCAGGTTGATAACAAATGGAATAAAGAGCAGAAAACTTCAGCGTAAGTGATGTTTATCTGAGAATTTAATGGGAATAAGAAAATCCAAACCCACACACCCCCCAAAACACAAGTGGTCTCAGTGCTATCTTCTAATTATGGAAGTTTATCAGGGTGACAGACACAAGTATCCAACAATTAGTCCAGAATGTAACAGACACGTTAGAATAAAAATGTTCAGTTTTCCAAAGCCAGCAGCAATAATCAATTCAGCTTTAGCCATGTCAAAATAATAGATCTCACTGTCTAAATATGAGCTGAAATGCAACAAGAATACACTTTAGAATGAGATTCTGGGACAGTATTAGGAAAGCATGAAAAACATAGCTGAATGGATCTGTTAAAATAAATTGAGTTAACTGTTTAGCTTGAAAAGACCTGATTTATTGAACTGTAAGCAGAGACTTCAGTCGAATATCTTCTTCCTGTAGCATGCAGAATCTAAACCACAGTTCAGCTACACAAAATAATGAACAGTGCAATGTATTAACATCAACATTTACCTTTCTTTTATGCTTGATCAATAAAAAGTCTTGAAAACCATTTATTAGCTTTCTTCCTGACTCATTCTGGAAATAGTGTCAAACTAGACATAAGGAAAAAAAATAAAATTAACCACATTGTAATGTTCAACTCCGGCTTATATTGCTCAACAATTGCTAACCACTAAGACAACTAATATCTTCTAAGACTAGAACTAAGACTGCATCATTCAAACAGATGCACTCTAACTCATCAGCATCTTAACACGGGCATGTAAGACTGTATACACTCTATTACAAAGCAGAGATAAGAGTCAGAGAAGAAGTTGTCACAGAAAACATGCTACAGGTACACTATATGGACAGAGAAGGACCTGTAGAATAGGATGGCTATTCTTCATCTCTCTAAGCCTTTAACATGAACCCCACTCATGAGATTGGAAGTTTCCTTAGACCAAATCACCTGTACAAGTCTCCAAATAGAAAACTGGTAAGAAATATGCAGCGCTAAATCTACTTCCCCTCAAAAAAACCCAAACCAACCCAACACAGCTCCATGCCCTTCATGAGTTGCTAGGATTCAAAATTAATTTGTCTAGCATATTGCATCTTATTAAGTTCCCCTTACCCCCTTGTAACATCATGCCTTTCTTTCCCAGTCAAGACAGAAAAAATACTGCAGTTAAAATGGATAAAAAAACAACAACCAAACAGCAAATCAATAAAAACAGAATTAATAGCATGCCTGTTTGGAAGACAAATTCATTTGAACCATTACCAGTTACTAATAACCATTATGACAAAGTAATAACAATTTTCAGATGCATTGTTGGTCAGCCTGCTCTAAACTTCTGGGGAAAAAAACAAAACAAAACAAAAACCAAACAACACTGACACTCTCCCTGATGGTACTTTGCATTTCTAAGATGAGTTGGGTTTTGCACCCAATGACTATTCTCACAGGTAACACGTATTTATGCACAATAGCTAAAAGTCAAGATCCTAAAAGATGACTTGTATTTTTGCAGTCAAATGCAAAAGGTAAAGCAATAATAGGTTGCCTTGTCTGCATTTGAGTATCAGAGCTGAGGGCTTGAACTTATTTATATCATTTCAGGTTACCAACAGAAAATATATTGTCTCTGAAAGATTCAACAAGATGCCTCTCAGCCAGCAAGAACTCAAGTCATAGCCATTTTATAGATAATTATCTAAAATTTACCTGAAAAGAAATTATTTACAGCATGGTAATCTGATGTGTTCTTACACTGGAAACCTTAGCCTTCCTGCTTTGCATCAGCATTTTTATCGTCCCAGTAACCTGCAAGATCCTTATCTAAACTTCATACTGGATACACAACTCCTAGACTCTCTCTGTAGTCAAAGGAGAAAAGTACACATCTTTCTAGGGGGCGATTCATCCTCTAAGGTTAATATCCACGTCTCCAAAAGGTATCAGTCTCTCTCTGATGACTCTAAAAGGGGCCATGATATCTGACAGACTGGACTTCTAGATTACCTAGTTAGGGGAAACTATTCACGCCCTAGTGAATGAAGAGGCAAAGTAGAGCACAGGATGTTCCATGGGATCTCTCCACCGTAGTATCTTCCATGATGGCATACAAATACAAACCTACTGCTAACTCATCTTCCCCAGACTTCGCATGCTACTTGATCCTATCACAGAAATCCAGCTGTGACTTATTGGTAAAAACAATCATGTTCAAATCTCTCTTTCACTAGGAATAGGAAGGACACTAGAGCATGAGTGAGGTACCTCTCGTTTTTGACACAGCCTGGACACTAAGCAAAGTAGGCAGAGTATTTCTTCACTACCCCTTCAAAGATAATGCTGTACTACTTGCTACAAAGCAGGGTCACTCTCCAAGATGCAGCAGCAATAAACGGACCTGCTGCATGGCCGCTAACTGACTGCATATTACATACAGCTTGAGTTTTCTTCTGAAGACTGGATTAAGTCAAGGAAAAAATTTGTAATGCCAGCTTCAACACACTTAAAAAAAAAAATGTACTTCAGTGGAGGGTTGCATAGGCAAATGGCAACTGTTGGGGTCATTCTGCAGTCACTCACAGGGTCCCCATTTCAGGGACAGAGACACCGCAGGGTTGCAAGCGTAGTGACTCCACATCGATCTGTATGGCTTCAGAAATCCGCATCTTAGGTATCAGGAAGGTACAGTAAGATAGATTGAAAGCATTGAACTATTCATCTTGGTACTTCAGCAAGCAAAATGATTATCCAGTTCACACTGGAGTGTTTCACCTGTTCCTCTCAGCTGCCTTTTATCAAAGTAAAGCCTTGTTTGTAGCAGGAGTTTTTCAAGAACAGGTGGCTTTAAATCATAAGTAGTCTATCAACTGCAGTGTGTTCTGGATGTATTTATTCACCAAGCTGGAAATACTGCAAGCACCAACAAAGGATTCCAGATGTTCTTTCTGGAGACAAGCCCTAGTATAGTCCAAATCATTAGCTTCCCCAATGGCATGATGATTCAGATATTTTGCTGTATGATAACAATATCCACTGTAGCAGAGTAAGAATTACAGCATGTGCTATGGTAACTGAAGAATCACCATTTCAGCAGTGATAGCTTTTCACCTTAAGGAACAACTAGAACTTACATTGCTTAATGCTCACCCTCCCTTTCATGCCCATTTTTTTTGGTTGTTACACCCATCTTATCATTACACTGCCATATCACTATATTTCTATTTTCAGTTCAAAAGCAGAGCAAGCTTAAATGGTTATCTACATCTAAAAGCTTCAATCACTAAAAAGATTTAGGCACTTATTGCATGACTCAGTCCTAATACTTGAAGCAAGATTAAATTTATTCTTTTTTATCTTGAAAGATAATTTCTCTGACCAGCATCGCTCTGATGCTGTCTTTTTTATGATGCCAGAAAAAGAGAGAAGGAAAAAAAAAGTTTCTTCTTCCAGAGTCCCCTTCACATAGGACAATTCAGTTCTTTCCCTTTTTGCTGAGTTTCATATTATGAAACTGCACATAGGAATGTGACTAAAGCAATTTTTCCTATGTTGTCTTATTTTTAAATAAAGAAAACTGCTCTTAAAACTTGTGGGGTCGATATTGCACACCACCAGTTTCAGCATAACAAAGATTAATATGGTAACAACACAGCAGAATTTTCAAAAAATGTCAACAAGAAGTTTAGTTAAGGTCTCTCCAGAGGCTGGTCTGGAAATCCAGGCCAATACACAGTAAGGGACCTATGCTAGGAAGGGCAATGAAGCATATGTTGCTCCTGTGACACCTGATGTTGAAGTATGTACTGATTTCTTCATGCCCAAGACTTTCAGCATAGCCCATACCTGCTGGAAGGCATTTTCTTGATCCTCTCCTCAAGCTTTCCACCACTTGCAACATGGAGGTGAGATGGGGGCCTGTGCTGTTACCCTTGGATTGCAGTACAGCGTGCTGGTGAGCTCAGGCACTTATTGTGTCTTAGGCTCAGAGGTTAGAAGATGCCACGAGTAATAATCAAAAAAATACAAGAATTTAGTCATAGTTTTAAAGAGACAGTCACAAGTTCATAAAAGGTAGTTTTCTTTCATTTCCTCACCTACATTTAATCTTTTTGTGCTAATATTGTCTTTAAAAAGTCTCTCTTTTGGCTGGCTTGCTTTGCTCCCAACAAGGTGCTAGTCAGGAATTCAGGCTTTTTACATATTTTCTTTCTTCTTAATACAGTGTATTAGCTATTACTGCCAAACTCCCTTTTCTCTTTTCATATTTTAATTATTATTAAATGTGAGAAAGAAAGGAGGGGAGAGGACAGAGGAAGCTATCTTAGCCCTTCCTTCAGGAGAAGACAATCTGACCAACCATCTGAGCAGAATAATTTGTTGATACAAAGATGCTAAAAATGAACTTGACTCAATATCACAGTAAAATGAAGATGCAGAGAGGATTGCTAGGATTAAGTACTTTTATAATAGCCTTGCTCTGTCTAATGAGCCAAATTTATCTAAATTTCACAAACATACATCTTTAGGAAATTCAAGAAATAGTAACATTTCAAGCTACTGGAAGTGCTGCAAAAGCACAGATCAAAGCATTTGCAATTCTCCAGTCCCTTATGCATTCGTCAAATAGGGATTGAAAGAAAACTGGCTTTAATTTAACTGTCTGACAAAGCACTGCAAAACACAGTAATAATGGAAAGATTGACATTTAGTGTGTTATGCTAATGAAAAATTAAATGAACCTGTAGACCTTACAATGATGAATTCAGACAGTTAAAATATCTTATCCTGACATCATTGCTATAACATTATTTTCAAGCTCAGTTATATTATTCTTTACAATCTTTTCAAATTCACAGTTTAAAAGCAAACCTTTCAAGCAGTTTGCAGTACCTTTGATGACTACAGAGGTTCATTTCAGGAGAAATTTTTACATAATGGCCCTGTCACGAGGTTGAAAAAAGAAAAAGTCAGAAAGCCTTATTTGTATCTTTCTATAATGACAGTTACAGCATAAGATTTTACATAAACCTAGCAATACATTGCTATACCAAACTCAAAAAAGATCACATAAGCAACAGTACAGTATCTGCCCATGACAACATATACAAGGACAACAGTTACTAAAACTGATGAATGCTAAAAAGCAGAAGACAAACTCACAGATAACACTTCCCTTATGCAGACAGACTAAAATGCGGAAGTCATGTTTCATCTTCAAAGAGCAAAGTTTTTTATTTTCTTTAAAAGTGCAATTGTTGGGGTTCATAAAGCTATTGTAAATCACAAATGCTATATTTCAGCAGTTACCCTACCTTATAAAAACTTTCTGACTGTACTATTTCCTCAAGAACTTGTAGTGGCAAGAATTCGGGCGGAGCAAACTAGAATTAAAAAAAAAAAGTCTGGAAAAACATATAAGCAACAAACAGGAAACATTATTCAAAAGAGAACAAGTCAAAAGCATTTCTAGCCTGAGCTGGAGGTGTTTCCTTCCATAAAGATGACTGACCACAGTACCCTCAGAACTATAGTTGGGCTCAGGTTCTTTCATTCTCCTCCTTGCACAAGCTCCTCAGAAAACACATATTCTCTGTCACCTTCTAGATTTGAGGTTACCAAAACCCCATAGTAGCTCCCAAGTTATTCATTATGGGAGACTCAATTACACCACAATCCAGTCTTTTAAAGAATGAGAATATAGAGTGTATACAACTCCCCTGAGGTATCACAGTGTTGGGTTTTGGTCAAACTACTACACACTGGTTTTAAGCAGAAATTGGTTTTCCAGTTAAAAGCTGATTATATCAAAATACTGAGCCAAAAACATATTCTCCAGTTCTTAGAAGAGAGACGTATGAGCTCACTTTTAGTTGCAGGCAAGATTTATACAGACACTCATGGGACATAGACTCACTGCATGTGAGGAGAAAAAAACAAAACAATACCTCCAACAGCCACAGAGATAATCCGCTAACCTCCTGCTACTGCACATGCAACTTCCGTATGGTAGACAGCATGGACTCCTGTTGGCAATTTTAGGTCTTTCTTCCTAAGGCAGCATACTTACCAGCCTCGGTGCTGTCTGGATCAATAAACTTCATTTCTGCCCTTGCTCTCTGAACATAGATTCTCCACAAGACGTGTTGAGGATTTTGCTTCCACACAGTGAGTTATTTTCCAGAGCACATCCACTTGCTGCTAAGTAGTCCCTGCCGCAAATGGCTGGTTTTGACTTCTTGACAAGATGGAAAGCCTGCTTTACAGCTTAAATATATTAATCACAGATTTATTGAGAGGATTAGTAAATCCCCAAGTTGTGGCATTAAGGTATGAAAACTAGCATCTCCTTGCTCAACTAGAATAGTGTTAGCTCACTTTTCTCCTATAAATCTTCTAACTACTACTAGGAAGCAAGATGTACTTTGCAATGGTTTTAAAGTCCACTAATTTGATAATAAAACCCCTCCCACATATTGGATATAGCCAGTATGCCCTGTGTCAAAGAGGAGAAGAGGAGCCTCAGCTGTATCACATAAGCCTCCAGCTCAAGAGATGCAAACACCAACTAAGTACCATTAAGTCAACACAGAAGTCACATGTAAACCAACCACCAGGGAAGGCAGGGCAGGAGAAGGGCAGAGTCCCAAGACAATCCCTAAGCTCATTCTGTAGGATGTGATCTGGCCAGAAGGTCCCTCATGCTTCCACTGGAAGAAGACAGGTCTTTCTCCCTCAGGCTTTTCCCATCTCACTTCTCTTATGACAGCATGAATGATTGTTTCTAAGGTGACCACCCATCTGCTCATTAAACTGCATTAAGAAAAGGTTAGACTAATATCGAGGCAGACCAGTGGTTTTTAGGAAGGTGGGTAAACTGATATTGTAGTAAATCCTGGAACAAACAGCCTAGAGGTAACCAGCTCTGGGTGCTACGTCAGAGGACAGGTTTGCTGAGGAAGCACAAAGATCTCGGGAAAAGCTTCTTCACTTCCTGGGGGGAGACAAAAAGGACTATTTTTCTCCATACACCAGACTGGCTGCACTAGAGAGTGAGACCCGTTTGTCTTCAGTGAGAGCCTGCTCAGCAGTCTCAGGAGGAAATCTCTGGAGACAGAGCCCTGGCCATGCTTTTGCTGCACTGATAGTGACAAGAAAGCAGAATAGAGAAACAGCTCCTGACTTAGCACCGCTCTCAGTGATGCTTCACAGAGCATCTCCAACCAGCCCTTCCAGCAGCTGGTAGGTGACCAGAGCATAAACCACTATCAGACTGTGTTGTCCATACCAGCAGAATTACCATTACTGGACTATACTGTCCATGCTGATAGATGTACCTAAGAGGAGCAATAGGTCATTGTGTAACATATATTATGCCCATAAATATTCTATCACCAGTCAGAGGATTGCATACGGGATGGAACCTGTCCCAGGAAACCAAGTTCTTATCCACAGACATGGCTGAGTCTGCCACCAACGATGTGATTTCAGGAACCAGAACCATTTTACAGGAAATGTGCCCATTTATAATGCATATAGACATGCCTCACAGTTGTAATGCATATTAAAAATATGCTGCCCCATTAAAGAGATCACACAGTGCCCTATAGTGCCTCTTTAGGGACCAATATTAACCAGATCAGGACAACTACTGCAAAATTGCAGTAGTTTTACCCCTTCATCACAACGGCTTTCACAACTTCAACTGTTAAGGGGAAAGAGCCACCACACTTCTGCATTCGGTGTCAGAGTGGTACACAGCACATTTAGAGTATTGGTGAAATACCACCTTCAGTCCTGACGTGCACGTGGAATACAAGTGCAGACCTGCATGAGAAGGGCACCAGTAAATCCGGTGGGATTTCCACAGAACATGAGAACATTCGCACATATTGCAGCTCACTTTGGTCTTTCAACACAAAAGTATCCCAGATCTGTAGCCAGAATTACTAACACTAGTGTTTTCTGGATGGTTGTTGGGAGGAAATACACACACCAACTCCTCTGCTCCCCCCTCCTCCCCAGAGTCAACTGCACTTGTCATAGCAAACGAGCAAGAACCAAAGTACCTCTCCAATTAAAGCCAAGTTACTATCAGAGGCCTGTTATATCACTATTTTAATCAGCAAACATAGGACCCTAAATGGTCAGACAGTTTCGTAGATAGCAAGTGAAAGGCAAGATAATAGTTATCATGAAAATCCATTCTAACCGTCCATGCTTTGAAGAGCCTTGGTGGATGATTTGAAAGTGATTAAAAGTTAAAAAAATTCAACCTCCTTTTCTGCAAAACAGTTCCTGTGGTTGCTTAAGCAAAAGGAAAGATGATACCATCTCCTCTAACAACATTTGCGTCAGAGCAACAGCTTGCAACAGCTAACACTGCATTTCTGTGATCACACAGAATTTCTGGCCAGTACCATTTTCAGGTATTGTTTTTCTCCTTCCCTGAAAGCATGACAGGTCCACGCAGAGAGCACAGCATTAGGAATAAGAGCAAGGTGCATGTAAGAGCCTGTTCAGTTCCATATCTAATAAATTGATAGTTGACAAGTGAGTAACAGCTGTTCGCATATGGTTACTTGTTCACCTGAATTCAAATAGACACTTTTTTTGTATTATTGCTGTGGATAAGACATATCTACCTCTTCTTATCCTTCAAGTGTCACAGCAACTTCAAATATTTGAATTACAGGGGAAGTTTTCCATGTTTAATAACAGCTCCTTTTGTAATAAGGAAGTCCATATTCCCTGTGTTTGTGAGCTGTACAAATGAAACTAAACAAGTAATAACTACTTGTACTAACAAGTACCACCATCAACACAATGAAAGTAATAACCAAACAGCTCTGTTGGATGCTTTAGGACACAGTTGTGCTCTCCCAGCCTGTGACACCAACAGTGGGACAAGGCAAAACAACACTTCCATGTTTAGTTCCAAAAAGGCCAATCCCATGCAGATTCTCCATGACGATCTTGGCCAGTGATTGCAGTAAAGTTGTACAGACTTTTTTAATGAAACAGGCACCTGTACACACCTGGAGTCCAGAGCCAAGTGCATCGCCAGTTAGCTAGGCTTAGAAAGTTGCTGTGACAAATACAGCCTTTCAAGACCTGCCTTCTAACACTTTGTTTCAACATTTTTCCTTTCATTACATAGCCTTGCAATTTTTATCTGCTTAAGAGCTTTTCCTTTTTCTCTTTCCAATCTAACTGCAAGCCTTGCCAGGACATCTCAGAAGATCCTCACAGAAGAAATGAGCACTTTGCAGAAGTCTCCCACGTACTCAGGGTAAGAGATGGGATCAGTATAGTAAACCTCTTCCGCCATCAAGAAGTCTGTCCAGTCAGGCACTAATGGCAAAGACTAAAGCTGCTCTTTTTTGACACCATTTTCTCTGCAGAAATATGGGTTTCAGTATGACACTGGGCAACATGTACTCTACCTAGGGTTGCTATCCCATATCACTTAGGAGGGCATCCATTCACACCCAGGGTCTGGAGATAGTAGTTTTCACCCTTGTCAGGAGCATTTGGAAACTAACACGCACCCAGAAACCCCACAGACTTACGCTTTATTCAGCAGAGGAGACTGGTTTGAGACACACTTCACTGGACAACAATTGTCTTTTCCCCTAGGTTGTTAACAGTCCTTTTTTTCCCCACTCCTCCATGTATAATCTCCCCGTTGAATGGGCACATGCTATATCATAGTCAAGGGAATAGGCTTAGTGCAGGACAGTGTCCTACTGCAAGAGCAATTCTACTCTACACTGTAGATGCACCCTTTACAATAAAACCATAGAATGGTTTGGGTGGAAGGGACCTTAAAGATCACCAGGTTCCAACCTCCCTGCCATGAGCAGAGACATCTCCCACTAGACCAGGTTGCTCAAAGCCCCATCCAACCTGGCCTTGAACACTTCCAGGGATGGGACAGCCACAGCTTCTCTGGGTGACCTGTTCCAGTGTCTCACCACCCTCACAGGAAAGAATTTCTTCCTAATATCTAATCTAAATCTACCCTCTTTTAGATTAAAACTGCTACCCCTCAAGTACCTTACAAGACAAGTATGTTGTATACTTCCAAAAGATAGCTGAACTTGGCAAAATATTTACCATTATTTATGCATTCCAGTATTTATTATTCTTGAGTACTGATCATAATCTACATCAATAAACTCAAGTGTACAGACTGAAATATTAACACCTCTTGACTAAAAATAATCATTGAGGCAAAATTTAATACATAGAAAAAGCCCTGATGAACAGAAACTGATTTTTTATTTCAGCAGTTCAAGCCTCAGTTTGATTTATTATTTTTTCTTCTTTTACAACTTCACAGCAATGCTGCTCTTTTGTTTTACAAGTGAATCTAGAAAACAGTGCCAAAAATGTGTAAGTAGAAAGGCTTTTTACTGCTCCCAAATTGGAACTTCTACAAATACTACAGAAGAGATTTTCAGACAGTTTTCCAGATTGCAGATGTTGGGATTAACATCAGAACTTTTGTGTTCTTTACCTAGCATTTAAACCTTCAGATTTTTTGCAATGATTAGTGTAAGTTCGAGTAAAATATTTTCACTGATGTAAAATATGTAGCTATTTCCACTGAAACTGATAGCTGAACTCCCACTCACTTCAGTGGAATCTGGATATAGACAAGGATATGCATTATTAGTCTGATGACATACAGTGTAATCAAGCTAATGAATTTGACAACTTCAGGCTGAAAAGTACAGATTGAGGCATGTGCTGTTGACAAATGTAGAAAAACATGACATTTTCAAGCAAAATATTGCGTACCGAATGTAATGTTTAAAAAGGCAGTTTAATTAGACATATCATATTTTTTTATTATTTTGAAAAGCCATAACTAGAAAAATTTTCAAATGGTTGATAGGAGAGAAAGAAAAATTTTTCACTTCACTGAGATGGAACTCATTCATTTGCATATGAGCAAACATGTGAACTCCGACTAGGAGACTTTTGCAAGTTAGAAGAAAGTAAGAGTTCAAAAGTGGCACAGTAAACTGACAGTAAGCAAAGCATTTCTTTTTCCAGACATACAGTAACTTATCTTGGAAAAATCACGAAGCCTCTCCAAGGTCCTCCAAACCAGACAACCCTCTTGGCATGAGGTAAAATTCACCAAAGTAAATATTTTTAGTTATTCTTTTATTACTAACTAGCTCAAATTTTGACAGTCACTAAGTCCAAAGCTTGCACATCATCTTCCCAAGCATTTCGGCAATGCACGAAGTAGCATGTATGATACTTGCCATACAGCAGTATGACTTTTCTTAAAAGTGTGAGATGTAGACATGCCAATTGAATTGTCTCCCTAAGCAAATTTTAAAACATTACTCCTTCTCAAAAAGAAAAATGTAACCCTAAAAATAAGTTGGGGTGGGGGGTGGAACGGGGAAGACAACCAAGTCAAAATTACTTTTGCAACTAGTATCCAAACATTGCAAATGCATCTACTTCGTTTCAATGATACAGATGACCTCATTTAAGAGAAAATATTTTAAAACTTCTGCTTCAAATGGAGAGAAGATTCGGGTTCTCCATCTCACAACATTTCATACAGGTTTACCTCACTCATCAACTCCCTCCTCCCTCCATATTATCCCATAATTCTTTCAGATCTTCCAGTAACCTAATTGTAAATCTGTGTATAACATCAGAGAATAAATTAATCTTCAATTTTACAATTCATGTTGTTATTCAACCTTCATAAACAACATATCTCAAGAAGTAAAAAGAGCTATTCTTTGTATCCGTGGAATGTTATTACCCCTTACTATTATTTATTAAAAAAAAAAAGTGAAATTAATATACCGAAACAACCCTGAGTCTCTTTAATCCCCTTGGAAAGGCTTTATCCACGTTTATTATGCTGAAAATGTTGAACAGACATCTGTACATCTTTTTACAAGAAAAAGAATATGTAATTATGTGGAAAAGAAGATCGGTGGATTCATATTAGTGAGACTTTAGAGCCACACTCAAGTAAAACAAAGTTTTGTTTACCATTATTTGCAGTGAGGGTAAAAAAACCTTGCATTGTTTTGAAAATGCTCATAAAAGAAATTTGAAACCACATTGATTATCTGTGATGTTTCAGCCATACATTCATCTCGAGACAATGTTCCATAAGTTTCTTCACTGCATCCAGAATCAATGGGGAGCTCTGGTCATAATTTACTGGTGCCTCAGTCAGCAGAGGTATTGGCCAGGTGCTTTCAGATACAAGGTGTAATGACTGAATATACCAAAACAAGGTGTAATGACTGAATATACCAAAACAAAGTAACACTTCATCTTGCTTTCTGTCTTATGAAACTTCTTCAGTCCCATTTCATTATTCAGGTGTATTTCCACCCACTTTTTTTTTTTTTATATCCTACACAGATTTCTAGGAGTATCTGTGGCTGAGATTAACGCCACATGCAGCAGTCAAGCACCACAGTTCACAGCACAGACTGTTCCCTGTGCAGTGAGCAAGATGTTTCTTGTCATACATAATTCACAAAGCAAATTAAACATGTCAGAGTCAGTGAGTGTTGTGAAAGCTCACAAAGGAGAAAGGGACTCTTGGAGCTCAATCAACAGATGGGAAACAGCAAGGTAATAATGGGCTCACCAATTACTTACAGGCTGAGCTTTAAAGACTTTGACCATCTCAGAGCTGCTGTCATAATACCAAGGTGAAACTTAAAACACATTTCGAGATTACTGAGAGAGCATATCTTCTTGGCAAGGTATCTCATTGAAAGAAATGAGAAAGAAGTCTTCCTCTCTATACAAAAAGGGTCAATTTCCCCCAAAGTGCAGAATTCAGATAATTTACAACTGGAGGGCTGTAGTAATAGAAACATAAGACATTCTTCTACTTTAGTTTTAGTGAGGTAGAAGTGTTTCATACAAATAGTTGCAGCATTACTCAGTGCAATCTGTGGCAAACTTGAAAAATTGAAAATGTGTGAATGAGTGCTTTTAAAACCCTTTATGAAGGTTTAAATTTATCAAGATGAAAACTCTGATATAACTTTCTCTTGTTTTATGTCATTGCTATTGCTCCTTCATCATCACTTAAATAACTTTGTTCGTGTTAGTTCCAGAGCTGGCTTACACAGAAACCAAACCATTTCGTTGCAAGTGCCAAGTCAAAATTGACAACCACTGCTGCCTTGTCACAATTCTACTTTTGGGTCCTTCTCATGAAGAGGAGGCAGTTTATGCCAACAACCTTGGCAAGTAGACAGTTCTCTGTTATCAATCACATTTCCTGGTAATTATACTATCATTCATAATAAATTGCATGGTCTTTTCATTACTGTAACTGCAATTCTTTCTCTCAGTTTCTCTCATCGGTCTTTTAAGAAAGGGCTGTGGGTTCTCATCTGAGCACCAGAGGTTAAAAGAAGGAAAGAATCAAAAGGGGGAACTTAAATGAGTAAGGGAACATAGGGCACAAGGAGAAAGGAGTTGGTATAAGAAAGCAAGTTAAACAAGAATATTCAATGTTTCAGGTCTTTGGACTAAAGTTTCCTTGTGCTCAATGTCAGAAGTTTCTGTTCACTATTCCAGAAAATTTTCAAAAGGCAGAAAATTACTTACACAGGAGAAGTTAGAGACAAGATATCTATGTCTTTCACCAAATGTCAGTATCCCAGGAAACTCATGATAAAAATTATTATGTAAAACCAACTCTAGATGTGCAAACACACAGAAGCCAGTCATCCAAACTTTGATCAGGAGCAGCACTTACTAAAACACTTATCCCGTGGCCTCATATTTGATTTTAAGAAGTCTTTTTCCATTTTTCCCTCCCACAGGAAACACAAACTCCTGCAACATGGGTTCTTCCCACAAGCTGCAGTTCTTCACGAACTGCTCCAGTGTGGGTCCTTTCCATGGGATGCAGTCCTTCAGGAACAGACTGCTCCAGCATGGGTCCCCCACAGCATCACAAGTCCTGTCAGCAAACCTGCTCCATCATGAGCTCCTCTCTCTCTATGGGTCTACAGGTCCCCCAAGGAGCTGGCTCCAGTGCAGGTTTCCCACAGGATCACAGACTCTTTCAGGCACATCCACCACATCCTCCCCAAGCTGCAGGTGGATATCTGCACTACCATTAATTTCCATGGCCTGCAGAGGGACAGCCTGCCTCACCATGGACTACAAGGCAATCTCTGCTTCAGCACCTGGAGCACCTCCACCCCCTCCTTCTTCACTGACCTTGGCGTCTGCAGAATTATTTCTTCCACATTCTCACTCTTCTTTTCTGACTGCTGCCGACGTTGTGCAGTTCTTGCTTCC
>VXAK01009185.1:134510-152249 GCA_013399435.1 Arenaria interpres
ACAGAGGCTCTACCACCATTGCTGATGGGCTCAGCCTTGGCCAGCGGTGGGTCCATCCATGCAGCCAGCTGGCATTGGCTCTCTCCAACATGGGGGAAGCTTCTAAGCAGCTTCTCATAGAAGTCCCCCTGCTACCAAAACCTTGCCACACAAACCCGATATACATTGTCACCGCTATTTTGAAACATCCTCGCATTGCCGACAGACCTCTGTAAAGGAAAGGGATTACTGTGATATTACTGCTGCTTACTAAACTTTAATAGCTAGAAAACTGGGCCATCATTTTGATAAGTGATATTTTCCATACGTTAAGAATTATGCAAGTAGTCTCTTTTGTAACAAAAAAGAAAAGTATTCTCCAAAAATCATTCCAGAAATTTTAAAACATCCCTTTAAAAAAAAGATATTTCCCCCTTTTTGTCACTCTCCCCAGTGGTCAGCTAAGCCAGGTTTCACAGCATTATTCCTTTAAAGTCTGTTTTACAGGTGACTGAATGCTAGAAAAATGAGCAAAATGCTGCCTGCAGTATTTATGCTTATTTGTCACAGCTTGAAATTGGGCTGGGACACTGAAAGCATTTCAGAGCTTCTGCAAATCCTCCCTTTGGATTATTTACAACCTGTTGATGCATATTCAGGAACACACCGTAAAATATCATTAAAGTGATAAATCTGTCTTCAACTACTATGAGCTTCCCCATCTCCTCACACTCTTTGATACATTGTCAGTTGTTGTTTTCCTTCCACTGCTAACCCAAATAAGATATCTTTTTAATAATAAAACAGTCAGATTGAAAGTGCATGATGCTGAGATACCTCTGTGATATCCTTACCTATGGCGCTATAACTGATAAAGACACTGTTTCACTGGAAAACAAATGATACTGGATGAAGAACAGGAGTGACAACTATTTATTGCAAATGGATGCTGCAGATATCAGCTGGAAGCTAAGCTGCATTTCATTGTAATTAATTACATTTGGGTATACATGTCACAAAAATATACAAACTGTTCCCATCCATGGCAGAAAATCTGCTTTTTTGACACCAACGTCTATGGTACTTAAACAGCAACACTGCTGTTGCTGGAGTTTATAGTTCAAATTCTTTCCTTTCAACACTCCAAGTCTCCATTCTATAAGCATCTCTTTTCCTCCTCCCACTCCCCGTGTTTTGTCTTTTTTTTACCCAAGAAGCTTCTTCAATTAAAGTCAAGAGAAAGCAGCAGTTAAATTCTTGCCATCATTTCCCTTCCCATATAGTAAGCAAAGTTGTTTTTGCTAGAAATATCCATATTCTAAAATATTGGGAGAATGTCAAATTCCCCTAGAGTGCAGTATTTCTTTGCTTTATCACAAACACCTGTACACTAAATGGCACCTGTCTCACTGAAGAAGGAAGTTTTCCCTCTTTCTGAAGCACTTAGGTACATAGTGTACTGCAAGCCATATTTTGTGTTTATTACATGAAAGAAGAAAAAAGCATCCCAGTACATATTCCCTTTCCCCAGGTGACTACCAAATTGCAGTCAACTGTAATTCTCAGAGAGACTGGGGACAAAGCAAAAGTGCTTATTCAGCAAGCAGGATAGTTCACAAGTTAAAGGGATAGAGTGCATAAGTGCACGCTAAGTCTCAGTAGAAGTTGAATGCATTTTAGCAGTGGGATATTTCTGCCAATACCATCCTTGATGATACAGGGCTCAGCACAGTTCTAGAAGAACTACACAAATAGTGAAGGAGCAAAGATTAAACCAGCATTTTATTGCTCAAATATTATGAAGTCTCACATGCAAGCACACAGAAAAAAAAAAGAATAGAATACCTCTCCAATGAAAGTTACAACACAGCCAAGAACAACAATTTTTTTTTTTAATTATTTTTCCAGTATAACTAAAACAAAGGAATCTTTCCTGCCAACACTCTTCCCCAAGGCATTGCCCTTGCCCTGCCCTAGCCGAAGCATCCTTTAATCCCTCTCCTCAGGGCTGTGCTACAGCAGCAGCAGACACGATGGACCACAGCTTGAGATTCACTGAGGTTTTTGTCCTAGGAAACACAGTACAATTATCATCCAAAGGAAGATGGTACATTACCTGTTAACTGCCTTTTGCTTTATCTGCAAGCTCTTAAACGACACAACCACTAAGAAGTAATCCTATCTCTTGAAAATGACTAGTTAAACTGCTCCTGCATCACAGCACCAAACCCTGGCTTTGTATCTAGAGCCACACAACTAAATCATGCACTTCACTGCCCTCTTCTCCTTCATACAACATGTGCCTCACACAAGGAATACTGCCATCTAAGCCAAACTTCCCTATGTAATGGAAAAAAAAGAGAAGAGAAAAAAAAAACAGGCGAAGAATTCCTTACGGTCTGAGTATTTATTAAACTAAGCAGAAAAATGCAGTCAGGTTGATAATCCATTTTCCCTGTTCCTATCCTATCCAGACTCCTAGACAGTTCTTGGCACTGCAGCTTCCAGAAAAACCTGTTTTCCTGGTACAGCTTGCCCTTCCGCTGAGCAGTATTTAGAAGTTTGAATTGTTATTAGACCTCTCAAATTGCTGGTTATTCAGGAATTAACCAGAAATTTTACCCAGGATATTTTTGTCTCAAGAAAATTTCTCCTTAACCCGTCACCTTCTCAAGATGATTTGTTTACCTCTTATGCTCTTGTAGAGAGGATACTGGTGATCTCGGATGATTGTTACCCCTATTTCTCTGGTTTACGGCTGTGTTAGCATATGCTATCTGCAAAACCAGGAGAACATTCCATGTTTATTAGTGTATTATTCTTATGGGAAGAGGAAAAATAACAAGTAATTTCCATTAGACTACTGTATTAGAAAATGGAAATATCATACATAGCAGCTATCAACATGGTTTAAAGGGGTTTTGTTGTTGTTTATTGAAAACTCTTTCAAGTCCAAAAATCAGAAGGTCAGAATTAATTCTCAAAAATATTATCTCAGATATTGAAAAGGGAAAAATACCCTGCATCTTGCACTTATTGCTATTTACATCAAGTTATAGTGAAGCCATTTTTGCACATTTTTTAAAGACAACTTGGACCATTTTAAGGCATGTATACTACCATACAGGTCAGTGAGATGGAAGCTCATGATAGCAGGCAACACAAGGGACAAGAGCTATATAAGAGGAAGAGATGTCTCCAGTCTGTGGGCATAAGTCTCACATTTTGTCTAAGTTGCTTCATTTTGATTACACTTCCCCAATAATATATTTTTTCAAGCCAGATATTAGCTTTGATTTACACAGAATTAACTACTAAGCAATTCAAATAGTCAATAAAATAGCAACCATACATAAAAATTGTGTTTCTGCTGTAAGCAAAAATGAATTTGTAGCATCAAAAGAATTCCAATTCAAAATTATAATAACTGTTGTCCAAAAGTTACACTACGCCTAGTGCTTTATTTACCTTTCCTTAAAAGTGTCTGTAAGTAACTTCAAATGTAACAGGTTACTGAACTGGAAGTAAAATTATACATACCTTGGAGGGGGGTTGGGAGGGCAAGCTTTATTTAATTACTAGTTATTACTCTGGCAAGAACGCCTGGAGAACATTAGGGCAAAGATCAACTGTATAAACTATAACTGCCATCCCTACCCAAAATGTCAGCATCTCCAGATCTGTAAAGCTTTCTGAAGCAGAAATCCTTTCCTCTCCAAATCAGGCAAGCTCAGCTGATCATTTCCCATTTACTCTCAGTCATACGACACAATAAATTCCTCCACCTGAGCATCTACTTGAGGGTTGTTGGGCACCTCCCCAGAAATCAAAATATTTCCAACTTTTCCACAGGACAAGACAAATCAGGGTAGTTAATTTTCATGTAAGTATTAATATTCAGTGAGTGGTCTCTGGCTATTACAGCAACCCTCCCAGAAGAGGGGAAACAGCTGCTCTGAAAAGCTGGGCTGCTTTTCTGTAGACAGTCACTCATCTCAGTAGGCACCAAGTCTTGTAAGACCCCTTCTAACTGCACAGGATCAGAGCTCCTGACTGGAGTGCCTTTTGCAGAAAGAAAAAAAACAACAAAAAACAACAAGCTGGCTGCTGGCAGGAATGATAACTATTTCAGAGACAACTGTAAGAAACATTTCAAGAAGTCGCTAGGTCGTGCCACAGTCTTGAACACAGATAACGATGCTGTGCAGAGAGGACTTGTGCAGGGTCAAGCACTGCAGCCTCCCAGAGGGGCTCCCCCAGAGAAGCCCAATGCTCTGCAGCTGTGAAATTCTCAACACTTTTCACTTGTTTCTGACAACACATCAACCCCAAAACACTCCCTGTGCATCTCGTAAGTCCTATCTTGGCCTGGACTCAGAGGAATGAGAGTGCTGGGTTTAGACCAAATGTATCTTGGCTCCGACTTGTAACACAAAAAGCATTGGGCATTTTATGTACAGCAAGATGTTGGTATGAAGGCATATTGTAACAGTACACTGAATATTGCACACAGGGAGATGGATGCAGACATGCTACATCAAGATTTACAGATATTAGAGAAATTCCTAAATACTTAGAAAAGCTTGACAAATTTCTTAGTTTCCAAAGATTCTCTTCTAGTGTTGCAGCCTTCAGCTAAAGACTAACAGCATCCTTTGGTTTTTACATTCACAAAGAAAAGCGAGCATGCAAACTCTGCTACATACAAATAAGGCCTGTAAATCTGGATAAAATTTACTATCTGCTATATCAGCATCATAGCAAAAAAAAAAAAGACACCCTGATGTTGACATGAATTATTTTAAGAAAAGAAAAAATAGTAATAAATTGGGCTATGCAGAATTCAAAGTTTAGAAAGTAGGATGTTCATCAAACTTGAAAGTGTTATTTAGCACTACAAAATAAAGCAAATAACTTGCATTCCACAATTCACCAGTTAATCTGTATTGATTAAGCTTTTGTTAGAAAAAGGCTATTAGTAGTGCACATTCTTGGACAAGTGCTTAAAGCAAGTGTTGCAACTTATATCTAACCATTTGTTCAGTGAAAAGCATTTACAAGGAATTGTTTTTCACTCTTTTGAGGGGAAAAAGTCGGAGTCATTTGCAACAATGCAAGCAGAACAAATTGGAAAAAATGCATTCTATTTTATTGGGTTATAAAAACAAGTCATTGCCAAAGTTCTCTAGAGATACAGTTAGTATGTTCAGCCTTACATTGTACTGAAAAAGTCACTTTTCTATTTCTAGACTTCAGAGAAAGCTTTCGAAAAAAAAAACCTCTGGTTTTTCAGAAATAGATATTGAATTATAAGTACATTAATTTTGTGCAGCATTCCATTTATCTGTAGCTCTCTTTAAACTACTTTCGAACATTAGTATTTCAGCCACCATTCTAGCATGTTTTATTCCTGCAAAGCACAGTTTTCATCCTGAATGAGTCAAGAAAAAAATTCCAAACAATTATCAAGCAGTTACATTATTGCTGTAAAGGCATTAAGTAGCTGACTCACTTAAATCTAGTCAAAATAGAGCACTCTGTATTCTCACCACCCTTTTTGGTGTCCCACTTTTCAAGAAAAGGGGTTTAGTAAACAATAGCATGATGGTAATAAACTTGCAAACACGTATATTTATGGTCATCTCTCAACAGTCTCTTTTGACCTTTGCTTAAAATAACCACAAGCTTTTATCCCAGATATTTTTTGTTTCTAATTGTAGGCTGAAACATGATATTTTGATCCACACTGCAAGGATTTTTGCATAAAACTATGCAAATATTAAACTAATTGTAAAATAGATACTCAGTATTTGCTATATAAATTTGCAAAGTCAAAGGAACAAATCCCGAAGATATTTTTGCATATCCCTACGTATACTCTCAGCAAGCAACAAGTTTCATTGTCCAGAGTCCACAAATACACATCTTTGGATAGAAGAAAGACCAACAGTTTTCTATTTGATAAGTTTTACATCCAAAAATTAAAGCATAACATTTCTCGTGGTCTTTTCTGCAGAACTTGCAGCATCTCAGCTTAATATTCAGCAAAAATAAGTATTCTTCTTTACTTGGATATATGTTGGATCATCATCAATATATTATAAACGGGACATCCTAAGGATTAGTATATTCAATTTCTCCAATAAAGCGTAAAGGAAAATCAGCTTTAAATAGTGGGAGAACAAGAAGAGTCAGACAGACTAAAAAGACTATTTGAAAATACAGAGTATCTCAGGCATAATCTCTCAGTAGTACCTCAGGTGCCATTCTGATGAATCTCTTTTTTTTTCAACCTTATATTGGAAAGGGTTGTCATAAAAGGACAGTTTTGCTCAGGAAAATAAGTGTGGAAACAGGCTAGTGCTAGGAGTCTTGCATCTTCAGCAGTATTCCTAAACCTCTCTGTAAGCATTCATTAAGTACAAGTGACTACACAGAAAAGTTACCAGGTATTCTTGCCTGACCTCCATCTTGCCTCACTGAAGTCCTTGATAAAATATTCTACTGTTTTCTTAAAAAAAAAAATAACACCAACAACTTGATAAACTCCAATCCCTTCATATTCCTCTCATCCCCTGGGATTTGGTTCAGGCTAACATATGTATTTTTTAACAAAGCGGTGGAAAAATGCATATATTAAGAGTTAAAATAGGGATAGGTCTTTTCAGAGCATCAAAGCATTTGACTACCTTAATTCCAAACATTTATCTTAAGGTAATAGCAAAATATAATTTTAAATTCTCAAAAGCATGCTCAGATGAAGCTTAAACTTTGCTGAACAGTAGGACTCATTCCCCCTACGTTATAGTCACAAACATTTCCACTAAAGGCCACACCACCCACTAACAACATGATCTTAGCAACCAGGCGAGGTACTCCACATCAGGCATTTCCTCACCATTAGATACAACATGCATCAAAACCATCTTTACTTTGTTTCTTAAAACAGCCTTGAGAGTCACACAGCAGTGAGGTGGACACAACCAACAAAGCCAAGACCCTGGAGAGACTCTGGCTCACACAAGAGGCCCCTGAAGCAGCCCTGCGTGAGGCTGGAGCCTGTACCCTGCAAAGCAGCTCCTACAGAGGTAGCAGCCAGATACTACCTTCACCTGCACATAACCCAAGCAAAACACAACTATATCAGCCATAAACCATCTCACCCTGACTTAGCAGTGACAGATGAGAGAAGAGATACGCTGATAAACTCAGCTGTACTTGCCTTTTCCCTGCCATCCAACAGGCCAAAGCTTTTGCCTACAGCCTTTTGCTTACAACTCTAAAACTCCTGCTGTAGGTCTTCTCCTCTCTCAATAGCTAAACCTTCAGCCACAGACCACCAAAGCAGACTAGCAGCTTGCCCAGAAGGACTAGAGTTGCAGCTGAGGTTTTATTTTCCAGGACATACTGCATCACTGAAGCCAAGAGCCCAGACACCTACCTGACCAATGCAGGCTGCAGGCACTTCAGTACCCCCACCTCCTTCAAACAACCAGACCCACCTACTTTGTTTCTATCCCTTTATAGAAATCACCTGGCTATTTCCCAGCTGGATCTGATAACAAACAAAGCCTGTTGGCTCCTAAGCCTCAAGCTCCTCCTTGCCCGCAAAGTAGATAAATTCTTAAATTTATAAACTAAAATAATGTATATTATGGCTTTGAATGTTTTTTATTGTTAACTGCAAATGCTTTCTGTTGTTCACCAACTGATTTGTGAATAAAGTTCCCATGTTCTTACGTGCATATAAAAGTTCAGAAAATTAGCCTTTCAGTCTTTTGGGGGACAGCAAAATATACTTAGGAGGAATTGTGGTTTTCACCTAAGACTTTCTTCATTCTTTGCAAAGATGGTATCATAAGAGTAACATCAAGCAATGGTTAAAGTTTGAAGAAAGCAGTAGCTGAACTTCACAAAGATGATGCCAAGAATGAACGAATGAGCCACTGGTTGCTCCTGTATCAAATAAATCTTAAGATTATGGATGTGATACTATTCCTCTTAAATATTCTAGGCTATTCTAAGGCAAACAGGAGTACGAAGAAAGAGCTGTCCTTAGATGTATGTAAATGATTTTGAAAGATTATTCCTACTAAATGTTAAGACCAAAAGTTTTATTAGAGGCGGGGTAGTAGAATGGAGCCTGAGAAAGCAAAATGTGGGCACTGCACAGGAGTTGCAGGGAAGAACATGCCTCAGAAGGCATCTTTCTCTATGAGAGAGCACGTTAATGTCTAAAGTCTTTGGATGTGTGCAAGGGTTTCCAAGACAGAACAAACAGAAAAACACAAATGGAGAGAGAGAAAAAATATGCAGAAAAGTGCATGTTTCTGGGAAATGTATGAAAGAAAAACATTCAAAGCTCCCTGGTAACAGAGGTAGCCCAGCATCTCTCAAAAAAGAGGGAAGGCATGGAGAGGGGGGCAATAATGCAAGGCAGAAAACTTAAGAGAGTTGGTTATCTATTGGGAAATGCTTGGATGCATAGCTAAAGCTTTTCAGGGTAAAAGCAGAACTGACAGTAACTTCCTTAATCTTCTTGTCTTTGGAGAAAGGCAACTGTCACTTGAAGGTTTCCTTCCATTGTAAATAACTGGAAGGCTGAGTATCGTGAATGACCGTGAACTTTATCATCCTCAGATCTAGGGGATCTCATGCAACATGCAGCTGGTCAATATAAATCTATTTTTGATATTTTTTACTTTTTTTTTAAGAAAATATGCTAACCACCAGTACTCCCCTGTGAGAGTCTCACAATCACTTACAAAGCTACATTTAAATATATCTTGAAAAATAAAGGCATAATCTCATGATTTATTTAGGAAATAACACAAAATAAACTTTTCCTATATTCTCACAGCAGAACTTTTTACAGTTTCAAATACAACTGAGCTTTGAAAGAGTATGCTTATTTAGGAACAGAAGAAAACATACAGATAGATTGATGGGGGCCCTAAAATGTGATTTACATTTTCACAAGCTAAGAAACTGAGGAAAAAAAAGATGATGTTACACATTTCCAGAGATGTAGCTTGGTGACAAAGCTGCTTTTTTAGAAAATGGGGACTTTTAAAGTCTCAAACACATTTATTCCGTAGTCTGTATTCAAAGCAAATCCACCAGGCTCTTACACAAAAGAAGGTGAATAATCAGCCAGCTATACACTATTCATTAATGATGCAAGAAGCTATTTCAGAGAGTGGGATCTTTAAAAGCAAAAGCTGTCATGGAAAGATGCATTTATTTAGAAGCCATTAGAATATTTGTCTCATCTATTCTTCCGTATCCTCACCTGAGCTCAGCCTGTTTGAGAACAATGCAATCAGTCAAGTTGTTTAATAATGAAAGATTCAAAACCTTTGCAATAAATATGTCCCTGGGCTTCCCATTTTCCAATGGAATTTTCTAAATATGAATCAAAGCAGCAGAAAACAAAAAGACTCGGAGATGTCTGAGCAAACCCTAATAATTTTAACTTAAATTAAATGTTATCTGTCTTGAGCAGTCTATTTACTTTTTAGTCAATCAGGACCACAGACAAAGATTTCTTTAAGAGAACCAGTAGCAGCTATTTAGTGCCAGGCTGGGTTGGAAATTTATCAATATCTTTCTGGATTAAGAAGGATAAAGGAAGGAGAGGTGGATTTTTTTTCAAGGAGAAGTCCTGCGTTCTTAGTGGAAGTCAGCACTTGGTGGAAGCAAGCAGTGGCAAATACTGATCTCACTATGGAAAAAGCCATATTGGTCTCATTCAGTCAAAATCAGCCCAAATGTCCATGAAAAGTGTAAAAAATGCCTTAAAGCAAAGGATGCTGGATTTGAAAGCACTGAGACAAATGCGTACACGCCATTTGGTCACTGTGGAACACATGCTTTCCTCTAGCTACTGCTCCTCTACAGTTTGACTCTTTTTCTGCTCTCTCTCCAGCATGGATCCTGAGTGCCTTTTGAATAAGATTATGTAGGTACCTCCTCTGCCCTTCCTGATGACTGATGTCATGACTTTTCCTTTCCTGCAGAAAACAGTTCTAACTATGCATAAGAGTTAGATTAGAAAATTTTAGAAAAGATCTGGTTTTGTTTACATCAGAGAGGAGGAAGTTATTCACTTCAGCAAGTTCTCATTAGTTTTGAAAATATCTCCAAGATGACAAAGACTCATCTTCCCAGTGAAAATGACTGAGCCCCACAAACTTCACTACATCTTCAACAAATCTGAATCCGAACAAAAGCTTATGCCCTTTTGCTGTTTTATCTAATTAGATGGGAAGAAGAGATTGTTGCCTATCCATAGTACCTGCAGTCCTTACACAGTGGACACTCCATCTTTGGTCAAGGCTTCCAAATGTAACTTTAATAGCAATCATTCTTAAAAAAAAAAAAAAAAGACAGGAAAAATAGAAGCAAACAGAAGGAAAACAAACCCAACACAACACATAAAACATGGCAGGAAAAAACCCACCCAATAAAAAAACCACAAAAACCAGAAAAGCAAAAAATTAGAGAAAAGGCAATGCCTGCAGAAATTAGGAGAAAGCACAATAAAGTGGAACACAGCAGACTAGTCCATACCCTTTTCTTCAACTGTAATTTCTTCAGATTGTGTTGAAATGGAATGAAATATATTTTCTCTTACATGAATACTGACTTTCCTTCTTCAGAGCTAATTCTGTTACTGGCACTTTGGCATGTGTTTAAGTAGACAGTATGCTTTTTTTTTGCGATTTTCAGAAGTCATCCCCATGCCACTGAGTTTTTTTGTCAGCATTGACACATCTCTAAAAGCACTGCTGACGTCAGTAATTCTCATGATCAGTATTTAGGCAAAGCATTTCTCTTTGGGGAAAAAGATATTCTCATTTTTTTCATTACTGAGCTGAGGTCTGAACTTGTTTATATTACTGTTGCTTATATCACTGTTTTACATGCTACAGCAAGGCTTTTAGCTTGAGGTATTAGATAATTTCAATGATGTGCTGAGTAAGGGCACCATTACCTGTAGCTATAAGCTTACTGTACACCATTTTGCCCTGTAATTAGCATTTCTTCCTTTTGCTAATCAAACTCATACGTTTCCAGTTGCATACTGCTCTGATACCGGCCTGTGTGCATGTCTGCAAGTGCAGTCACAGTAACTGACAGAACAGCAGCGTCCAGTCAAGTGGAAAACACAATTTCCAGAAAATAAAAACATGCATTCCCAGAGACAACAATCTGCCTAAAGAAGTAATCTGTTCAATGTAGTTACCCAGTAATTTAGCAGTGAAAACGATGAAGATTTCTCCTGTGGCTCTCATCTAAATCTTCCCTTAGACCCCCTATGGTCTTTGTTATGATTAATAGATTTGATACTTACTAAGGGCTGACATATGCACCAAAGCTCTTAGGCAGTTATCACTTTGGATGAATAACCGTATTGCATAGTCTCTAAATTTTACCAAAATATGAAATATGGAGAACATCCTCAGTTTTGAGGGAAGGAGGAAAGCCAATGGATTTTGCCAGCTTCTGCAGTTCTTTTCACTACGTGAACATACATATTGATATATGTTGGCTTGAAACCCCAGTGGACAACTGAAATGGTAGTTACCAAAGGTAAGAAATAGATATTCAACTTCTTCCTGATATAATCTACTTGTAAATCAGGATATAAGCATCCTTGTCTGCTCTCTCAGATTACAGTTTTCACCTTCTGGAAATGTGTAATGATTATTTCTGGTAACAGTAAGTTTCGTGGTTTTGTTCTGAAAGACTTTCCATTACATTCTTTTTCTCCTCTCCATCATGAGACAACATTCATGATTTCTAAAGTTCCGGTCTCTTTTATGTTCTTCATTTATTGTTGCAGGAGATGCTGTACCTCCTTTTCCCACCCTCTGTCCGTAGATGTTGTGGCATTTCCTTTTTCCAAGAGGGAGTCTTGGCCTCTCTTTTTTTTCTTTGGAGAAGAGTAACCCACCACATGCCCCATATACCATGATAAATCTCCTGTGGGACATGCTTGAGGTTAATGCAGTGGCCTCTGTGATGAGAGCAGGTTTGAATGTGTGGGGTGTAAGTATTATTTACTGGGGATAAACATTTTCACATTTCTCCCTGTCTAGGTACACAGCAATGAGATACACACATTTCATTAAGCAAAAATGATCAGCTGTTTTCCTAAGTAGCAATCTTCGTTCTCACTTAATAGTCAGACTTTAAGAGAACTGAGAGTGTTTTAATTAAAGGATGCAAACGAACAGTCTGATTCTGAGAGACGCCGAGCACCTGGTATTGCAGACTGCAGATGGTCTGTCACTGCCCCTGCTGAACTGCTCCACTGACCCTCATTAAGGGCACACCACAGCACATTACTGTGACGGCTATGCAAGGCAGAGTCAACAAGGCTACACTCCCTAGACATCGTAATGTAAATAATAACATCATAACCCCTGCCATCTACCTGCAGCTAGCTCGGCATCTGCATATCATATTTTATCCCAAATGTGTAGGTATTTATGGCGAAGTAGAAAAGGCAAAAACTGTGAGGCATCAGTCCTTAGGTCATCCTGGGACTCAGCAACAGCTCCTAAAGATAACTCTGACGCCAAACGCTGGCAACAGCTCTGCAGGTTGAGCAGGCTCCTTCTCACCTCTCCTGTCCATGAAGCCACCGATTGAGCCCTTTTACGCTGCTCTGAGGGGGTTCTGTTCTGAGCTGAGCCTGCTCCAAATCTGTGTCATAGAATCATAGAACGGTTAAAGTGGGAAGGGACCTTAAAGATCATCTAGTTCCAAGCCCCCTGCCATGGGCCGGGACACCTCCCACCAGAGCAGATTGCTCAAAGCCCCATCCAGCCTGGCCTTGAACACTTCCAAGGATGGGGCATCCACAACTTCCCTGGGCAACTTGTTCCAGTGTCTCACTACCCTCAAGGAGGAGCTGCTTCTCCAAGACAGCATGGCCCTAGAGACTGAACAGCAACTTTTATGCTTACCTTTCTTAAACCCAGTGGGAGGAAATTTTTTCTGGCGGCACCATCTGCCACATTAATTTCTTATATCATTTTAAGCCGTTTTGTCTTGTGCTTGCTGTCTTTGGTTATGCCTGGGTACACATGGTTAGGGTCCCTTCTCCACCCCGCAGAAAGAAAACGTGCTGTCTCCAGGGGTGGCTCTGACAAGGGTGCAGCAGGTCCTATCCCTGTCACAACTGTAAAAACCTCACTAGAACATTTCTTTGTCCCTCAGTCTGCAGGCTGACATGCAGTCGGAAGATAACACAATGGAGGTGAGGTAACAAGGAGGTAACAACAGGCACAGCAAATACCAAGTTCCAACATGTAGCAGCTTGCCACCACAGGTAGCAAGCAATTTACATGGTGGGGTTTTCTTGAGGCGGCTTTTGCTGGCTGTCCCAAAGGTCACAGAGAATGGGAATGGGGCAACTCATGGTGGGCATGACAAGGTGCATTTAGGAGAAAGCTATAAAAGTCCTTCACAAATGAGTGACTTATATTTTTTTTTTTTTGTATTGTTGTTTTCTGCTACGTAACTAAACGCTCTTGTCTTCTTAGCATAATGTTGGTAATGAATAACCCATATTGTTCTTACCTGGTATAATACTCTTTTCACGATCCCGGTGTATTATATGCAGACGCTCACACTACTGCCTGCTTCAAAATATTCTGCTGAAATCTCACAGCTGAAATACATTAAAGAAGCCACTGGCTGTGCGTATATACAGTTAACCCCAACCGAGTTTGCCATAACTGCAGTGTCTATGAGAGTGTCCTTGGCCTGTGCTCTCCTCTGAACTCTGCCTGGGCATGATCCCAGAGTGTTAGTTAGCACAGGCTACCATCACGCGCATGAAAGCAGTACAAATTAAACAGCATAGGCAACAATATGTTTATACTCATGTCCTCACTCTGGTCCTGCTTTGTTTACTGGAAAGATGTGGCTCTGCAAGTCTGCACAGGCATACCCTGGGCTGAGGAAAAAGAGAATAGTAGCTACCCATTAACCTCCCAATCCAGCTGCAGCACAACAGTGAGTGCTTTACCACACTCTTCAACTGCATGCTATTCTGCTCTTCTAGAACAAAAGCCTTTCTTTTCTCAAACACGTACCTGGAAAGGAGGAAGAACATGAAGAAAAAACAACCTCCGGGCCTGTGGATGTGATCCAGGCAGAGAAGACAGACAGCTGTCAGCAAACCCCAGCCACCGGAGTTACATTAGTGAATGGGAAAAGTTGAAGCAGCAGGGAACAACTAAAGCTTCTTAATATCCCTGGAAAGAAACATCCCAGAAAGAAACAGAGCCTGCAAACACAGGAAATACAAATTATCCACCTGATTTATTGCAGAAGGGGGATTTAAATGTGATAAAAAGACCCCAGACTTCCAGATGTATCAAGTCTGTAGCGTCAAGAAGGAAGGAGAGCTTAGAAAGGACAGGGGCTTACAACTCGGCTCCAATCCTTCTTTCACTCCATACTGGTGTGAGGCAGAGTTTGCAGACAGAGAAAGAGAAAAGTGACCTGGGCTTCATGGCTGGGTACCGGAATTTCAAACACTGTAGTAAACTGAGGATTCCCTGCCCCACTCTTCTCCCACACCAGCTTTACATGCCAGCTCATTAGCACCTACCACACCAGCCCTGGGGAGGGAGAGCCGAGATGTCAGAGAGGCCATGAGCTGGCACGCACAGGAAGTAAGTAACTCCATAAGTCACATCTCTTCCCGAGGCTCTGAATGCACTGCAGGGCAGGGCTGCTTTCTTGATCGCCCAGCCCAAGGTGCTAAATGCAGAGATCTGAGAAAGGCTGTCTTTTGAAATGGAGGGTGACTGTGACTTGTGCCAATTTTCCATAGCCTTGGTGATGTCTTCAGATCCATATTTTCTGGTTTAGTTTGTGGATATTTTATAGTAAAATGGTCAGAGATCACTCTTGGTGTTCTCCTGGTCGCAGACATACCTGGAGAATTGTCTCTGAACAATTTTTTGAGGTGCTGGTGACTAGCTGTCAGCTCAAGGAAGCTGCTAGATGACTAGCTTCATCACTGGTGATGAGCATTTTTTGGAAATAAAAGATATGGAATGTAATCTTGAATTCAACGAAACCAATTATTTTATTGTTCATCTGAGAAAATGTTTCTCTCTGCATCAATCTCTCAGAAGGGGACTAAAATGCATGTCACAAAACTCAACAGCCCAGCCACAATGCCAATTTTTTATTTGCTTGTTATTTGTCATTCAAACAACCCATTGTTATTATTATTTGTGTTGTCATAGTGTCTTGGAACCTGAGTCCAGGATCAAGACTTTAATGAGGAAGAGTTTCGCTGTGGAAACTGAGCAAAAACACTGTCTGAAAATACTTGAGATCAAAGTACCTATGAAGTGTGAGCTGCCTTCTTCCAGTAAATGTAATAGCCCTGTATGCAGCTACTACTTGTTCATTGACTTTTTTTTTTTTTGCAAATGCAGGGGATTAAATAACTTTGTCTAAACTAACGCAAATATCACTTAAGCTAAGTAAAACTCTCCCACCGTTGCTTCACTTTCAGTTTGACATACACTTTGTCTAAATGGAAGTTTAAAACAATCAAGAAATACCTTTTCATAAGCCCAATAGCTAGGTGTGCTGTAGAACAGCTTGCTGGAGGGATAGAGTGGATACCAAAAGCATAAATGTGTTAAAGAAGTGTCTGTAGACACCCTCATGAAAAAGATCTTTTACCTACAAAGGCATAGCTAGCGTTTCAAACTTGTATTGACTAAGCTTCAGCAAGGTGAGAGGGTGTGTGAGGACAAGAATCTCTCTGTATTTGCCCAGGTCTTACACTTTTCTTAAGTACCCACTGCCAGCTCTCCTCAGAGAGAAAATAATGGACTTAGAAGGACTTTCTGCCTGACTCAGTATGACTGTTCCTATGTAAATAACACAGCAAAAAATTTACTCTGAAAAACAAGCTTTAAATTGCTACCTGTTATAATCAAAACAGAAAAGCCCCTTCTTGCTATCATCAAAGCTGTTGCTATGAGGCACACCAGCTGACCAAGATGCCACTACACTGGGTAGGGGGCATCTTTGCTGATGAAGTACAATCATCTGAGGATAAACCACAGTTTGAAACAGAATGAGCACACAAAGAACGAAGTAGCAATGAGCAAACCCAAAGCAAACACCACAGGAAGCAGGAGATCCTAAGGAGATATTTGTAGAAGGAGCTGGAGAGACTATTTGCTGACACTGTGACATCCAATGCCCTTGCACGCTGTTTTGCAAATTACCAGAGAATTTCTGCCGCCATCAATGTCACTCGTGCAGTTTTCCCTAGGAGAAAATCTTTTTAAAAGGTTTACAGGCACTGCAGAAAAAATCATATACTACATTGTCAGCTCTAGAGATGCACTTTCACATTTCCGTTAGAGTGAGTGGACTGGCGTCAATCTGAAGCCAGAGGCAGACCGGAGAGTGAACACAGGTTAATCATAAACAGTCAACTCTTATTCATCAGCAGCAGTGGACAGAGCAGGACTGTTTTGCTTAACCTCTTGCTATTTCTAAGGTCACTTGTGGCATAATTAAAACTTCATTCATTAATTCAAACAATAGCAGGAGATACGTGTGGCTGGCAGCTGAGGAAGGAGAAGACTTTATTCACTAGTGCCAAAACCTACTAAAGAGAAACCTATGTTCAACTCACATAAAACTGGAACTTAAAAAGCATACAGAAGACAAATCCTAAGCAGCCACCTCAGAAGCTGGCAGGCACCAAATGATCCAGGGGGACTACTTCCAATTAGACTAATGAAACCATAATGTGGTTGTGTGATGCAGGTGGTTGTTAGAGCTGCTATCTATACATGTTCTCCTTTGCCTTTTTGAGTAACCAAAGACATAAATGAACTTATAGCACTTTCAGCTTTTGTAAGCTTTTTTAGAATAAAAGTTTACAACAGAATGCAGGGGCTGGTTTCACTGGAGCACTTTTTGGTCTGCTTCAAAAACAAAGACTTATATAAACAGAGGTCCAAGCACACAACAAACATCATGAGCTGAAGGAAAGGGTATATATGATTTACTATCTAGCACCCAGGATTACTTAGCACCAAGGCAAAATATGCATCAGGGAAGTGAAACACAGATAGTCTGAAAGAGGAGCTCAAAGCACTGCTTGCAAGTAGGTGATCCGTGTGGTACTTGGACTCGGATGATGGACTAGAAGCAACTACTGAGATGTGTTGAAGCCCAGTGCTGAGTGCCAAGAAGAGGGAGAGAGAAGGCACTGAATAGGCGTGCAACTGTTGGTAGGTGCTGAAGAGCCTGGGGCTCGGCCCAGAGGCAGCAGGTCAGTTATCTCTCAGGCATGTCCAAGCACATCACTAAGGTACCACTCACTTCAAAATCTCCCTGTCCAAATGTATGACTCTGCCAGCTGCTCTTCTGCCTTTGCAGAAGAACTGAGCACATTACGTGCAGCCTGGCACCTCTTTCTCACAGTTTCCTCATAACATTTTGGAGGAGGCTAACAGTCTCATCCAAGAGCACGCACTTCTGAGGATCCAAAATCCCACAGAAGCCAGGATGCTTGAAACACACAGAATCACAGAATCTTCTAGGTTGGAAGGGACCTTAAAGATCATCTTGTCCAACCATCAACCTAATTTTGACAAAAATAAACACCCACACAACAAACAAAAAGCAACACCATCACTAAACCGTATCTCCCAGCACCACATCAACCCGTCTTTTGAACACCTTCAGGGA
>VXAK01009185.1:152864-246485 GCA_013399435.1 Arenaria interpres
TTGCTTTGGCGGGGGGAGCGGCGGCCGCGGAGGGAAGCGCTTTGCTCTCCGCGCTGCGGGACCGGCGCCTGCCGCGGTGCGGATGCGTGTGGACGAGTCCTCGTGAAAACAGCTCCCGACGTTTCCAAAAAAAAAAAAAACCTACAACAACAAAAAACCAACACCAAAATCAAACCCAAACAAACCACCCACTTGGATAATTAAAACGGTAAATCTAGCTAACTTTTCATTATCTTGCTTGCTGTGTGCTTATATATGTAGATATTTATGGCTTATCTGGCTTCATTTTGTCATCCTTTGGTTTTCATTAATTAGCTGCTCTTGTGCTGCCGGAGAACTTGAAATGCTGGGGTTTTGAACAGAGCAGGACTCTGTTTCTGCTTTATCCTAAAGTTGGACCAAGGAATGAAAACCAGCTTCATACCAGCTTTGCAAATATGTTTACTTGTTTTATTAACCTGAATGTAGATGAGATTTCATGTGGCAGCATCTCGTTAAGTTTGCTTTTCCTTAGTTTAATTTTTGCCGATGCTATCTAATTTAGCATATATTTGTGTATGCTACACACATGCAGTCCTGTATTCTGATTGATTTTGTGTGCCGGTATTCACTCCTGAAAATCCAAGTAGACTTTTAATCTCTTTAGTTTATGATGTTAACAAGTGAACTGTCTTCTGTTTTTATCCTAATTCAACTTGTGGACCCCACCAACACAAGGTCACCCAAACCAAATCAAGCGGTGTTTCTCAGCCCTGTGATTATTTAGTTTCCATTTAAGTGATAAAGCATACTACAATGTTTATAGTTTGTGCAGCTTATATAGATTCTTAATCCAGTATTTTTTTTGTTTGAGAGGTTATTAATTTTTACAGTCACTGTATTAGTTGGATGCTTTGTGAGACTGGGCAACCGTGGGCTTTCTGCACATTATGAAAACTGACTTTATGAGATTGTGTGTCTTTGCTTAGTTAGATATTATCATTTCATAGACATTTATGTGCTCTACTAATAGGTATTCTTCTTCTCGGAGTATTAACCCAGCTGACATTTACCTGTAGGAAAATAAAAATGAGAGGTTAGTTAAAAAAAATTAAAAATCAGTGTATACCTGGAGAAAAGACTGCCTTATTCTCATAAAATAAGAGTATTAGTTGCATAGTTGGAAAAATGACCAATCTGAACTTTGCTGTAAAAACCAAGCTAAACTTCCAAGTTTAACTCAGGAAAAACTTAGCGTAGAGTCTGCAGCTCTTAGCTGCTTTTGTTTCTTTCTTTTCTGAGAAGTCTTTCATGTGTTGATCTACCTACCTGTACATACATGTGCATATACACCTGCACGGGCGCGCATACCAGGCTGAAAGTGGCCAAGCACAGGACTTGTGATTCCAGGTTTTGAGCCGCAGAGGACTACAAACAGCAGTGGGGAAAGGAAAAGGGAGAAGAGATTGACAGCATTTACTTTTGGGCACATACTTTGGTAACCTTAGCTTGGAGACTTGTCTCAGTAGTCAAAGAAGAGAAACAGGACCCCACATGCCTTTCAAAGTGCCTAGCGTATGCTTCTGCTCTAAACTGCTCCTTGCTGTGCTTACATCTCTATTTAAATTCATCTTCTAAATGCTTACATTCATCCACCATTTATCTTGTTAGTGTTGAAAATGGGGTGGAATATGTATTCTTTAGTTATTTCTATTCCACTAAATATTAAAATCTGTTGACCCAAGAGGCAAGCATTTTGCTTAGGGACTAAAAATAATCTTTGTTCACGAGCATACAAACTGCTCTGTGCTGACACTGCACACTAACTTTCTACAGTGTTGCGTTAAAGGGAAATATAAAAGTAGGGGGCCTTGTGCCTCCTGCACATGGGACATGAGTGGTTAAGTGACTGGTTAGCAGCACTGCTCAAAGCATTAGTAACTCTGGGGAACATTACTGTCTGACCACTGCAAAAGGTACAGCAGCGACCTCTGCATCAGGTTGTTTTAAGGTACCGTCAGCACTGTACTCTTGGTGCCTCTGCCTCTTCGCAATTACCACTCACAGGCCTTCTTTCTTTGGTGTGATTTCTGCCAAAAATGTCATAAGTATGTCAAAGTTTCTTCATTTTGACTGGGGAGACTGAAGTGCTTGGAGTGTCAAAGGAGGAAAAAAAAAAAAAGATCAACTCCAAGCCATTGCAAAATTTTCATTAAATAGCTAAAATAGAGTTTTAGGTAACTCAGAATATCTGCTTTCTTACGAATCAAGCCTCTGTTGTTTTTAATTTTTCCCAGAAGCTTTGGACTCCACAGCCTTCAACTCTTTCAGTAAAACCTGAAAATCAGCAAGTTCCCTGGCCTATTTCCTTGTAGAACTCCTCCTCCGACTTCTTTCCCCCCCTGCGAGCTCCAAATTACCTATTTTTTGATCCAGGCAGCAAATGAAAGGGCTAACAGAATACACTCAGGCAGGAGGCACTCACTGCTTGTAGAATCTGACTTTTCAATACTAATACTCCTGTTGAACTGGGGTTACAAACAGAAAGAGCGATGCTGCACATGACATCTCTCAGGTGCCCATGGCATTTTGTGCCACATCTGAGGATGACATACCACTACTTTAGCGTTCAATAGGACATAAGTGATTAAAATTCAGGTTTCTTCTATAACTTACTGATGCTTGTTTGATAGAAGTTACAACTGAGGGTATTGGTTCTGAAAGAGTAACATCTTTTTGTCCCAGTATTCTTTAAGTTATTAATTGGAAAAAGCCTTATATGCTGTCAGATTCAATGGTTTTCCCCTAGTATTAGCCCTTCATCCAGAAACAGCGTGAAAAATATGCATATCTTCAAAATGAAATAGAAATTTACTTTAAGACAGCTTTAGTACTTGAAATCAGTTTTTATGCCTTTGTCTTTTAAATGACTAATCTCCACCTGTGGGTGTCCATTTAACCTGTGAGATAACTTTAGAAACTGATGGAGGCAATTTCTACCATAGAATCTTAAGTGATTAACATTAGGCACACAATATAGTGCATTTTCAGTATTTGGTGGGTTGTACCTCTTGGCTTTGGATGTGTTTTGTTTGCTTTTTTTTTTTTAATGTTACATTCTTGCCTGCAGGGTTTCTCTACAATTTATGATCACAAACAAAGGTTGCAGACCCTCTAATTCAAGCTTCAACTGTTATGGCATTTTTATACAAATGCTCATTTACTTTGTCGTAGCATTTAGCAAGACGGATCAGTCAATGTGATCCATTATTCTGCAACTATTGTGTGAAGAAGTGATTCTGTCAAAAATGTGTCCCCTGGTTATATTTTTTGCTACCTAATTATATATATCAGGCATAATGTTGCCCTCTACTACTACATTGTTTCCAATTGTAATAAAGTTGGAGAAGTTTCAATGCAAGAACAAAAGAAAGTATTTTTTCAGTTGACATTTTATGTCCATGGTGGGAAAGTTGCACAGGGCCGCTCCTTGGCAGACAAGAAGTCCTTCAGGATTCACCCTTCACATCCTAACTAAGACGAGGGAACACTTCAGAAAGTGTTGGGGCAGTGAATTACATATATTTAATTTCAAGTGTTACTTTCGGGATGGTTCATCTTACAAATTAGTGTTGGAGGGAGAAAAGGGAGTTGGTGGTCATTTCCTTCACACTCTCTCCAGGTCTCCATGCAGACCTAAATATCCTAAGAATTGACTAAACTCTTCTGAGTTCCTCTTGCCTATAGCAGGAGTACAATCACACTGTAATTCAGGTGGCTTACTTGGAAATGGAGGAATTATGAAACTGGGTTCAACTCTTACAGCTGTGCATCTCTGTGTGTGCATTTGCAGGTTTTCTGCAAGAAAAAGACAGAGAGCCTGAAAATAAAGGCTGGCTGGCTAGTTTTAAATAGCAAACATGGCTTGTTCTACCATGAAGCTAAGGACTCCCACATCACTGGCTTCATCAAAAAATGAGAGGATTTCTATAAAGCGGTAGTTTTGGTATTGTTTTTGGGGAGACTACATCAGCATACAAGGAAGTAGTTGTGTTGAATGTGCTTAACCATTGATTCTTCTTGTCAAAAAGCAAACTGAATTTTGAAATTTTGGGTTTGAGTGGCAAGCAGCCCCAAATTGAAGATAGGAATTATTAAACTGAAAAAACGGCCACCTACATTCAATTTTTTAAAATTATTTTTTTCCCTAGAAATGGTCTGTCACTGTCTTGGGCCTAAATAATTGCATTTTGTAAGAAACCATTACTCCACTATGTTAAATGACAGTGTTACTTTTTCAGGCTTTGACTGAACTGAGTTTTTATTGATGGTGGAAAATATAAGGGTTTGATGGCAAAACATCCAAAAAAGAACCAAGTAGCCAGCTGGCCCACGTGCAAACCAGCGTTATGCCTGAGGTGCTAAACAGTTAAAAAGTCATTCTCTGCCACAGGGAATATTGGTTGGCATAGATAGCTCATTAGCAGGACTGTCACTCTGAGGTGTAAGGAGAGGCTAAAGGTGATCTAGCTACCTACTTCTATATAGATACGTGCTTGTGCTTATATGCTTATGTACGCAAACACACATACCAATTTCATGGGGAGCAAATATAAAATCTGTATGAATGAACAAAAAGTTGCAATGAATTCTGAAAGAACATTGGGGCAAGATGCCCAGAGAGGTTATGGAGACTCCTTCCCTGGAGATATTCAAAACCCACCTGGATTTGTTCCTGTCCAGCCTGCTGTAGGTAAACCTGCTTTGGCAGGGGGCTTGGACTAGATGATCTCTGAAGGTGTCTTCTAATTCCTACCATTCTGTGATTCTGTGAATTTGACCTGCTAGAGAAAGAGGAAAGGAAAGCAGAAACAAAAACTGGGAGAGTCACAGAAAGGTCAGATCCATTATGTAAATTTTGGCCAGAGAGGGTGAGAAGGACTGGAAGGAGATTACCTAACCCAGAAAAGCTATTGCTTGTGCAGTAATGAGAGGTGATTAGAATTTGATGAATGCTTTATGATAACACAAAACCAGGAATTCCTCCAAAGGGTACTTTGTACCTATTGAAGTGTGGTTGCATTTGGCAGCTTCTCCTGACTCGAGAACTTCTGAGCTCTGCTGCTATAAGTCACAATCAAAGATATGACAATTTTGGAAACTTTTGACCTTCAAAATAGAATTTATGAGCATTTAATTACTATACCTGTAACTGTATAGTCATGTCTGCAATAACAGCTATGGGGCAAGCAGATAATGGTCAGATTCCTCTTCCCCCTTTTTCACATTAGTGGGAATAAAACTTTATTTTAATCAAGTTTCATTCCTTTTCCCCGTAGTAACACTTCCTTCCTATAGCTGTCCGTAGCTGTTTCCTACAGCAGCAGAATGAGGAGAGCAGAACAGTTGGCTTGGGTCTTTTCATGGACAGGAATGCCAAATGTTCTCTGCTTATTGCTTCCTACCTCTGACAGAGGACATGGTGCTCAGTGAATCACTCTTAAGGTCAGCAGCACAGCATGACTTCAGCATCACGTTGCATATTCTCTCCTTCCTCTTTCTTCCAGTCTCACCATCTTTCTTACCTCATAGCAGCTAGGTTTTAGTCAGACCATGATCTCCTCATCCTCAGCTGTCTGAGTTTCCTGGTCTTTTGAATTTCTGGATTGCTACTGATTGCACTTACATGAAAGCACTGACATTGCCATGACTGAAAAACTTTCTGTGTGGGCAGCAATAATCATCGTGGCTGTTGTTTTCCCTGAGCCCAGAAGCCAGTGTGCGTAACACTTACTGTAGTGCTGCTGGAATATGACAAGCAAGCATTTTCCAGTTGTAAGTGCAGATGATTTCTTTGTATCATAACCAAATTTGTTAGTCTCTAGATGCACAGATTTGGGCCATAATTGGATCTTTTGCTGAAGAAGAGCGATCCTTCCTCTGGGAGAAAAGAAACGTATTCCTGTCTTTTTGCTTAGCATAAATGCTGTTGTTTTGATAGCATTAAATCTATTCAGTTTATTTGTGCTAAGTGTAAGATTATCTATGACATTCAATATGGGAAAAAAAAAAAAAGTAGCTATCAGTACTCATTCTCTTATCCTTAGCTTCGTGCTAGATTATAAAAGATCCCCATGGCTTGGACAAACCACTGTAGTAGGCGGTGATGGAGCCCACAGAGTACAAGTTTCCTAACTCAGTGCGATGACTGTGGTTCACTGAGTCACTGATGAGAAGGGTACACTCTGAAACTGAGAGACAATTGAAACAGAGACGTCTATTATCAAACGTTGATTTTTGGGAGATATTTCAGGCTGTGGTTTATTGGTATCTCAGCCACTAGAGGATGTAGGCAAATTTGGACCACATCTGTATTGTTTACAGATGTAGCCCAGGCCGTTATCATGGTATTTTCCTCCAACTGGTTTTATAGGGCAACTACAGGGCAAGTCTCTAACATTGCCACAGACAAAAAGCAGTAGCTGTGGTTCGGGTGAAAATGCTAGGAGGGTTGCGTATCACTGTCTGAAAAACTCTACTCAGAAAATAGGTCTTAATAACATTGTAACAATTACTGTCAAGTTGAAAGGCTTGCACTGCTTGTGATTGTCCAGGAGACTCTCCTGGGTACAACGTAATATTTTAATTAATAGCTTAATAATAATTAATATTTAATTCATTAACAGCTTAGCTGAGGGAATAACTTGTGCACTTGGTAAGTGTGCAGGTGATACAAGATTGAGGAGGAATACAAACGGGTTGAAAAATTGAGTGAGAATTTGAAGTTGTTTTAAGAAATGTAGCTCCATAGAACAAGTATCAAGGATACTTTTGAGCAGGAACAACCAAGAGTGAAAATATAACAGCGGAAATGACTGACCGGGCAGAAATGTACATCCCGATATACGCCAGCAGTGTCACAGAGCTGATTAATGTCCAGATGATGTAATCAGCAGATCCTTTTTGAAAAAGCTACATGGCCACCCACATCCTGAATTCGGGCGCGTAGGGAACAGCGAGAGCAGGACTGCTCTGCAAAGGGAGGACATGCTGCAAGCCAAGGTGACCCCAGCACGGGCACTGCCTCACTGAGGGGGCACAGCCAAGCACAGGCAGGCAGAGCCAAGTGCCGGTAATGGGACCCATCAACAGCTCCAGCACAGTGAGGGGATGAACCAGGGCCAGGGGCCACCCAAGGGAGCAGCCAGGAGCAAAAAAGTGACATTGACATTATTTAATGACGTAGAAAAGCATCCAAATGTACTGGACAAAACAAGCAAATAATATAATTATCCGCTCAAGAAAACAGGAAAGTCAGACTTTAAAAGTCTAGTAGCATTTTGGTCTCTGTATAAGATGCATTTAAGGCTGTTGATTTCTTTCCTAGGGAAATGACTTCCATTCCGTCCTCTCTATCACTTGTGTCTACATAAACAATCTTCTATATTGGGCTTGCCCAACATAATGGCATCATTACCATCTCTTCTGCACAAAGAATTTTCACATTAGGGTTATAAATTAAGCTTACTTTCACTCTGCCTTTTACTGAAGGCTTTTAATTTTTTTCTTTCAGCCAACCCTCAGTCTTCTCAAGGATTGTACTGCAGGTCTTATTATGAAATTACCTGAATGACAGCTGCTGGTGGCAAAAAAGGCCCCTGCTGTTTCGGAAAAGACAAAAAGTGTGTTTCTTTTCATCTAGACCAAAAGCCTTAGGTGTTTGTGGAGTTTGGGTTGGTTGGTTTGTTTGTTGGCTGGTTTTTATTTAATATTTATGGATGTTTATATCTAGAATAAACAAGTATTTTCTGTTAATAATGAGGATCTGCAGGCATGTGTACACTGTCACTTCTGCTCTTAAGTCCCTATCTCCTAATCATCCAAACTGCGGTGTTAGTTTGTTTGGACTCCATTATAGAGCAAACTAACCAGTTTCCTCCAAGATAAAAGCCAGGTCTGGATTTGAGGGTGATTTGCTGAGGAGGTCATCTCAAATAAGCACAATAGCTTAGACTTTCTGATGCCAATGTCCTACACAGTATTTTCCAGAAGACCCTTAAGGGCTTACAAGCCATCAATGCCATGTCCAAGGACATGCAACCTATCTCCCTCTGGTATTGTGCTATCAAGCTACCATTCCACTGGGTCAGCCCCCAAGTCAGTTTACGTATTTTGAACCATAAAACCTCTGAAAAACAGTAATAATGTCTTTCAGTCACAGGGAACTTTGTTAGGTGCTATGCAGTGAATATTGTGGGCATCAGCCACACTTAGGTTAGGGAGCAAGAATCTGTCAACAAGACAGGCATCTCTTCTGTTTGTTTAAGATACACTTGGTTCAGGCTTATGGTTTTTGTTTTATTTCATACTTTGACAATGGCCTAGCGACACTAAGTTTTCTCCTTGGGGAAAGCAGACAAGGCTCTCTTCAGTCCAGGGCAAGTCAGTTACCCTCAGACAGATGACAAGATGAAGCAGCAAGATGAGCAGCCTAGGATGCCCCCATTAGTTTTTGGCACAACAGCCAGTCATACTTTGAACTTTCTGTAAAGACAAATTTGACCTAAAAAAGACTTGTCTTTATTTAGTAGCTGTATCCAAAGATAATTAGAGAGGGCTTAAGTGCAGACCCTGCTCATGACTGTCTGTACTGACTGTACCTGTAAGTGGGGGACTATCCAGATCCCCAAGTAACAGCAAAGAATGGGAGCTTTCCAAACGCAGACAGTTCTCTTGAAAATTACTTGCTCTTTGGTGGAGCAGTTGCACAGTCTCTGGTGAAAAACAGTCTGAGCTGTGTATATATGATATCGTTACATGATTAGATATTCACACTGGAATTCTCAATCTGCTGTAGTCACCTGAAAGCCAAGTGTGTTATCTGCATTTAGTTATGTGGTCTTTAATAGGCAGCAGCAGCTCTGGGTGTATATCTTGTTTTTAAGATGACCTATTAAGCTGTCATCTGTAGCTGTATGACCTATAGCAGATAACACCATTAGGAGAAACCTACACTAAAATGGAGAATGACTTTACTTGCTTTCGTTAACATTCATCTGACACTCCAAAAAGCTGCAGCTGGGCCAATGCAAGCACACACAGAGTGCAAGTTCACCTTGATGGTACACCTTAATTATCTCTTTCTAGTGCAGTTATGTGCCTTCTCTCAATTCTCAGGTAACAAGTCAAGTCTGCTGCTCATTAGCCCCATCCTTGATCTTGTACTGAAACTATTTGCTGGCTTTCCTGGTAGTTTGTTAGACTAATGGTACTCGTCTCCTGTTTTACATAGCTACATGTAAGAAATAAGCAGACCAATTTAGTCATTTCAAACTACTAAATCTCTCTAATAGAAGAAAGAAAAGGGGCACATAGCTTTATGAAACTTCACCTGTTTTTTAATATTAAAAAGCTATATTCAAAAAAACATACCAAATATGAATGAGAAATAGGTTTACAGTGAGATTCTTTGGGTTTTTTAGGCACTACCCTTCATAAGCAGCTGCTGCCTCAATGGTTCACATCACTGGTTACATGAAAGATTTCTGTTTAAAGCATGATGTTTAATTCCAGAAAAGCAGTCATTAATTTCTAACTTCAAAGGTCTGTAAAGCACATCAACCACTAATGACAGCTAGGAAAAATTCTGAATGTAGCAATAACTTAAACTTTGAAGAGAAAAGAGGATAAATGTGTCTTGCACACTTTCAGGGTTATATAATACAGCATTTTGCCGTGAACAAGACTTCTGAATATTTAAACACAGTTTCCTTCATGGGTACTGGTGGGAAAAGAGGAGAAGGCATAAGAAAAAGGCTAGGTTGTGAAACCAAAGAGGAGGGGAGGAAAGAAAAGTGGGAGGAGCCGTTGCTCACAAAAGCAGCCCTCAAACTCCAGTGAGCAGGCAAGGTAATATTGTTTAGGTGCAAAATGTGAGATGTATGTTGACACTTAAAAACTGGAAAATAAAAACATTAACCAAGGGACACTGAACCAGAGAGTAGAGCTACATAGTTTTGAAAACATACTCTGTCTTCAGCATCAAAGCGTTTCTTGTCTTGTGTTCTGAAGAGCTAATGTTGAGGAACAACTGTAACTGATGGAACTGGGGAAATAAAAGTTGTGGTGAACCACATATCCACAGAAACAATAAAATTTAAAGTGTTAAAATTATTTTTGAATACACCCAAATAGTTTTGCCAGAACAAACTTTTTGTTTGACAAAACATTATCGATCACAGAGACCTTCATTTTTTAACAGTTTTGTTACAGCAGTAAAGGAAGGTAGTTGCAACAAGTCGGGGTATTTTGGTTTCCCTAATAGTTAGTAATTAGAAAGCACACTCAACTTCTTGCTCTTTGGGGATTTCCCATTTTGCAGCAGTCCTAACCTCATGAAGGACCATGCTCTCTGGCTCTCCTGCTGCTCCTGCACATTACAGGCTGTTCTCAAACAGGCTTTGAGCCATTAACAGCAGCAAGAACAGGAGCTTGTTAGGGAACTCCTGAAGGTACAGATGACCTGGTTGAAAGCACCTTTTTCTCCGTTTAAGAGGGCCTGAGATGTGCTTTGGTTAGTAGCTGTGAGGGGAGAGTAGCAAGAAACCAGCACTTAGGGGTGCAGGTGCCCACACTTCAAACTCTTTACCCTTCCCCAACACAGGCAGAGCTGACCTCTGCTGGAGTAAAAGTGAATAAAAAGAAGTTCAAGGGATGCAGCACTCAGTATTTTTTGATTTACATCCAAATGAAGAGAGGAATGTATTTTTAGCAAATTCCTCTTTTCTTTTCAATACTTATTTGCAGAAAATAACATTAAATTATTCTTTCTCAAGACCTGTTTGTGAAGGCTACCTGATGCAACATATGAAAATCAGGGGGAGAAACAATACACTAGAAGTACGATGTCCGTGTTGCGTCCATGTAAATCACTTCCAATAATGGGCTGTATCTGCTGTATTTCGACATATCCTGAGGCAAGGATGGAGAAAGAGGATCATGAGTCCTGATTCTCTTTGGCAAATGCTTTCTGCTACAGACACATGGAGAGGGTCTTCTTCCTCAAGCCATTGTCTCCATTACTCCACTATCACCTGTTTTTTACTGAATGTCCCACCACAGTCTGTAAGGTAGACACATGGCTGTTCATTTTATTGATTCAGACAGACCCCTGCCTATGGACAAAGCCAGAGATGATACACTAGGTCAGTGAGTTTGCCTCTCATCTTTCTAAGTAGTATAGCAATGATGCTGGCTGACTTCTCAAGTTTGTGGTAAGTCTAAACCGGTGACCATCTGCACAGTTACAGGACTATTGCAGCGTGAATATCAGCTTGTAACAGTTAAAGGGAGCTTCCTCTAGTGGTTTAGAAATCGCTCATCTCTGTATCCATCAGAAAATTCACAAATTAAAACATTACAAAATATATCTGGCAAAATCTGGGATTAAAAGGCACTTAAAATGCAGAAAGATGAGAAAGAAAATGGTATTTTTCTGACCTGGATGCATCTGTCTACTGAAATCTGACTTCCAGTGTGTATCAAAGAGGTATATAAACAAGAAAGAGAAGGGAAAGTACATATATTTTTACTTCTTTCATAAAACTGTGAGGTACCTTTGTGGAAGTGGCACAGGATTTAAGGCAGGCTCTATATTGTTGCACTGAAGTTAAAGGCAGACTGACAGAGACATGTGTTGAAAAATAAATGTAGGACAAAGCACCATTTAGACAGGAAGAAGCATTGTAAACATCAGGAGCGGATTTAATTCATCAGAACTTACTTCACTTAGAAATGCCTTTTTTTTTTTTCATAAAAGCAATACTTATTCTAGGTGTGACCAACTCTTTCAAAGTTTCCTTAGCTGTTATTGAGAGAACTATTTTTCGAATGTCATAATTTTGTGATACCTTTTCTGCATATCTAAGGTATACGTGACTAACTCATTTTTACTTTCTTATTTTTATTGAGAAAATATTGTGTGGACATCTTTGGCAGTGACCTGACATAAAGCTTTTTCTGTTGAGCCCAAACACATTTATTTTCTGGAAACTCATTCATTTAATCTAGAGAAGTGTAAATCATTTGAAGAATGATAAAATTACATGTTCAGCCTGGAAATTAAGCCATTTATATAAAGAGGTTTGGTCTTGTACAGCTGTAGGTATGAGTCACTGACCTAAGAACTCAAAGCATTGCAGGGATATTTAAAATATAAAAATAAAGATTTTAATAAATTGGTGAAGTAATTGAAGAAGACAGGAAATAAAAGACTTGTTCATCCTGACTGAAACAGAAAGCTTCTTTCTATGGTAATGAGAACAGCTCATGCTCCTCATGTTCCCGATTACAAATCTTCTGGACCAACACCTGTCAAGCAAGTGCTATCGCTGGATATACTGCCCTTTAAACAGTTGTAGGAATCAATAAGAGTAAGGATCAAGAAGTATCGCTCTTGCTTTCAGTAAGAAAGGAGACAGGGTGCCAAAGTCTTTCTTCAGACTCTCCTCTTCCTGCCTACAACAGCTGCCAGCTCTGAAGCAGCTGAGCTGCAATAAGGAAATAACCTGGAGGCAGACCCTGTGGGCAGAACTGTTCTCCTTCTCAGACCGCAGCTACCTCCAAGCCAGGGAGCAGAACTTTTGACTGGGGGGAGGGAGGGAGAAGAAGAGGAGAAAAATACCTTTCTTCTTTCCTTTGCATCTTCACCTCCTCCTAAAACCTATCCTAAAAGTGAGAATCAGTTTTGCTTCCATCTCTGTAGTGGAGGGAACTACAGGAGTCTGTTCTCACCCCTCTCGTTTGGTGCCTTTGAGAGTGAGCAAGAGCCTCATCTACAGCATCTACAGGGGAGCAGCTCATACATTGCAATAGACTGGCTTAGAGTCAATTCAATTTAGATCAAAGTGATGATAATGTGCTAAAGCAAGGAACTAAAGAGGTAATTCAGACGATGTTTCTGCCTTCTGAAAGGTTATCCAGCTACATACTCTGATGCTTTTTGTTTGTTTGTAATTTAGATTCCAAGTTACTTCTAAGTGCTGAATGCCCAGACCCATTTTGTTTGTGTGTGCAAGTGCTTGTCTGGTTTTTACCCTGTTTTATATGTGCGATTGGAGGAGCCAATGGGAGGTAGAAGAAGGGTCCCTACCAGAACTAAGGAAATATGTGAACAAATATATTGAAAAGATAAAAATATTCTTAGCGCAGTCTTTGCTTTTCAGATTCTCCACTGTGATAAGAAGGAGGCTGTACCACAGCCTGTGGCACCACGCTATGTGTATGACTATAAAAGCAAAACTTTATTTGAACAGGCTGTCCTACTGTTAGCTTGCCTTCTCTCAGGCACACACAAGAGCCACCACCTCCCCTTTATCCTCGGCACTGACTACATCAGTGCTTGTGAGGGAGTTTTGAAGGCAGAAGGCTTGTCTTGGAGGTTTGGACCATGCTGTCTGAGAAACTGCCTCTCCTTCTTGCACTGTGCTGAAGAAACCAAGCTAACAGAGGTACAAAAGCTGCTATTTACCTCCAGCCTCACGTGGGCTGTGAGGGATCTGCTCATTTTGGAGTTACCTCCTCTGCCTGGTTCTTCTAAATGATGAGCAGTCTCCTTGCCCCTGAGAACGTGCTCCATGCCAGCATCAGCAAGTGGGCTGCAGGGTGGTTCTTCCTTACCAAGAAGGCATGAGCTGGGCTGGACTCTGGAATAGTGCTTCCCTGCTTGTCTGGAGCAGGGAAACAGAAAAGTTGTTTCTGAGCTGGGGGAAACATTAATGGATCGCAAAAATTCAGCAAGTCTGAACTTGGCATTGCAGTAAAAGTAGTACACAAAATGTAAATATACATATTAAACATGATCTTAAAGAGGCTGCTAAATCAAAATGCAATAGAATAAACAAGACAACAAGAAAGAGATAGAATAATTACAGGCAAGAGACTGAAACAGAACTCCTGTTATACTGTCTACCTGTTTTTTCCCCTCATACCACTATAGCACCTCACTAGACCTTTCTGTCAGTTCAGCCTTAACAGAGCACTAGCTGGGGATAAGGTACCATGATTAAAAACTCACAGAGACTATAACAGGATAAATCAAATTATATAAGTAGTTAATTTTCATAATTTGAAATTACTTCTCTTTTATGCAGTCAGAATCACAATCTAGGCTGTTAGCAACTACTTTGGAGTATTTCTGGACATAGCTTATGAGTGCTGAGAAGGAGGTTAGAAAGCTGGTTTTATAAACAGCTTTGTAATACTGAGTCTTGCACTGGGATATACATAAAAGTCACTTCAAAAGTGATGGTCAGTTCCAGGACATTTGATATGCCAAAGTACAATCAGAAATATTGGAAGCAGGAATCACAGAGCTGGTTTGAGAAGGGAAGAAGAGCAGAGATCACATGAAAGACCTTTCCACCCTACAGGGAGTCCAAGGCTGCCCTTTCCAGAAGGCTGCCCTTTCAAAGTCACTAATGGCCCATGGCACAGAGAGTTTGGATTAAACTTTATCCTCTGGCAAAGTGTGTGGCCTTGGTCCCGTCATTTAGTCTCCCTGTGTCTCACCTTCCTTACTGATAAGGCAAGGTGAGGAGCATTCCCCTGTTTAGCAAAGAACTAGGAAGAAAAATACATTGAAGCGTAAGAGGTACTTGAACTCTGCAAGGATGGGCCATGCATGTATTGCTCAGGTTGACAGATCTTCCTGTGATGAGCTTCCCTGCAGCTTTGAGTTCAGGGTTACTCAGTCTGTTGTCTTGGTATGGGAATATGCAAAAGTTTAAAGGACAAGAATTAGCAAATGTTGGTTCAGTCTTAGAGTTCTTCCCTCTCAGCAAGGTGACAGAAGGCTCTCACAGCTGTTTCTGCAGACCTTTGCAAGACCTTTTCATCTTCCCTGGATGCAGCAATGTCAACTGATTATTGATTTTCAATATGGCTTTTCATCACTGAAATGTTGACAATTAAATTATCAGGACGCCCTGCACTGGTTGGAATTAAAAAAAATTAAGAGCACTAAGAGCTTAGTGCAGCGACTCCCAGCGAGTTATCTGACCAGTGAAACTTTTGAAGCTTGCTTTCCTGTAGTTCTTGTTCTTATGAAAGTTTTCAGTCCTTCTCTCATACAGATTCTCTGATGTCTAATAATGAGTTGAACACATGCTGTGGCCTTTCCATTAAGAGGGGCTTGCCTTGTGTCTATTTGGCAACGTGTTTTCATCAAACGTATGGGGACTCTTGATCTCTCTGCAAGTTTAGTTAAAACTGGGCAATGAGTTCAAAAGGAACTCATGGAGACTGACAGACGGCACGATCTTGTGAGCATCATCTCCCAAGAAAACTGGATTAAAAGGCTAGCGGCTGGCTCTGTAGTAGGCTAATTCAAACCTTCCTTTTCTGTCAGTATATAAAAAAAAAAAAGAGAAAATATTTTTTTTTAACAATGCTAATTAGCAGAGTTTCAGTCAGAGGGAAGCTGACTCTCCAAAATATTTATTTTTTCATTAATAGGGTCTAGAAGTACAGTTTTATGTCCCTGTATGACTAGAAGAAATTGCTTTTTTTAAGCACCTTTTTTTATTAATTACTGGTGATTTGCTTTGTCAGGGATTTCCACTGCATGGTGTCTCATTTGAAATAATTGCAAAATCATTATCCCTTTAAGGTTGTTTTGAGCAACATGACAGAAGCCTCCCATAGCCTGTTTTCCTACTGGAATTTTTATCCTTCTTGATTATCGACTGTGTTCCCATGACAATTCCTGTACTCACGCATCCCAGAATTAGCTCCTAACACGTTCTAGCCTGATGGTACATCAAGCCCACTCAGTGCTCTGGAAACTACATGTGCGCAATAGGCTCCAAATGTGTGGGGAAAGGAAGGTCTCTAATTTGGGTATTAAGGCTACATGATTGAAAGATAGGAGAAGGGATGGACAGAAGGCAGTGGAGGCAGTAAAAGATGCTTGTTTATTCCTTCTTTTTTTTTAGTTTTTGTTGTTTTCTTTTTTTTCCAAATTGAAATGCTTCATGTCTGTAGGATAACATATATATAATTAGTATATAGTTTTGGTGAACTGGAACGCTTGCTTGAAAATGATTTATCAATTGATCTTCAGAGACAGCTTATAAAGCAAACACTTCTATATTTTGAGTTAACTTTCCTACAGCTTTCCTTCATTGTACCCTCAGTTTACCTGGAATCTCACTGTTTCCATGAGGTTCTTAGGTGTCATTCTCACTTTAAATGCTGCTGCGTAGCTGGGTGCATTCCAGCTGCAGAACTACATACCTTTCTCAAGATTGCAACAGTTGTCTTAGTTAAAACCTGAGCAAATCGTAGTAGAGACCTACTCAAAAGAAACATCTCTGTGCTCAGTTCTAGCTGCCAAAGTAGTGCCAGACCTGATGGTATATATCCAGCAGGGCCACTAGCTCCAAAGGGAGCATCTGGATACTCCACTACTGCAAGCTCAGTCCAGGTCCATTGACAAAAAAAGCTTCCAGCAGATGCTGGTTTGGCTCCAGACAGCGCTGGTGGTTTGCTAGGAAGGCTACCATTGCACTCACGTGTTCTATGGCCAACAGTTATGTTTTGCAGCCAAGGCACAATGAAGTCCAGCCAGGACTCCTGATAGATCTTGGTGGACAGCCAACACTGCCAGCATAACATGTTCAACTCTGATACAGCTACCCAGAGACCTGCCAGCTAACTTCATCTGCCGATAGTTGAAGTACACAGATGAAAGCCGTTCTGAGGCTTTCTGGATGTTTTTGCCCCCAGCCAGTTCTTAAGAAGCTGTCCAGACTGGAGAAGTAGAGCTCTTCAACATGACTCCATCTGAGAACAGCCTACCATCTCACCATCTGTCACAACAGCATTTTCTAACATTTTTGTCTCCCTCTTGGTGCTTCTTATCCCTTTTCAAAGTTTGCCCTCTGGCATTCTCCAAATGGCACAGCAGTGTTAAGCAGTGACAAATACACCTTGGGACACTTGCATTTATGGAATATCAAAAAATCTCCTTCCTCCCAGCTAACCACCTTTTCTCACTCAATATGGCGGTACCAAGAGGGTTAAAAAAACAAGCTTATTATAATGCAAGCACAGTTAGTAAGATAGCAGGTATAGGAGAAAATGCAATTGAGATAGTAGCTTGCTTTACAGTTTGAACAATGCTCCGAGCTTTCAGTTACCTTTACTTTTTATAAGGTATATTACTCAAAGTAAGGTATTTAAAGATGCATACAGATTTTAAGATACTCAGTTTGCATTAATCAGTCTCAGCAGTATTATTGATTTGATTTCAGAAAAGTTTTTGCAAAAAGTCTATTTTTGCTATGCAATTTGTGCAGACCTTTAGATGATCTAAAAGCAAATTTAAAGATAATACATTCAAAGGCAAGGGGGTCTCTCCAAGGGGTCACCTATAAAAGCAATATTGACCTCTCGTCTTCACAGAACCTCTGCAAGAATCCTTCCAGTAGAAACATTTCTGCCTATTGCACCAGCTGCCATTGCCATTTCAGCAAGACCCTTTTTGTTCCTTGGTGGCAAACCTCCTGATTGCATCTGTCCCCACGTCACAAGGGTAGCCAGCAGAGTTGCACCAGGAGGCTACTATTTTTCTCTGTCTCTCACCAATTTCCCAACAGCCCTTCAACCAATTCAAAACCATGCAGGCACCCTCCAAGTCCCCGTGCCAACGCTGGTCTCATCTCAGCTGAGACCATAGGAGGGGAATTCCAAGAGTGAGGGAAAAACATTGCATTAGTGTTGTCATGGAGATGAAAATTAACACAATAACTATTGTGTTCTGTTTCAAAGCTTCCCAGTCTCCAGTTTTAACTCCTTCCTCCACTTCACCACTGCTTCAGTTCTGTCCCAGCAACATCCCAGCACACCTGATAGATTTCTGGGTCAGGAACTGGAAAGGGAATGGCAGAACAGATAAGAACTTGAAGTCCAGCCAGTCACCAGAAAAGGAAGAGAAAAAAAGTGAGGGAAGGTCTTTCAGAAAGAGGAGAGGATTAAAAAAAAGAAAAAAAAAAAGAAATGGCATGTGGTTACCCTCTACCCTTCCTTGAAGAAGCTCTGGCCCTCATGGAGAGCGATGCACAAGCTGTGCATCACTCGGCAGTGAATACTGAGACCATCATCTTCCCTCCCGTATGCAACAGCCTCTCCCTTGTCCTCAGCACTGAGAGGAAAAGCAAAGCTTCTAGGAAGCAAATACAGCATCACACTTTCTTCTGAGATGAAAAGCAAAAGTTAGAATGAATCTGATAATTTTAAATACAGTTTTCCAGACCCGCATTGTTACATTCAATTTAATGGTTGTGCCATTTCTGATGGGGTTTATGTTCCAGTGCCCTAAAGCTTGCACTGCTTACGTATGAGTTGTTGTTGACATGAGTTCGATACACTTCTATAAAATCACCCATGCCGTAAACATAATGTCCCTGCCTTTATGCGGAAACAATAGAAAAGGATTAAAAAAGGAGTAATAAAAATTCAGTTGAGCTTGTAGATGAAAATTAGGAGGACAAGGCATTTCCGATCCACTAGGCTTCACAATTAACTGTGGGTGCTAGAGGCTGCATCGTTGGCTGTGTAAAGTGTCTCTGAACACACATTTAACCTGCTGATAACATTGCTTCTTCCAGCCACAGCCATTGTGCAAAACCCAGAAAATGAGCATTGCTCCGCTACCTCTGACCCTGCAGCAAGAACCACCTCTTTGAATCTTCCAAAAACATATTCCTCTGCAGCCACTGAAAGTACAGCTGAATTTTTGTTTTGCCTAGCTAGCAAAAGGCACCATAAACCAGTTGATAAGAAGAGAATAAAACGTGGCTCCCAGGAGAGCAGCAGGATGCCTGGCCCTGCCTGGCCACCCCCACCGGGGAGCGGGGCTCCAGAAGGAGAGAAAGCCAGCTGCAAGAAGGGCCTAAAACGCACCTGAGGACATTCACACTTACACCATTGTTATATCATAGAATTACAGGACAGTTAGAGTTGGAAGGGACCTTAAAGATCATCTAGTTCCAACCCCCCTGCTATGGGCAGGGACACCTCCCACCAGACCAGGTTGCTCAAAGCCCCATCCAGCCTGGCCTTGAACACCTCCAGGGAAGGGGCATCCACAACCTCTCTGGGCAACCTGTTCCAGTGTCTCACCACCCTCACAGGAAAGAATTTCTTCCTAATATCTAATCTAAATCTCCCCTCTTTCAGTTTAAAACCGTTATCCCTCATCCTATTGCTCCCTGATAGTCCCCCCCATCTCCCCTGTAGGCCCCCTTTAGGTACTGGAAGGGGCTCTAAGGTCTCCCCGGAGCCTTCTCTTCTCCAGACTGAACAACCCCAAGTCTCTCAGCCTGTTCTCATAAGAGAGGTGCTCCAGCCTTCTGATCATTTTTGTGGCTCTCCTCTGGACCTGCTTCAACAGGTCCATGTCTTCCCTGTGCTGAGGACTCCAAATCTGGATTCACTACTCCAGATGGGGTCTCATGAAAATGCAGTAGAGGGGCAGAATCATCTCCTCTAGACTGCTGGTCATGATGCTTTTGACGCAGCCCAGGATATGCAGCCCATATATCCTCAACCTGCTTCACATCCTTTCCTAAAAATGAATACTGATTTTGTGAGCCCAGAAACTGAGTTACTGGAAGTTCATTTGCTGCAGGCAGAGCTCACCAAAACTATCCCTTCGGTTTTATCCTCCTTTATCCAAAATGGCATAGCAACTGGCAGTTCATGACACCTGGCTGTGCATGGCACACGCAGACAGCACCATCCCCACAGAGTGCTGACTCTGGGGATCTCGCTGCACCACCTTCCTTCCCTGCTAGCTAACAATAACTTGAAAACGGGCATAGTTTGCAAAAGACACATGACACGAAACACTGAGAAAGATTGCTTTTAAAGCTCAGAAAGTTAAGAAAAAGTCATCCTAAATCAACACTTTGATTTAATACTTCTCCAGTCAACAAAGTATCTCACTATTTTCTTATATGCTTATTATTGAAAGGTTATCTCAGTAGCAAGTTGTCAGTTTAAACCTGAAACTCAGGTGCTCTACAGAATGGCTAAAGTCTGAAAATACAGGAATCCTGAGAATGGGTGAGGATATTAATAATTACCGCATTCCCTGAAAATCTTGTTTCTTTTTGTGAAATGTAATAACTAAAATCATTACAAATAACAATGATCTTCTAAACGAGAAAGTATCAGGAACAGGAGAAGCAGCAGGGTATGGTTTTTTGCTCACATGCTAAAAGCACAGTATGTGAAAATGTCATTGCAAAGTTCCAAAATCACAGCCAAGAGACTCACCCAGAACCTACTTAGTTGGGAAAGGGACCTACCTTCTTAACCCTCTAGTGGTGCAGTAACTTTGAGTGCAATTTTTTACCACATTTCCCTGTCATGCTTTTGAAAGACACACCAACGAAATCCTTCATTTTGTGAACTTTAAAGAAAGCCAAGGGATTACCAAGAGATCTTTTTTAGCTATTGTGCTGTAACCTTTCTGGATTTTTGAGAAGTTTTTTCTTTACTTACTTATCTTAATCCCTGTATTTTTATGTATCACACTTCGAACATAATTTTTAATAACATTACATACTCATGTTTCTATTCAGGGGTTACTTAATAGATAAAACACTCATATGAATGCCTAAATTATTTCAATTCTCAATCCGACTGACAGTCAATAAGACTCAAATACCTAAATTACAAAGATGTTTTTCGAAAATGCTGAGATAGGCTGGGATCATTGTGTCTTAATCTAGATATCATTTGCATCCATATGACCTCACTGAGATATGTTTGGTTTTGCAAGGATAATTAATTTTATTTTCCCTCTAACATAATGAATGGTACTGATCACTCCATCTAATTTTGTTCAGTAATGGTATTAGTTAGTTTCATGGTGCAAATAAAATTTAGCCAAATGTCTCAAGAACCTGAGCATTATCCATATTAACAACGAGTTATTACACAAGATTTCTATTCATACCTTTTTTAAGCCTGAACACAATATGGTTGGTGTCAAGGCACGGGGAACTTTCGCACCCTTAACAGGGTCCAGTTTGAACAAGTTTCTATGTCGTGGAACAGCTCAGATGAATCATAGTGTTGGTCTGTTAGACACAAAGCCATCCTGGGTCTTTGACTGTGGATGATAACCAGTAGAGCTTCTCAGGGTACTCCGTCCCACCTAAACCAACTTTATCCTATAGGAAACACACTACTTCCTTGGCCTCTGGTATGAATGCCACCTGACCATTAGCAAAAATGTCTCGGGTGATGTAAAAAACAGAAATCAAGGCTGAGTGATATTAGTTTGAATCTTGAACGGGCAGAGTCATGCCATGCCGTCCAGTCGAGAGCTACTAGATGGTGACAACTGCTTTCTCTCTTCCAAGAAGTGCAGTGCACTTAGCAAAAGGAGTTAAGCCTTTTGTACACAATGGCTTGTAGGGCATGAAGTATTGCCAGGGTCTCTTCACCGTCATGTAAAAATCACAAATGTTGCAGCAAGGGCTGTGCTTTGATTGCAGCGTTTTTCAAGCCCATTTTCACTTTCCCTTGCGCTCGCCTTTTAAGCTTTGATCACAACGCTGTACAGCTAAAGGCACCTGAGAAACAGATTGCTAGGCAACAGATGCTGCACAGGACAGCTTCCCCTCCCCTAGCACCAAGATGGCAAGAGACCTTACAGTGCTCAAAGTTGCCTGTTACAAAATATTCAAGGCAAAACCAGCTTAGTGTTATGAAGGCAGTCAGGTGAAGCAAGAAATTACTTTGAAAGTAGGAGTTAAAAATAAACAGCAATAGGAAAAAGAGGCAATTCAAACAAATGAAAAAGAAACATGATGGGAGGCAACAAAAGGCAACATTAAATAAGGAGTTGTTATTAAAAGTGTGGGAGCAGGTAGAGAATATGAGGAAAAATCTTAGCAAAACAGGCACAAGGCAGACTTGAAAACTTGTGTGAAAGCATAAATATATATTTATGTTTACTTTACTGTCATTCTTACAAAAGTTTATTTACTGCTAAAATTTTGTTTAGTGTTCATTTCATAGCACCGTATCAAAAATTATGTCTACCACAAGGAAACTGATCTTACTGTTGTGTTTTTCTTCTGAATTATCAAAGAGAATTTTACATCATTTCTACTCAGTCCATAAATGTCATCCATGGAGTAAACAGAAAAGTTTCATTTGACCACCACTTAAGAGAGAATGTAGACGCTACGGAAATCTTTATAGAACAAAAATCGGTATTTCATCCAGAACATAACTTGGAAGCCAACATCTAAATGCAATGCTAAGCAAGCAAAGAGGAGGTTGCATTTGTCTAATGAGAGTTTCCTTTAGTTTAACGAAACCAAGCTGCTAAAGTAGCCTGACGTGGAAGTTGTGAAGCATAGTGCAGTATTGCATTTAGGAAATGTGTTTTCCCCGCTTAAATCCTTAATTGCTCTTTTAAATGTGTAAATAGTCTTGCCCAGTAGGATGAACAGTGGCAACAAAAGCAGATGCTGGGTATGCAGAACCAAGAAGGAAGTACTGAGCAGCAAAGCAACCTAAGTGTTAGAGACAATGAAATTTGGACATACAGAGAAAATTAGACTTTGCAAAGGATATTAAAAACAACAGGGGGAAAAAAAATTGAATTGCTATGCAGGAAGAATGAGACAGAGATTAAAGATAATCTAGGTACAGCCCCAAAACTAAGTAAATACTCTGCCTCATTTCAATCTGAGGAGATGATGTTGAACATGGAACAAAAGGCAGAATGGCTAAAGACAATCGGGTTAGAAAAATTGCTAAGGAGCTTATTTGGTCTTTTGAGACCAAATAATCATCACAGCAGAAATCTGAAAGAACAGGATGCAAAATAGCAGGTAGAGTAACTGGTATGTTCAGTAATTTGGCCGGGCCAATCCATTCTTAAATGACTATCCCAATTGCAAAGAGATTGCTGAAAGACTGTTTGAGCTTGCTAAAATAACAGCCAAGATGAGGATAGGGGTTCTGTCTACAAACTTATCATTGAAGTAAAAAACAGAAAGGGGAAAATAATATTTTAGCTAAAGGGTAATGTTGACATGAGAACAAATACATCATGAAATCAGAAAAACATTTGTAACCTTCAATGCAATGAGGTTTGGGAACAATCTTCCAACAAGAGTAACTGGCACAGAACTAGTTAGATATGGAGATTGCTTAGTTTGGAAAACGGATTTAGTGATAAATTTGCCTGAGGCAGGTAGAAGAGAGACCATTCCTAGTCTTTTTTCTATAAGTTTCTTTATAACCAAATCTCTGTGATTCCTCCATGGTTTCCTAGACATTTGACTAGATAATATTCCAGGATTCAGTTATAATCCTGTGTCTTGTTGATTCTATTTGCAGTCAGCTTCTTGTGTACCTCTCACTCCAGCAACAAACAGGGTACACCTATTCCTTCACAAGGCAAAGTTTTCTGTTGGATGTGCTGACATGGCACAGACTTTTCTGGTTCTGCCAGTTGTTTCTTAATTTGAGGGAAGAAATTGAAAAGTTGAGCCCTGCCGGCTGTCACAGTGGTTGAAATCCCTAGATGGCTCACCCACCACTCATGTAATCTTAGACTGCACCCAGCTGTGCTGCCCAGGTGAGAGACATTTTATTTTCCCCTCAATCCATTACTTTGAAACTTAAACAGAGTTTCCGCAAAGTTTTTCAAACCTAAAAGAAGCTATTGACAGTGTTGAAATATGAGAATAGAAAGGAAAGCACAAGTCTTTTCAGATAATTAACTTCATGCTTTTCAAGTTTGGAGTACATGGGATATTCCCTCCACAGGTTTAACCAAACTTAAGTATATGTGTTCTTTGTGAATTCTTTAGCCAGCTTTTTGCCACTAACACATCACCTTCGTAGATCCCTTTTTACATTTGCTTCAACAAACCCGTCTAAAATATCTGACTCGTTTCACAAATATACTCTAAAGTTTCTTACTAAAAAGCCTTGCAATAGTCTAAGAGAAAAAGAGTTCTCTAAATAAAGAATAATGTTAACTATTCTATTTTTGGAAAATGGGGGTGCAGCGCCAATTAGCCTGCAGCAGTCTGAAGGGAAAATTCCCCATCCCCTACCAGACAAGGTCACTGAAGTTGTGTGTCATGTTGACATAACCTTTTAATGCATATACCCATTTAAAATAATTATTTTGCACACCAAGCCATATCTTCTTCTTCTAAGTTCATTTCCACTGTGTAATGGATGGCTTGAAATCCAATTTAATTCATTTTTGTGATGCAATTTTCTCCCATGTCTACTATTTTCAGTGCATATTACATCTTCACTACTTCTGAATTTATCTTATTAAGTAGCAATTGCAAATATATATATCATAAATTTCAAGTCTGTAATTTCTCCTTTTAATCTTCTCTAAATTCCATCATTCGTGAAAGCAAAAAACCAACCATATCTGTTGGACATATATACATTTCAGTTGTACTCCATATCCCACCCACTGAACAAAGACATTTCAAAGCTAACCTGTATTAGTTTATTCCTAAATCCAATTCCTTTTTCTACTGAATTTTCTTAATGTATTTTTCCTTTATAACAACTGATATATGGTTATGCAATTCAATTTGATGACAGACTTTTTTTTTCAAAGCTGAAAATTAAATTTGCTAACATCTTTTTTCTCATCCTCAAAACATCAGTTTGAGGTATTTAAGGTATTTAAAACACCTCTACAATCCAGAGTTAAAGAGAGAAACAAGAGAACTGGGGATTCTGTGAAGCCCCAGAGAATCCACTCCCCTTCTTCCCCAGCTGAAGTATGAAGTGGGTCTGGAGGGATGCCGGGACATTGTTACCCTTGGATCCCACATGGAAGAGGGTTTGGGGGCTGGGTTTTGGGCAAGTTTTTTATTATTTGTTTTTGCAATCTCCAGATGATGTTCTTTCTGCTTATGCAAGACCAGTTTTTTACAAAAGAAAAAAAAGAGATTCAACTTTAAAAAGAAAATTCTTATACACATCTGCTTTTTTAAAAAATAAAAATCAGTTTATCTTTAATCTGGCTACTTCACAGACACCAAGCTTCACAGAGACCTCTATTAAAACTGGTTTTTTTCTGCATTTCTGTTTCACAGAAGGGACAGGCTGTTTATCAACAGTTTTTTTATGTTGCCTTTGAAGAGGTTTTGGACACAACTGTCCCGTTCTAAACAGATTTAGCTTGATCACAATGAAACCTTCAGGAGAGGGTGGTAGTAGTTTCTACTTCCATATATGTGATAGTTCTGCCTGCAAAGTGGCCATAAAAGCAGCAGGCAGGAACTTTAAAAGTTGTTGTCTGTCAGTTATTTCCATGTAAAGTATACATTATTTGCAAGTTAAATTAGTTTTGTTTTCCCCAATCTGCCAGTTCTACCAACTCAAGCTGACAATCAAGCAAAGTTCTTCTCATGCATAATTACCTTTAACGAAGAATCCTGTGGCCAAATCAATTCACTGACACTAGAGCATTTTGTTTCCTGTCAGCATTTTTTGCACAGCCAATGCAGACTAGAACTTAACAAACAATGCTAATATACAAGAAAACGTTGGCCCTGGTTCACTGTCAGCACTCCTCCTCGGCTGGGCTTGCACACCAAAGAAAACAGTTAAAACATCAGCTTTAAAGGCAAGCAAGTAGCTATGACTTTGAATACACATAAATAACATACTGAGTAGGCGGTAATTTTACATCAGAGTGGGAGATGTTAGATAAAGTCTCCTCTCAGTGCAGTTTCTGATGTACCTGGGACTGAGTGCTGCCGTGTTTCACATTTATTTCACTCCGCCCCTTGCTGTGCACTTGTAGCACCTTCACTTTACCCAACCCCATTAAAAAAATCTCCAGGAGAAATAAGTTTTCAGGGCTTGGGAAGAGATAATCAGACAATTAGTTATGTTCTTTAAAGAACACTGCATATTTTAGTGCCCAAATGTCCCATTCTTGTTTTCATCTGCTTTTGGCCTTAGAAAGCTGGAAAATGTTGTATGCATTTTACATAGGTAATAGAATGGCCTGAACACAGGTAGAGCACTCCCTATCTGATCCAATAAGCAGTTATTTTAAGCTGAAAGCAACAAACTGATAACTGCTATTTAAAAAATGAAAAAATTTATTTTATAAAACACACTTTACCATATGATATTTGCCTTATATCCAAACCAGTGGGCCAAGCAAAAGTTGATTTTCATTTGGAACACAGGTTGGGAATCCCTGCCATGTCAATATTCAAGTACTCATCAACAGGAGTGAACTGATCTTCCTCCTTTTCTTTGTTCACACAGGGTAACATACACTGGTACCTGCAATCAGTACTTCCTTTTATTTTACTGCTATCTGCTTTTCATAATAATTAATACAATCACATTACACACTACTGGTATAGTAGTGAGGAAACACCCATTAATTCTGCTTTGATGAAAGACCACTATGCAACATGTAATATCTGCAAGACATGTATGTCGTACCCTCTCCCATCCAGAAGTCAATCAGTCCATTATGTCTAAGCAATTTCTTTCAGTGGCAGATGAAACTGCCTTCCCTACTTCTCCAGATGCATGAATTTTTCAGCTTATTGCAGAAGAGGATCAAAGCAGGGATGGTGATAAATATCACTAACTCCATTCTTATCAATATCATCAAATATAAAGATGAAGAGCTTTGAATATGTTTGCACAAAGATTCTTTCAGCATTACACGAATCTGCAAGAAATGATATATCTACTAGTGTCAACACTGCAGAAGTTTATAAATAAATATACTTTAAGATTAAATTGTCAGTAAATAGCAAATAATCCTAACATTTGCTAACGTAGTCAAGAGAAGACGTTTTAAAACAGACAGGTTGTTATTTACAGCTGTGCCAGATGGGGCAGTTTTAAAAATGTTTAATTGCTCTTTAGTGAACATTTAAAATATATTCTTCAACATCCTTGAATATTTTCAAATCAGGGTGTTGGGGATTTTTGAGGTTTTTTGCAAATTAAAAAAATTATTTGCAAATATTTTTATGTTCCTACTGTAAAATACAATTATATGTGCCTGTAAACAAAAGACAAATTGCCTACAGAAAACTATTACTGTAGCTCACACAGCAGAAACATTAAATATTAACAAATGAATGTATCAATTTTAGTACAAAGTGACTGAACTTTGTGGGAAATTGTGTGCTAGTTACCGTAATACATTATTTGAACGTGATATTTATACTGCACCATACATCGGGGGAATTAGTGCCATCTGTGTGTCTAGCTCTCAGATAAACGGTCACAACAAAACCTTTAAGGAAGGGACATTGAGGTGGTGGAGTTTTGATGCAGTGTTATCTTCATATTTATTTAGACCCTCCAAATCCACTGCAGGTCTTTGCTGTTTTCTTCTACCTTTTTGCAATATCCTCTAAGAAACACAAAATCATTTTAGAAACGGATTGCAGTGGAATGGCTGAACTGATGGGGCAGAAACACCACGGCATGCAGAGCCGGACAAAGCTTTATGGCTTAAAACTAAAGGAAGCATTAGTTTGTCTAGAAAGATGGAAGCAATCAGTGAAACAGAACTGCAATGTTCTCATCAGACCTTCAGCAAACCACTAGATAGCTAGTTCATACTTGAGCATCAAGCTATACTGTTTTACAAGCCTTTAACAATTTTGTTAACAGTGGGAGTGTACAGGTCATGTAGCTGGTGAATATGCCTGGCTCTATATGGATATTTTTTTCCCCCTCCAAAACAGGTATGCAAACTAAAGCAGCTGAACTGCATAATTATCTTCCATTTCCCCTTGGATATGATTCAGCTCAGATCTTCAATGAGATTTCTGGGGATGTCAAGACTTCAGTCTTTGGGTTATCTGCTAAGACTTCTAGCATTGCTATCAATTATTTTGTGAGGTACAGCCTCTGATCCACTGAAATCTGGGGAAAACTAATTTTACATACATTGAAACAGTCATTTTCAGCCTGAGCTGAATTTGAAATGGCAGCAGGAGATACAGGGAATTAGTTTGTCTTCTACTGGCAAGCAGTAAAAAGAGGAAGTACTACGGAGGATGAATACTTAAATATTCTCCCCTCTTTACCCCATCACCCTTTGCACATGCTCACTCTCCACTTACAGACAGAGCTCAGAGAGAAATGAGTCAGGCAGAGGAAGAAGACATCAAAGACAGCACCTCTTTTACTTGGGGAAGAAGAGGGAGAATGCCTATAGCACCCACAGGACACAGGCCAACTACTCTAGCTGGACCACACAAACCAAAGGGTGAAACCCAACACATGTTCAAGCTCTTCAGCAACTAACCCTCCAGAGCAGGCTCAGCCAAGGTCACTTCAGCTGTATGACAAAATAAAAGTAGGGCCAGGGATGACTTCTGGCCCTGAGGCACAGGACTTCAGGATGACTCCCTTCCCTACAGCACACCCAGCACACATGTTTTTCCTGCATGGTTCTGCAGTTCAGAATGCCAAAATCACGTCAGCGTGGGGTTTAGGGTGCCATGCTGAGGGGTGGCACAAGGACACAGGGGCTGCTGGGGTGGTGCTAGGACTGCCCCAAGCACAGAGCAGGCCCCATCCTTTATCTCTAATTCACAAAGCCATGAGGGAACTCCCTTCCCCCTGCGGCAGGGCTTTCTCTGCTCCTCTTGGGCTCACATATTCAATGAGGAAGATAAAGTAATTTTCATTTTTAGACACACATAATACATTAATACAGTGCATCAATATGCATAAATAAGAGTCCTCAACTTTTCATTTTGATGCACACCAGTCGCTTAGTTTTCTCTCATGGCATTGCTTGAAGCATGAATTTTAGCACAGCTGCAGAATTTTTGAATTTCCATTGGTATTTTAAATACTATGTCTTCCCTACACAAACTCTTATTGCAATACATCTTTGGATGTATGCCTAAGGAAACCAAGTAAGAACTTGGTCTGACCTTTCATTAGTACTAAGTAGTTTGGATATATTCACTATTTTATTAGCTGTTAAATCATCTAGCCTGTACACTATTTCTACTGTTATAAGCTGCAAACACAAATTGCAAGATTCCTTAAAGGAGTGAGCAATATTCTTTATACTTTTTCACTTTTGATTTATCATGGGTGGGGTGTAGCACTGTTTCGGTCACTTCTTCTATAAACCTATGGCTCCTGTGACTAATTTGGCTTTTACTTGTCCTAATCTTCAGTACAGAGACGGAAAAATACAAACGGGGCTAACATTTCAAACTCACAACCAGAAGCGGTTCTGGGTTTTTTTGTTTTAATATTGTGCTAATAAAAGTTGTCTTTGCCACCCAGGAAGAGTGTGGAGTCAGAATACTAAGTATTCCAGCTGGAGGAATTTAAGATGAGTATTTCTTTTGTTTTATTTTCCAACTACAATAGCTCTAATGACAATGGTAAAAGTTCAATTTGGATATTACATCAATGTCCAAATGACTTCTACTCTTCTGGTCCTTTTTTCACTCTTCAGTAGATGAACAGAGAAAATGAAGACTAGGGAACAGAAAGAAAAAAGAGACCTGAAAGCTGAGTTTAAGTTCTGTTGCTGCCATTCAAAAGTTAAATTTGCAAAATTATAAACCCATAGTTGTTAACTCATGGTATCTTCAGATCTGGCACAGTCTTTTGAGTACTGTGCACAGCTCAGGAAAGGTCTATATCCTGTTTCTAAAGTGCTCACTTGAGACATAGTCTAACTAAATAATGTATACTCTCTATTCTAGTTTTATATAAATCTTAAAAAAAAAAAAAAGTGTTATTAGGGAACACATGTTTTCCAGGACTGTGGAAAATACAGGAAGTCACACCAACCAGAGACTTTTAGAACAGTTAAAGGTCCCCTAAAAGACTTCACTTCTAGTGGCTCCTGATTGTCGTGAAGAGCTGCTGCTGAGCACAGGTCTGTACTATCTGGTCAGAGCTGTGAAGTTCTACCAACCCCAAGGTAGAACCACAGATAATTGCAGGAGGTTTCAGGCTAAGGGCATCTAAATAATATAAGCTACCAAGCACCTCCACTGTCAGGTGGGTTCTGGACTGTGCACTTGAATGCATTATACAGGAATTGCCCTATGTCCACAGTCTCAGTAGGAAAAAACCCTAGCTTAGTAGGTGAGATTTGCCAAGGGGTATTGCTGATGCACTTCTAAGCACACCAGATTTATCATAGCCAATTTTCAGCCCAGATACTCACACAAAACATAATAATCCATCAACCATATCTTTTCCATAAATCTATTCTTTATGAAGCTTTATCTGTTGGTGCCACTCCTTGAGACAAGATTTTTCTCATGTAACTGAGAAACCTATGTCTGAGCAGGTCATCCTTTGCAGCCAATGAAGAGAAAAAGATAGAATGCAAGTCCTCTCATTGTTTTGGGCATTTTATTTTCAGATGCAAAACCATGCACCCTAGAAAGGCTACTGAATATAAATGGAATGCAAAAAAAAAACCCAAACCACCCACCCTAGTTTATAGCTGGATGCATTACATGCATCCAAAAAAAGAGCAATAAAGCTGGTGAAGGGTCTAGAGCACAGGTCTCATGAGGGGAGGCTGAGCGACTGGGGTGGTTTAACCTGGAGGAGGTTGAAAGGAGACCTTATCGCTCTCTACAACTACCTGAAAGGAGGTTGCAGCAGGGTGGGGGTTGGTCTCTTCTCCCAGGTAACAAACTATAGGACAAGAGGAAATAGGCTCAAGTTGTACCAGGGGAGGCTTAGATAGGGTATTATGAAAAATTTCTTCACTGAAAGGGTTGTCAAGCATCAGAACAGGCTGCCCAGGAAAGCGGCTGAGTCACCATCCCTGGAGGTATTTAAAAGACAGGTAGATGTAGTGCTGAGGGACATGGTTTAGTGGTAATTTGGCAGTGTTACATTAATGTCTGGTCTCAATGATCTTAAGGGTCTTTTCCAACCTAAATGATTCTATATGTCTACATTTAACGAAATGAATCTTTTCCCTGGAATTTTTCAGACTACACTGCTGAATTTAATAGCATTAGAAGTAGAAACGGCGTCTCTTCTTTTAAATGGGTGGATTAAAATTGTTGAAAAGTCATGCCCCTCTCAGTATTGCGTCACTTGAAATGCTGTGTTAAATTCCCCAAGTAAAGGGACTCTCTTACAGTAAAAATATTCTCAGTCAGATTGAGCTGGCCCAGGACACTGAAAGCAGGATAGATATCTTTATAGCTGATTCACAGAAGATGTATTGATTCTAAACCCTTGTAGGGGGGGAAACAATCAAAACAAAAAGCTCGTTTCAGGGAAGTCTAATAAAAGATATAAACACTGTGCTGAGCATAAAGGATGTCTGGCTGTTGTTGGATCTTAAAAAACTTTAATTTTACAATGTATTCTCTTCCAGATGTAAAGATTGTTTGCCCATGCTGCTGTCTGCAATTTTTTAGCTTCTAGCCTAGAAGATTAATTAGCTGTTCATCAACCAAGATACATATAAGGCACACTGCAAGAAAGATTATATTGCTGCTATAATGGCCTTTAAATAAGAAGTTTCTGGCATTTGATATTTGTTGGATCTCATCTATTGATTGCTTCGCCTCAGTGCTAATGAGCAAATAGTCTGTATTTATATTACCCCTTCAAAATTTCCTACAAGAAATTCTTGCCACACAAAATGATTCTTATGCGGCATTTCTTTTCAGCATAAGCATTTCATTTCAGTACTTCAGATATTAATTTTGCATGCAGCAATTTATTCTCTAGCTTTATGTGAATTTGAATTTGTAGTGCTTTGGTAAAATTCTTAAGTTTTCACTGAACTCTTTTTCATGAGGCTCTGTTTGCCTGGTATGCTTAGCTGCCCACCTCCTATTATCAATGCATCTACATGTATGCGTCCCAGTGGCAGCAATGATGTTGTTTAGTTGGTACTACTTTTAATCATCAGAACGTTTTTGCAAACATTGTCTTTAGAAATTGCATGTGTAAGATTTCAGAGTATCATTAGTGCCTTTCACTACAGAAATACTGAGAAAAGTAGATGGCACAAAGCATCTGAAGGAGCAAAAGGTTATGATTAGAACTCACATCTCTGTAACATTCAGATTCTGTTTGAGCCTCTTCTTTCCATGCCAAGCTCTGCTTTGGCAACTTAAGTCAGAGGTAATAACAACCCTTTTCTAAAGTATTTTTAAATTATGTAGCTTTTGGTGTAGAATTTGGATGCTTTGCTTTTGTGCCTCTCGTCAAGAATAGAACATTGTCTGCCCTTCCTTCCATTCTCCCCTGCCTCCCCCATCCCACAACCTTTTCAGCATCCCTCGCAGTTTGATATTCCTTGAGAAAGTAGAGATTTGCGTTTGGTTTTGTTTCTGCAAGCTTATCAGAGGTAGACATGTGGGAGGTGTGGATTGTAATTTTTTGTGATTTGTCACTATTAAGGAATAGAATAGTGGCTTTTGTTTGTTAGAAATAGTCTACTTTAAACATTGTTTGAGAATAATTTCAAGTTTTTGCAATTAAATGTATTTTGTTGATTCTGCCGTTTGCGCATTTAGCTGCTTCTTCCTCATAACTAAAAAACTACCTGATAAATAAATATTCTAGTTATAGACAGGATATCAGAGTAAAGTTTCAGATATTTTACTACAAAGCTATAGTAAAACTTTGAGATAATCTGCTAATAGGGCAACTTGGAGTGTTTTGGTTTTTTTTAAACAAGTTTCTTGTTTTTGAAATTATGTCTATACAATAAGAAGCCATTCACCTTATTTTATAGTATTTCTACTGTATTCAAAACTGTATTTTTTTTTTTGGCTTTTATGCATTTTAAATACATAAAAGTTTAGTACGTCTGAGTACTTATGCTCACCTTCAAATTATCTTAGTTCTGCCTACTTTGTTTTATTTATAACTTTAATCCAAAATAGTGGATATGGCAACTGAAACCGTGTAAGGGCTTGCCAGGCTACTGTAACCAAGACCACCAACTTGCATGAACCACATTCTTAGCATTTCATATTCTGGGTCATATGTGGTTTGGAGGTTTATTTGATCAGTGGAAGATATTTATGGTTTTTTTTCCCCTCAGATATGACCTTGCTGAATGCTGCCCAATATGACCAGAGCTCTTGGGTATCTATGCCAATAGGCAATAACATGTTCTCATGATAAAGATGAGAAGGCATTTTACAGTATAGGAGATGGAGTCATACGATTAGGGAACAATAATGAGAATTCTTACATTTCCATGGAGATTATGTACTGAGGTGGCTAAAAGGAGGAAAATCAGGATGTACTGTTCAATGATTATATGGCTGTGAGTTGTTTAGAGTGATGTATGTGTGGAAAAAGCTAATGACATCTTAAGATGCTTTAGGCAAGATAGTTTTGGAAGAGAAAGAGAAGACTGTCCTTTGAAAGGCCTCACTGAAACACTATTTGGACTACTTTTCTGGACATTTACATTCTGAAAAAATCAATGTAACCTAGAAAGGGTACAGAGGAAAAACAGACACATTAGGGGAATTAATTACTCAGCACAGAAGTTACAAGACCTTGGACAGTCTTGTCATACCAAACAAAGTTGAGAGGGGGCAAACTGGAAGGTAAGAGAAGATGTTTCAAAGATAACATCAGTAAAAGTTAAAGTAAATACAAACTGGTAATGAATCAACTGAAACTGGAAGTTTGGAAAGGAAAAAAGAAACATGTTTTCGTGCTTATCAGCCTGAAAATCTGGCTCTACCTTCCAGACAAAGCATCCAGGACAAGTAACTTGCACTGTTTTAAAACAGTTCAATCACTATAGGCAAGGATTTATATACCTAAGAACTGCAGCAGACAGAAAACTAAGTTTGTACCACAAGTCCTTGAATTGCTGGTGCAATGGTACAGACAAAAAATTTACTTGCATGACACTTATACTTTATATAAACCTCCATACTGTATATAAACCATCTGTTAAACCTATTAAGCCATCAGAATTTCTTTTGGTTACCTGCCAAGAACAAAAAAGTTCTTTTTGCCTAAGACACACTGCTTGTTTTCCAAGTTTTTCCTCTCCTGCCTCTGAATCCTGTGAGATTAAGTCTAGAGCGTTTTTCAGCATTCAGCTTTATTGTCCCAAAGCTGGCCCCATCGATCGGCTGCAGCTAGGGACAGGCTGCGAGTACCACATGCCAGCTTGCCTACTAACAGTCAATTCCCAGGGCTAGGGCAGCAAGTCCTCCCCACTTCCCTCAGGCTAAGCCAAACCACCTCAGCCCAAGCTGAAAAAAGCAAAAAAAACGAGCCAGGAAAAAAAAAAAAGCACGAGACCTTACCTTTAGCATGAGGTGCATTTTAGGACCTCTGGACATTTCTCACATCATATTACCTACTACTGCAAGTACTTTGGGCATTTACAATACTCTTATTTGTCCATGTTATTTTACTACATTTAGGCGATATTTGTAACAGCATTGTCAAGCAATTTGTTCCTGGACTGCTTGCAAACATGCAAAGTAGATGTTTTGCAGACTTTCCAAATCAGACACCTGCAGTCAAATAGCCTGTGCATGCAGGAGGCTGGAACAAGCCTTCCAAACCATTAATAGCACTTAAAAGAAATTCAATTCTGTAAAATAAATAACTGTGGATGTAAAACATATGTTTACGTAAGTGCTCTGAAACAGCAGTTGAGTTCTTCTGAAGTTGATAGTGTTTACCTTAGGCAGGAGCATTTTTCACGCTGAGATAATTGGCAGCACGCCCTATAAAACTTAGTCTGAGAATTAGGTTGCTAAAACACAGTAAAATGTCCAAATCAACTTCCTAATACTCTCCCAGCCCAGAGTCACATTTTAACACTTCCCCGTTGACCAGCACCTCTGGCTGACAACTCCAGAGACTAGCCTCTTTCTACTTATGATAATATATTCAAATACTTACTGTACAGAGAAATTCCAGAGTGTTTCTTGCTCCCCACTGGAAGACTCCTTGCTGGCCTTAGCCTCTCCCCTACTTCGTTTTGGAAACTTCCTCGTCCTCCCACAGTCTCCAAAAACCACCAGTTCCCTGACTTCCCCTTCCAGCCCACCATAAACAGGGACCAAATTGATTCAGCTGGGGTTGATTTACACTATCAGGCTCCTTAACTTGTCAAGCAGGAGGGAAGGCATTCAGCATACTATTTTATGAGGCTATTAATCATTAGAATTGTTTTTACTGAATAAAACATGCTGCAATATTAGTAGGCAGTAATGCTAACTATTATAACTTGTTTCATCTGCAGTGACAAAGCAGTATGACCTAACTGCAGCTTTCCTGTAGTTCTGTTATTGCAGATATCACAGCTGTGATTTTCAAGAATGGCCTTGGTGGTTTGGACATGCTGCTGACAAAAATATGTGAATTGTAAGTTCAGTGTCATAGCCAGCATTAAAGATTAATTCATTCCTCTGGTTGTGTTTATTAAGATTTAAGACCCCTACTTTTAGTTTTATGTGATCACAAAGCTTGCTGAAAGAGAAAGGGAATTTTAGGGATGTATGCAGGACAATTTCTTCCCAAAACAGGAATGGACCAAAAATGAAACCACTCTGCCATATAAATTCAGGAGTGAATTCCACGAAAGAGCAGAATTGGTATGCAGACTGAAAGAAACTAGGAAAAAAAAAAAAAAAAAAGCTATATCCCATATTAAATAATGGTTTTTCATTACAGCTTTCAAAAGTGGGATCTCCTCTAGCTATGCATTGCTTCTGAAATGATTTAAAACATGTGGTGAAAGTTCTAGGTATGGGAGTTACAATATAAGCTATCAAGGAAAACAATATCTATATAGATACATAAATCAAAGCAAAAGAAGATGACCTATTTAATCATTTACATAGGACTGTAGTACATTATGAGATCTCATAAATACCAATCCCTGTAACATCAGAGATTAGTTTTCCTCATAGAATACTATCTTTAGAGGCAATCATATACCAATTAGTATTAATTAAGATCATAAAAGTTGAAGTGTCGTACAGGAAGCAACTCTCTAGGGTAAGAAATGGTATAACATCAAGTCTATAAAGCATCTGTCTGCTTAATGGGTTGAATCACTGTCACGTCTAAGCACCTTACAACCCACCCTGCCAGGCAGGAAGCTATCAGGATCCACACAGTCTGTTGTATCCCGCAGATACTCTCAACCTGTTTTTCATATTTCCTAGGAGTTTAGCAATGGAGTCAGGAACACTGCTTTTAAACAAACTGCTGTAAGAATTTGGACCGTGTTACCCAATGGACCTCCTGTTTCTATATGTTGCTGGTCACTTTTGAGTTCAGATCACAAAACGTGTTCAAGGTAGAGAGTGAGGGAAACTAGGTATATCCAGTGACATGCCCTTCAGCTCTGAATTGTGCTTTCCCCTTTGAACAGCCACATCCTGGAGATCGGCGTGGTCCCTGCACACTGCAAGGTGCATCCTCATCAGAAAAAAAAAAAAAGAAAAGAGAAATTTGGAAAATAAGAATGAAATATCTACAGATCATAATCGATGGTTACAATAAGGAAGGAGATTAAGCAGAATCTTTGTTAGGGGAATACAAGCCACCAGTAGCCCTGAAGCTAACATCCAGCAAGTAAAAAATTGCTGACAATGAATGTCACAGCCCTGAGCCTGGACAGCCAAACCCTATGAAGCGAGAGGTTGCTGAGCGTGCTGATGCACTCTGTGTCCTGACATCAAGTCTAACCTTTCTCTGGATAGAAGGGCAGTCACAGACAGGAGAGCAAGGTACAGGAGATAGTCGGTTCCCATACATACGTGTATTGGAATGGGGTGAGAAGATGGATCAATTTATTTGGAGAAGAGATTATTAACGAGTTTGAACAGAATGTGCAGGAGGAAAAAAAGCTAATTATGCAGAAAGAAAAAAAGAGGGGTAAAAAAAAAGATTCCGGCCTCAAAACCGCTAATTTGTTGGAAGAAGAACATCAACCAGCAGGTTGGAAACACTAGGTGGAAAGCAATGAGGAATAGGGGAAGGAAGAATAATAAGAAATAAAAGAAGCAACAGCTAATGGGATAAGTTTCTGTGAAAACAAGTCTAAAGAATGAGATGCATATGCAAAAGTCCCTGTCATGGTCTAAATGGGTGTGGGAGAAGAGTAGAGGGCATTCACACAGGCAAAATCTGACATCAAATACTGATTCTGTCTATTGTCCAAAGTTGCTGAAACCCCATCCTAAAGTAAGCACACTTTTACAGAGATAGTCTTATAATAATTTTTCCTCTTCAAACCTTGAAGCCCTCAAAGAAATTTAGGAAGAAACTTAAAATAATGCTAGTAAACGCTCATATCATTAAAAGGTGACTGTTAAAATAGATGTAATTTCAGTTTCTTTTCACCTGCTAAATTCAAGGAAAAACGTGAAACAGAATATAAAATGCTAGAAAGAGCTCTTTGCTAAAAGATCATTTAAACCAGGAACTTCTTCAAAGATGTAAAGCCACTCCAGCATTATGTAGTCCCAGGCACTCAGCAGAGTGTCAGCAGTGAGATACCTACTCTATTAACAGATATCCCTCCAGACTATGCCAGCACCTGGAACATTGAAAAACACTTATTTATGCTTTTATATTTCACAATGATCACAAAGAAAAACCTTCCCTGGTCTCTAGGTCTTAGGCAACAAATTTTATCCAGTTTTGTAAGGAGCTCTCTCCTGCAGATGCTCTAGTTAACCTGCAGAGCAGAGTAACAAATGCTAGGCCTTATTCGCAGCCACGTAATCCTATTGACTCCTGAGGAGAAAGCAACACATGCAGTGGAGATCAAAAGTACTTAGCAGCAGAGGCCCGGAGCCCTAGAGACAAATGAACAGCAGAAGAAATGTTCTGATGCATGAAACAGCCAAAAGTACAACTACAGAAATTAGGTAAAGCCAAAGTCTGACAGAGTTTGGGTTTTGGCATTAATGAAGAGGTTAAACAGTCAAAAGAAATCTTGTTAAACATCTGTTCCTTGTGTTCCCTGCTGTTGCATCCAAATGTTATTTAAATTCTGTTCTTTCCTTAATTAGTTTTCAAGTTATAGTATCATGTCACCCTCGCAGTCAGTATCTCGCTTCCCCTTTTATTCAACCCAGAAGAAACTCTGCTGTTATTGAGAACTGGCTACTCTTGATGCTTCAATCCTTAGTTATATACAAATATATGCATAGATAAATACATATAATGATCCTTATGATCTTGACAATCTGTAGTAGCTGGATACTAGATGACCTTTGGAGGTCCCTTCTGGCCTGGACACTTCTATGATTCCATGATTCTGATTCTTTAACAGACTATTCCAGTTCATGTGAATGATGAGGACCATTATCCAGATATTTGAAGAAGACACAACATAAAAGTATTTACTTAAAATGCTCAGAACAAAAGGCCCCATCTGCTTAAAAGCACAGGAGAAAAAAGAGGCTGCAGTGATCTCAAGATGCTAAGGGTGGCCGGGTCACTTAAGCAGACATCAGGTCATTTACTGTAAACATAAGGGAAAGATGTAGCTTGTAGAATGCTTTTGAGGGGCAAGCATTAAGTCAGGGCAGACTCAGAAGATAGGAAGGAGGACAGAAATGAAAAGAGAAGCCCTAGGTAATTGTCTTTGGCTTTTGTCTCTTCCCACATGCTTTTCTCCCTCACCTTTCCTTTTTTCCACTTGTTTTTTCTCTCCCCACTCATAGCAGCCTCCCTTGAAACTCTGCTGTTACTGGCAGCATCCAGCGTTCACCCCTGCTTGCACCTACCCTCCTCCCAATCCTTCTTGCATGGCTGGAGCCAGCTGCTCTATTTTATCATCAACCCTTTCCTTAACCTGCTGTGCAAGCCTGTTAGGAGGCAAAAATAAACATAATTATTTTAACCCTGTTGCCCAGCTCCTTAACTGTAATCCTTGCCTGAAGTACAGCCCAAACCAGAGCACACTGACATCTTCCTCCTGCAAAAGCACCCATACGCCAGTGGGTTTTGTCAGCAGAAGTCCTGCAGCAACCAGCAACAAATCTTAGTCTTCAGATCAGCATGAGCTACAGGCATTCGTTAAAATGGCATTACAAATTATATGCTCAGCTTCCAAGTCTGCCATTGCTGGAGTCCCGTAAATCCCATTTGGCTGACCCAGCAGTGCAGAATCACAATGTGCAGGGAGTCACTGTCCTCCTCCCTATTTCCCATGCAGCACCCAGAGCAGCAAATGTGACATTCCCCACCCCACCTTCCTCCCTGCCCCACCACTATCCTTCCCTCTTTCCTCCCCCTCCCATGTCTCAGCCAGACCCGACTCTCGTCCTTGGGATCAAAGATTTCAACTTTGTCTCCACCACTGACAAACCTGGAGCATATTCTGTCTCAGGTATCGCTGCCTCCAGTACTAACCAAGACATTAGCCACTACAGAGACCTTTCCCCTAGCAGAAACCCTCCCTGGCGCTACCTTTCATCTAGTCATGTGGGTCCTGTGGTATTTACAAATAAACTTAATTCCTCAGGCTCTTTAAGCATAAATCATAAACGCAATACTAGCATTAGCCACGACCTTAGCAACATGCATAGCAGCCCACAGTTAGTTATGAGCCACTCCACCACTCATCCAAATTCTTCTTCTGCAGAATCCTCCCTAACCTGAAGGTTATGGTTAAGCTGAGAGTTAGTAAGATCCCCCTGTCCAGCACTCTTCCATTGCTGCATCACAGTTCCCGTCTTTGCTGTGCCTCTTGCCCAGACAAAGTAGCTTAAGACGAACAAGCCCAGTAGGGTAGGAGAGGATACTGGTTCACCTCATTCCTTCCGAGGAAAATAAAGCCTGCCACAGCCACATTTTGGCTGGTATGCTTCACATTACAGTCCCCACAAGCAGATCAGATGCTGTTGGAGATGGAGATGACAGCGTTTGCTAGGAGCAGTCCTGGAGCAGTCTCAGTCTTCACAGGAACCACCCTGGGGCCAGTGTCAGATCTCTTTTGCATCGCATGATGCAAGATACAGTGACAGCAACTATTAGGTCACACATTTCTGAAAACACACACCCAGGTGTCCAAGCCTTGACAGGTGCTACTTTGGCTAAAAGAAGCTTCCAACAATAGGGCCTGCTTAAAAACCCCAGGATCATTCCTGTTTAAATTTCCTTGCTTAGGGGATTTGCTATTGTAAGACTGCTAACCTGAAATGTGACACACAAAGGGGAAAAAACAGTACTCCACTAGTATTTTCCTCCTGACCAGCCAGGCTTGTAGTCCTTCCTTAACTCTTCATCAGGATAACATGACATTTGGTTAGCCCTTATGACTTCTGGCTTAAGCAGTACCACGCTCCAATGCTGGAAACTATTTTAAGAGGTGGTGGAAAGGTGTTCATTACTCGTGATTGCAAGTAAGCAGTTGTGTCTGTAGAAGCCAAGGGGGAGGGTATGAGCATGAGATTTAAGAGAGGAAAACAATGAGATGAAACACTTCTTTGCCTTTTCATTATACATCTGGTTTCCTTAAAGGTGTTTGTTTTTTTTTTTTCTGTGGGAATCTGAATTTGAAACTGTGAGATGTTCTGCATATTGCCCTCTTACCTCACAGCTTTTATCTGAAATTTTGCAGCATCAAGTCTTGGCTTCAAATTCTCAAGCTGTCTATATACAATAGTGGAAAATTTATAGTGATGTGAGTGCAATAGAGTTCTCATAAAAAATAAAAAAGAAAATATTCTCTTACTCCCCAACAAAATGCTCTATGGGCACTTACATATTTTCAGTATAAAATTGATTTAGCTAATCTTCTGCATGAACACTATGTACTTAAAATCAATTGCGTTTTTTTCCATTTTAAAATGTTCAGATTTTGAAGACTGATTTTCCTGTTACCTGTACATTCCTACCATTTGTGATGTAAAGCAAGACTCATGACAATGAAAAATTTGTTTTCCATGTGCTGGAAAGGAGTGAAAAATCCTGTTTTAATTATGGTAGCTTTGCCTACCTTTATCACCTCCCCGTGAAAATGCATGCCTCATTCAAGCCTCTTGTCCTTCTTTGACTCCTCCTTGCTTACCTAATGTTTTATTCATTAGTAAGATATGGCAGGAAATTAGCATTGTATTTGTCTACTTTGAAGAACATCTACTACTTTGTGACAGATTATATGGATTCTTCCATTAACAGATCAACAGGTTTACTCACCTCTTTAAAAAAAGCTTTAACCCATTGTTACTAGTTATAGCATGTATATTCTTCAAGGCAGATATTTAAATATTAATAAGTTTTAGGTCCTAAAACTTTCTAATAAGGTGAAAGCATTTCCACAGGTCCTGTAGTCTGATCAGTATCACCCTCCCCCACCTCCTTTTCCTTATTTTAGATGCTCTGTTTCTCAGATGTGTTATACATGGCAAATTGGTGAGATATATCTTGAAATTCCCAAGTTTTCTATAAGACACATCTGCTCCAGAGAACTGGCAAGCCTAAAAAGTTCAGCTGCGAATGCGTCAGCCAGAACCTAAAAAGTACAGATTGGAGGCAGTGACTCATTAGTTCACAATGGAGTAGCTTGGTGCAGTCAACTTCTTCCTACATTAAATAGATCTGGGAGAAAAAGTTAGGGGGCTGGGGGCTGTTTTGTTTTGGTTTTTTTTTTTCATATGTGTAGGCTTCCATTCCACATTAGCCTCCACATTAGGTTTTCATACAATTAAGTAAATCTAGCTTTTTTCACAGTGGGGAAAATCTTCGGAAAAGGCATTTAATAAACTCTTTGGTCTATCATTCATTTTCTTCTTGGAATTTGCCAAGATAGGCTCAAGTGTGCATAGGTACCCCCACCCACTCTAAGGAAGTGAGAGAGTGATCTGATGAATGCGTGTGTGTGTGCATTTACTTAAGCAGGGAGAAACTGCATGAGGTGCAAGTGACCAACCTTAACATTAAAAAGTTATCTGGTTTCTGATCCATACTGCAAGAGCACATTGGAAAATTTGAAATCTTTCCACAGAGAATGGATAACAGATAGTGCAGCTATCTCGGCTGTCACGGGTGAGGTGGCCCACGGCAACTGGAGCAAATGAGAAATAACGTACTTTTACTCATAGAAAATGGCTAACCATCAAGAATTTGTGGCCTGTAGTTGGAGGTTGCCGAGATGAATGTTTGTGTCTGAGAATAAATAATACCAGCAATGGTCTGTGTCTTATACTGGAATATAGCAATTACCATGCAGGATCAGATTTGTACCTCATCTTTAATCAAAACCAGGCAGAATACTAAGGTGATCACCATGAATTGGAGAAGGATAAGGAAGAGGAGGGTATTTTATATATTTGGCACTAGAAACTGAACAGCATGTTTTTTGAACTATAACATAATTTTTTTAAACTAAACCATACTGTGAAGCAAAGATGCTGTTAATGGATAGAAAGATGTGGTTTAGTACATGATTATGTGAAAGACCTTGGAAAGCTCGTCCTTGAAAATATTTTAATTCAGGCAAAATCCAGACATCTTTACCTAAAGGTGCAGTCTCTCTATTTGATAAATTTTCTGTCCTCAGTGCAAAAGAAAGCTGGCTATTTCTCACTTCACTGTCTTTTAGAGAGAAACACAATTACTTTTGTGCAGCTTTCAGGTACAAGGTAAAAATAACCAATGCACAGTATTTTCAAAATTCCTTGTTTTCAATAACATTAAAAATTAATTTTGTCATAAAAGAAGTCCTACTTTTTTCTTATTTAATTACAAACCTCTCTACAATGTTCTCAGATACATTAACAAGAAAATGCCCTTTGTGCAGAAAGGTAAGAAGTGATTTATCACAGCATATAAAACCAACGTGCTTGAGATGTTAGGTCAGCTAGGCTGCTGGCTAATTTTTCTAAACTGCTGCAGCTTTTGCGTATGGCTTCAGATCAGAGTCCTGAAATGAAACATAATTCAGCAGAATGGAGAGCAATTCTTTGCACATCACCCTTAAATAAATCTGTTTGAAAAGTTACTTCTGAAAGTGGCATCCTTTGGAGCTGTATTAATCAGGACCCCACAAACACCAGTCCATTTTGAAAATATTGAGTAGAGGTTGAGATTCTTAGGTTGCCCAAATCATATCCTATCTTCTTTTTACAGTGGTACCTGACATTACAAGTATCCATTTTCTGTTAAGCCGTATCAGTTGCAGAGGTGATTCTTTCTGGTACATTCTGCAACTTTGAGGAAACTCTGATGAGAAATTGCTTGAGCTGAGGGGGAGCTTTCACTCTGGTCACATCCTGCTCACATTCTCCTCCCTGCACCTCCCTGGCAGCAGCTCCTGAAGTCTGTTCCAATGCCATCCCAGCATTGCTGAAAAACACATCAAACAATGATGGAAATATTCCCCTCCTAGGCTGCTGAAGCTATTTGTCTTAAAAAAAAATATGCAAGAAGAAAGCAATCCAAACCAGTGAAAGATAATAGAAACACTTCCCAAGACCACTTATGCTAGGTCTAAAGCTGTTTATTTGCATTCTTGAGAAGAAAAATATAATTTCACTGAATTTCACTGATTTTTTTTAGAGTTGGAAGGGACCATAGAGATCATCTAGTCCAACTCCCTGCCAAAGCAGGACTACCCAGAGCGTGTCAGAGCATGCCACTCAGGACTGCATCCAGGCGGGTCTTGAAAATCTCCAAAGAAGGGGACTCCACAACCTCCCTGGGCAGCCTGTTCCAGGGCTCTGTCACCCTCACCGTGAAAAAGTTTTTCCTCATATTCGAGTGGAACCTTTTATGTTCCAACTTGTGCCCATTGCCCCTTGTCCTCTCACTGGCAACCACTGAAAAGAGTCTGGTTCCCTCCTCCTTCAGCCCGCCCTCGAGATACTTGTAGGCATTAATAAGGTCTCCCCTCAGCCTTCTCTTCTCCAGACTAAACAGCCTCAGTTCCCTCAGTCTTTCTTCATAAGGGAGATGCTCCAATCCTTGAATCATCTTTGTAGCCCTACGCTGGACTCTTTCCAGTAGTTCCCTGTTCCTCTTGAACTGGGGAGCCCAGAACTGGACGCAGTATTCCAGTTGTGGCCTCACCAGTGCAGAGTAGAGGGGCAGAATGACCTCCCTTGACCTGCTGGCCACGCTCTTCCCTATGCAGCCTAGGATACCGTTGCCCCTCCTGGCCACAAGAGCACACTGCTTGCTCATTGTCATTTTGCTGTCAACCAGGACCCCCAGATCCTTTTCTTCAGAGCTTGTCTGAATCAGTACCTTTAGCGGGCCCCAACTATATCCATCGCCATTTCTATGCCCCACACAGGAATTTTTTTCCCCAAAAGCTATTCAGACAGCAGCACCCACATCAGGAAGAAAGGAGTTAAATAACCTGAGCAGTTTTCTGTAAGCCGTTGTGGTGTCCAGTACCCCAAACTCTGATAGTAAAGATGAACCAACACCAAAGTTGTCTGTCTTCCAGTCAGTTACCAAGCCACTGGTAAAGTTTACAGCCAGATTTCTTTCTTCTTCCAAGAACTTGGTCTGTATTAAGCCCTGCATCACCAACAGCTATACGTTAAAACAGAGTCACCGATTCAGGAAAGTTTGAGCTATATGATCACTTTAGTAAAAGAGCATTATATAGGACTAAAATGCTGCCTGCTTTAAAGATAGGACCTTGATACGTAAGACATTTCTTTGTGAGAGAGACAACATACTTAGGCTACCTGTTATACCAGTCAAGAAATGGCATATAAATTTTAAAATCCTAGGCCCTGTCCTCTGTGTGTTAATCCCCACTTTTCCTCACTAGAATTGTTCTGAGTGATTAAAAGCCAGAAAACCTGTAACACAGCTGTCACAGAGAAATACTGGTGTAAATCATGAGTTTGGATGACCAAGAACCAGCATGTTACACCAACAAGTGTGTTGAAATTGTTATTTTCCTTTAATTCTGAGGAGACTGAGGCATTTAATTCTTTCCTTAAATAAATCGCATATTGTTTTCCAACTGACCTAGGAAATTTTCATCTCCAAAATGAAAGCCTAACATTTGGCATGGGAGGGACAGACAGAGGTGTGAAACTCCAGTTACAACTTTGTTGATAGGTTAGACAAGAAGGTAGTTTTACTGCATATTTCCTTGTCTTAATTAATTAAAAAACATCCTTTATCCTTGAAAATGAAGTTCAAGCTCTTTATTAGTCTTAATCAAGAAATCGTCCTTTTCAGTTTCCTGATCTGTCAAGGTTTGACAGACAAGTCCTGAAAATTGTGACAAAACTCTGTGGCTTCATTAAATGTCTGAAGATAATTAAATTCCCTCTGGCTCAGTTTTGCCATTTTTTGAAACTGCTGAGTCACTTTCTCACCTTGTTGCAAGGCCTGAAGAAAGTAAGCTTTGAAAGGAAAGAATCTTTTTTAAAAGCAGATGAAGAGGCATTTATGTTAACTTCTTTCCTCTACTTACGCAATTTACTGAGGAATGATCCACAGAGAGAAGCGCAAAGCAACTCTGAGTGCTTGGCCTTGCTTATTTTGTCTTATCTCCTTAGACGTCAATGCATCAAAGAAGTTAGGGCTAATATAAAGTGCCCTTCCAAGTAGTTCCTGGGCTCACATGGGAGCCTTTAGGTTCTTTATGATATTACATTTATCTTTATGAGAGAAAGTTCTCTCAGTCATGGTTAATCAACGCCTGGGATCCTAAACAGTCATAAACGTGTACCCATTATTTTGATTTGTGCTTCATAATTGATTCATGCTGAAGCAAAAGAGGGGGAAATACATGCTGACATAATATTGTTCTATTGCTACTTAAGTTATGTAATTCCTTAAACTTGTTACTCAAATTCGTACCCTTTGTTGACATTAAGTAACAGTAATGTTTGCAGATGGTTAGGGCTTCTGTACATTACCATTACTATTTCCACACTCACAGGATGCACTTGTATGATATACGTGAGGATACAGTGAAAGTACTCAGAAGTTTACAGTCTAATAGAAACAAAAAAATACTTGTGGAGGGGGAAAATACAATTCCACAACTGCAATCTGGCATTTTTTTTTTGGAGTTTAGAAGTGATTCCTGTTTGCCACTGCTACTTCTCTTGTGCTTTGATGAACCAACTAACTCTGTGTAGTCCTCGTGGTAGAAATGGATCTTTAGGAACAACGTACAACAGAAAAATCAGTCTTTCTGCAGAAAAGCTAGTCTTTCATCATGTTCAACGAAAACCAATTTTCCATTGCCATAAGATGAGGACAGCTGTGGAAGGCAGGCTAACTTCATGGAGCAGCAGAGGTAGAAGCAAAGCAACCATCCAGTTTGAAGCAAGACAGGTCAGGCAGCCTCATTTTTCTGCTGCTCCTGCCCATCCCTGCTTTAAATCCTCACCTGCAATTAGTGATGACATGTCCTAATCCTCTTCATACAAGCTATCAGAGGATTGTAACTTCATATGGGAAATACCAGAGGAAGAAAAACTCAGAACAAAAATCCTTCTTTCTTACAAAAGCATTCAGTAACAAAGAAGGAAGAACTAAAAATAAAAAGCAGACAGACCGCATGGGAAAGTTTGTTTAGAATGAAATAACTTCAGAAAAACAACTGGGCTTTCAATTTATTGCTGTTCCTTTGTGGGATTGCGATCTTGTTTGAGGGTGCAATTTATGCCTGCAAAATTAATTTCATACAGAAGTAGTCATACCTGTGAGTAGATGTTATCCTCTTTAGGTAATAAAAGAAATAATGACAATAATCAGATTTGCTTATAGAATTGAATGGTAGCTTCAAAATTGTCAACAAAGATTACTCACAAGACATTCCTACATATTTAACCCTTCACTTACTGTTGACATTCATTTTTGCTGCCACCTTTTTCGCAATCGGATGGCAAATATTTATTTTCATTTCATGGCAATGAACATTTGAAAGGAATCATTTATGCACAGATAATATTACGTAATATTATGCTTCAATATTATGTAATATCAGCTTCAAGCTCAGAAATATTTATTGTGGTCAGAAAAATTATCTTTTTTATTACTATTATTATGCCTATGCCGAGTAAACACATTTTGAGCATATTTCTTTTCCTTTCATTTGTGGCAGGGAATTTTTGACATTTGAGCACAGGCTCTTCCTTCCTATTTTATGTATTTGCCCTCTGGTCATTGTCAACCCCTGCAGTCAGAATAACGAATTCCTCTTTATTGCACTGTCAGTGTGCTGTCATTACTGTGGACTTTTTCTTCTCCTGGAAGGCTGTTTTGTAAGATATTTTTTAAAAGATATGCTACATATGTGTTCAGGATTTATAGGACTGTACTGATCCATCATTTTCTGGCACATCCGATGCAGTCACTGTAAATTTAATGAAAAAAGAGAATTCTCATCCAACTATGTACATCAAGACATTTGGGGAAATATTATCTACTTCTAACTCCTTTCCCCTTTTATACAGGAAACACAAACTCAGCTCAAGATCACAGATTGATTTCTCTTCGCCTTTGCAGTAAGGCTGTCATTTTCTTTATGCCACCTCCATTTCCTGCTGGCTTTTGAGAAAACAAAAAATTGTGTGTGTGTGTGATTCTGAACCTAGGTCTTCTGCACTTTAGTAAATGGTGCTGCCAGTTGAGCTTTTAAAACAGCTGTCAGATTCACGTAAAGCTGTTTTTTTTTCCATTAATTATCTCAGCACAAGATACCATTTAAAAACTCTTATTAAGCATCCTCCACATGGTAAGACAGTCACTTTTAGTCTTGTCATGGAATTACTGCAGATGCTATTTTCAACTGCCAAAAAAGCTCGCCTTCGTATTCCACACATTTCACAAGGCTTCTTCCACTGCTTTCCACAAGACAAAAGCCCTCATAATATCAATGTCTTTGATAGGAAAGAGGACTGGAATTGATAGTTCTGCTTTTTGCCTACTAGCAGACTTTGACCTGACATAATAAATATTCAGACTTGAAGCAAGAGAACTCTGAGGCTTGAGAAGTGACAGAAGCAATAAATATGCTTCAGAGTTGGAGTCAGGTCCAGAATTACTTCTGCTGGACTACTTTCTTAAAGGTAGTTGCTGCCACACATAAACTGAGATTATTGGCATTTTGAGCAGACAAAATGATTTTATATCGTGTAAAAAGAGGTTTGTTTATGTTTAGAAATATCAAGTCCTGATAGGTACAACACAACCCTCTGCATCTGTTAAAATCTTGATTTCTCTTTATTAAACAAAATAGTGAATCCATGTGATTTTGGGTGATTTCCTATTTTTTCCCTTTACCTGGGGATGTTCTACCACAGCAAAAATCACCCTGGCTGTAAATTACTTATCAATGATTCCAAAAGTCCTTATTTCTGCAGTTTTGTAATGTCTTCCTCTCCAATCTCAATTTATAGGAATCACTATTCTAAAATCATCCTCAGTTACTGGTTGAACATTACTCTTTTTTTTTGTTTACATTCTTAGAAAGCTAAAAGAAAGCATAATCCCTCATGAATTTTACCTGCTGGCTATGGAGGATTCTCCTTGGAGATGTCTGTTCAGTTCCCATGCTTAACCTCTAGGTCCAGGGTACTTACATTTTAATTAAGCTGAAAACGATGGGAGGTAAAACAGCTTCATCCATATTGCTGTATCATCAACAAGGACTCCCACATCCATCTTCCCTTCCCATCCAGACAAGATTTTCATAAGAGCTTGTAGGCAGTTTGCAACTCTGCCTGTGCAGAATGCCCGGCAGCACCCCAAACTAGATATCAAGGTGCAAAGAGTGATCTAAGCACCCAGGTGAACTTCCAGTCCCCTTCAAGAGGACACTCTCTCCCCATTCGCACAAGAATGAGGTCATTTGATGGCTTGCCAATGGGGAAATTCTTGAGTGCATGAGCACATACGTTGCAGAAATATTCCTTTTTGCATAAGAGGACCAGGAGGGAAAAAGGGAGCACAATACACAGTTGTGATAAAGAGGATGAAAATATGAAGATGGAGAAGCTGAAAGAAAAGGAAGATGGGAAAAGGATTGTAGATGGAAGGCATGTACTAAAAGGACTTAGAGTTTGACAAGAAACAGAAGCTCCCTATCTTTCTAGAAGAGCCAAACGAAACCTCTGAGCTATGTAGGTGCTTCTTAGACATTCCGATACCTATAATTTTTTATCTTGGAATGAAACATAGCACACAAGATCCCAAACAGGGACTAAAGCCAGCTTCCCCTCCCTCTATTCCTTAAGACAGAAATCCCTTTGAGTATTTTTAGATTTTTTAAAATTATCCCAGTTCTTGTACACTCTTGCATTCTCGTACAGAACATAGTTTTGTATGATGGAATGTGTTGAGGGAAGAGGATGCAGGCAATGGTTATGCTGACAACCTCCAAGCAAAATCAAGCAAGAGGGCTATTCTGCCTCTGTCGCAATCAGTTGTTGCTGAGCGTCTGTTGGATGCTTAATGAGATACAGCTAAGTACATTATTTCTCATGTCTTGAGTGCTGCATATTGCCGTAGTAGGTCATGCTGGTCACTCTACCTTCTGTCCTTCCTAGCCTTGCATAGAGATAGAGAAATCTGCATTGCAAAGGAGGGGAGGCAAGGAGAGAGAGCATGGGTGCTTGTTTTACTATTTTAATTCTATTTTTGCTGCCAGTAAGTTAGATTTTGAAGGTTAATGCTCTGTACTGAGAAGGAGACTTATTTTTGAAAAATGTAAGTCTCTCGTCTACCAGTGGCATGGGTGCAGAAATACTAACAGCATTAACTTTTCCGTGGTTTTTTCAATACACACAGGGTTGATGTTATAACTCATGATTTGCTGGGTGTCTTGCTGGCCATTGCCCTTCCTCTAGCAACAATGAAACCCAGGCTTCCTGAAGTTGTGCTGACAACATCAACAAACCATGTCACTGACTATCCTAGCACCTAGGCCATAATGTCATGTAGATGGTACAACAAATAGACCTGTAACCATCCTCAAAACCTGCCCCAGACTTTTACTTTACTCTCTTACTTTACTCTCTTACAGCTTTGAGCTGTAAGAGAACTCATCTGGTACCAAGTCACAGCCAAATATTAATAGAATTATATTCTAGATAAATTACCACATTATTCGATAATATGTGAAAAATCATTAGGTTTTATCTTTTTTTCCAGGAAATCAATGATCTTTCCTTATTTCTTTTCTTGCTTTGTCTTCTTTTTGTTCATTTTTCTCTGCAGTAAATAGGAGGTGACTATTAGCACCTGACAGATGCTCTTGGGTGCTAATAGCATGAGATACACTAAATCTGCTGGTTTGGCTACACAGCACAGACTTCTTTCTCCTTCTCCTGTTTCTTTTACTGACCATTGATCTTCAGGAAAGTCCAAGGCTGACTCTTTGCTTTCTCACAGGTTTTCACAGTATCTGGTGTTGCAAAGGGTGGTTTTCCTACTTCCAGACCAATCCCCAGACTTTCTGGCACAGAGGCATCTTTTCAAGGCTATCCAAAACACAGGAAATGGTGAGTTGCTTTCTCCCCTCATATGTAGAGACTCTCCATGTGTGTTTGTGAGGGATATACCTAATTTAAAGGCGATTAGATTCATTAAGTTGGGTCATCCATAGGGGTTCTGCAAAGCACATTGAACAGAGAGTTTTGCTGAGCTCTGTGAGACTGACCTTTCTGTAAAGTAGTGCAGGAGAAAGAGAGAAAAGTCTGCGCTGTGAAAAGCCTAAAGCAATAGAGGACGCAAACATAGCCAGGTAAGGGTTGACCTGCAGGGCTATTGCAGACTTAAGTGGGTCATCTGAGTACACACAGCGCAATGGAAAGCTGCAGACCAGCCAGGGAAGTGATGTGAAAAAGGACAATTAGTTTAAGAAAAGGAGGGCAGTGGCAAATGGAGGGACAACTGAATAAACTGAGAACATCCAGCACAGTCTAAGTGGTTCAGGCGCTACAGGAGAAGCTTAGTCTGCAGTCCTAGATCTGACCGACCTTCTCCACGGCCTTGGACATTTAGACACTCAACATCCACTTCAACTGAGGGGAAAAAAACAACGGTGGCAATATAACGCTTCATTTCACAGATATATTTTAAAGACTTAACCTTTGTAAGACATTTCGAAGATGAAAAGCACAGCAGCGCTCATTACTTTGCTTAACCAAATTTCTCTGTGCCTAGCTGAACCTAAAATCTTTTGATGTTAGCTCATCACAAAGATATTTTGTGAGATTTTTGTCTCCCTTTTATGTTGGCCTGTGGCCATTTCATGCCACTATATGCTTGTTTTTATTTCTGTTTTTGCTATGTGTAGTCTTTCAAAGAAGTGACTTTTCCCATAGCACATAAATGTAGGTTTTTTTAACAACATGAAAGATGAAATATCCAAATTCTTGTTTCCCATAATGATAACATTTCATAAAGCATTTACAGCTGGTTTGAATACAAAAATATTTAAAAACAGAAGGGTAAAACTTCCTGCAACACTATCAGGAGACAAGACTGTCATTCAATATTGAGATGTCTGGAAAATAAAAAAAGAAGAAACAAATTAAAATCTTCAGCGGTCAATTGCCTGTGCAAACGCACACGAAGTATGATTGCTCATAAGCAGACCTGAAAATTGCACATGCTGAGAGGGAGTAGAACAATGTGCCACCGTTGGCCATTTGAAGACTTTCTTCCTGGGATATTTAATCTCATTACTTTTTTTGCTAGAGGAAGAAAAAACCCCTCAAGGTTGGTGTTTTCACATGTTATAGTACTCCTTACCCTTGCTTTTATCTACGCAAGTTCAGAGTCCTAGCTTCTCAGGATTGTGTCCACACTCTTGGTATCTGAAAGATCTGGCAAGGTGCGCTTTAAAAGTGTTACTTTACAGTGAGAGAGGCAAAGACAAGGTTGCTGTGCTTGTAATAAAAGAGCAATTAAAAAGTGTCACTGGGTAACTGAAAAAAAAACGACGAAAATAAAGTCATCTAATTGTTTCATGGTAATCTTAATGAGACATTCAGATTTTAGTCAAGAAATTGGTCAGAATACAGGCCAGCTTCAGCCTTTGCAAGCCTTTCCTGCTGCCATGAAAAACATGTACAGAAAGACAATTTTATACTTCTAAGTTGGATTTCAGCTTGGCAGGAATTCTTCCAACTGCCAAATCAGAGGATGAACGAATGAGGTACTGGAAGTGTATGCTGAATGGGAGCCCTTCTGATCTATGACCTCACCCCATCGCTGCTTAATTTAGCTTTTAAAAAGGTGATTAAAGAATGCATAGTAAATCAGGAGAAATTCATTGTATATCTGTAATGAGACTCACATAACAAGACAAAATAACTGTCAAGGCTTCAGGAAGACAGCAAGGTAGATAATAGTCTTTGTCTCTAGCAGAGTTTTAGACTGGGAGTTGTGTGCTAAACTGCATGAAATGCGTGCTCTGGTCCATACTGGGTTCAGCTATGAAAGTCAGCAGCATCGGAACTAAATGCAGGTAGGGGGAGGGGGTTAATGCCTCTCAGCACAGCTGTGCTCGTAATACTGAAAAGGATGAATTTCACACTGTATCTGGGCAGTTCATCAGATTCAGGTGTGGGGAATGTTTTGTTTGAAAGCTTGCCTCTGCTTTCCTCTTACGATTTTTAAAACCTACTTTCTTTCTTACTATTTGTTGTTTTGCATCTAGTACAAGAGAAATTTTGGCTATTGATTAATTCTACTATAATACCTGAGTTGACATTATAGAGAGAAATTATCCGGTGGGAGAAGATGGAAGGGAAGTATTAAAAGGCTTTTTTTTCTTTTTTTTTGGATGGCAATGGGTTTGCTGGCTGCACGCTAGTTTCCAAAAGACAATGACAGACTGGCAGCTTAAAGAAAACAGGTCTTGACAGCCCGCTTTAGCGCACCTAACGTTTTGTAACACTTTGTGTCATATAAGGTACTTTCATACCATCTGTGATCCAGCAGGAGAGGGTTGCTCTGTCCCAGGCAGAACCTTTTCTCTTTGCATAGTCACAGAAGTCGATGGAGCCAGATACCAGAATCGTAAGAGTTGTCTCTGGCTGGATGTCTGCGGAGCATCAGCTTCTCCCGTAAGCCCTCTCTGTATTCCTGTCAAGAGCAGCAGCACAGCTCAGCAGACAGACAGGGATGCAGACAAGTATCAGGCACGTACCACTGTTATGTTATTGCCCCTTTTTTTTTTTATTTTAATACTGGGCTGACTTGCTGAGGAAAAGAAATAACATAAGCAAAGGTGGAAAAGGGAATGCAATTGAAAGGTGAGCATGTGTCTCATTAGTGCTTACTACGCGAGTTCCTTACATTCTGGAGAAGGCAAAAATATTTTAATGAGGAAAACAGCACCTTTTCAAATTTTTCTTTTTAAAAAAGGCTTTAGAAGGAAAACTTATTTCTAAGATAAATATAGGTAGCACATGCACTATCTGCAACTTCAGTAGAAACCTTTAGGGAAATCAGAAAGCAGAGTATCTTGATTACATTAAATTGACTTCTTCAAGCAGTGGTGGTTTTCAGTATTAAATAATTGTATGTTTTTAGTATTGGAAGAAGGGATATAATGAATACTAATACTTACTAAGTAAAATAAAGGATTATTTCCTATAGAACTATCAGTTCCAGGTTTTTTGTGCTAGCAAAATCCTGTATGCCTATGGCAATGTAAAAGTAACTGAGTTGCCAAAATTTTCTTTGATTTCTCAGAATTTAAAAAAAAAGAGAAAGATCTCTGAAAAGAGAAAACAGGCCCTCCCATACAGTAAGCCCTAAATGCAGTCTCTGCTTTCAGTATTGTCCACTTAGAGGCTCAATACTTTTTCTCATTATCATTACTGTTTCATGGATTTTTCTTATTTTAATGAATTTCTGTGCTCAGGCACATAGTTATTTTCTGGCTATCTTGCTTCATTATTCTGATGGAAGCAGTCTTTTAATTTAAAACATTATTATTAAAAATAATACATGAAAGGCTTATCTGAAAGACATATTGTTTTGGCAATAGATGCAAATCAAAATGCAACTGTCTAGATACTTAATTATATATTTTAATAGAAGACTTTGAGTAAAGCTTAGGCACAAAGGAGAAAAGTACTTATCATCATTTATCATTTAAATTACCAGCATAGTTGTAGACTATTCATATATTTCTTATACCTCAATAAGGTCGAGACTGAAGCTAGTTCAATGGACTGCAGTTAGCTTGTGATGTCTCTGTCCTTGGAATACATTGCCACAGCAGCTCTCTAAAAAGACAAGCTATTCTTGCATCTTTTCTCCAATGCATTAAGCACTAGCATCTTTCAGCATCAGGTAGGCTTTTATTATGCCACTTCCTCTTTTGAAATCCACATAAATATTCACCATCTATTTGCCCTTGAATGTACTCCAAACGTGTTTTTTTCCTTTGTGATCTTACAGGGTACTCAATATTACTTATGCTAAGGGTGGTCCATAAGAATGCGTCCTAAATAATGCCTTCACTGGGACATACATCATATATTAAGCTGTCTAAATTATATTTGATGTTACTCTTAGTTTTGGAACTTGCAGGGTTGGTTTTTTTCTCAGCTCAATACAAACAGCTGACTATAGTTTACTGAGAATCCTGAAGTTTACCAAACAGCAGCTAGAGCATCCTGGAGGCTCATGATGACCAACAAACGCACCTGATACCAGTTCAGCTTTACCTCAGCTGAGGATATGCCATGGAGTTTAATCTCTGCAATGCTCCACGTAACTCAACTTTTGGCTCTTTCTTCAGAGCTGGTGTGTTCTTTACTGCCCGATCTCCTGGCAGTAGCCTCTTATCCAGACACCTTTGCGATGCTGCAGAGGTTGCAGAGATCTCTGTAAGGCTGCGATCTGGGACAATGCATCCTGAATGTTTATGAAGGCAGAAAATCATTTGGGCTCACAGAATCTTCTAAAATATGCAAGAAGACTCTCTGGTACCTTAGCCCTTCCCAAAGGGCAATATAATGCAGATTTGAAGTGCCAGCCTATCAAGGTCTCATGTTGCTGCCTGTGTAAAGCAAGCAAGTATGTTTTGAACCCCCAAGGTCATGAAGTACTTCACTTCCCTGTACAAGAACCTCCAGCAAGACAGAGACATAAGATTATCACCTTGCTGTACAACTGATTCACATCTAATAGGCAGAGGGTTGCTTGTGTGTTTTTTAACTGATTTAGTATTTGACCACTGTTACTTGCCTGCTGGCCATCTTTTTGTTTTGTAGCAGTCTGTCAGCTGAAAACTAGATGTTTTTAACATAGATGTTCACACAGAAAGTCACCATATAAATACTAGCAATTCCCTATTTGTAGATAGCTCAACTAAAACAATTCCTGGAGTTTGCAGACAGAAACAATGCCAGTAGGTGTATGTTTTTTCTCAGCAACTTTTTGGCCATCTGGCTTCTTCTCTGATCTCTGTACCTTCACTCCATTAACATACGCACTAACCTAGTCTTTTGACACCTTAACAAGGAGTCATCACGACAGACAAAAGACAGGATTTAGAAATAGAAAACTGAAATGCAGATAGGCCTTGGTTGCAGAAGGATTTCATTTTGGAATAGTATTTACCCTCATTAATATAAAATAATAGCCTTTTTGTTCAAATACTTAGGACTTTCCCTGACATTCGCTCAAATCTTAGTAGCCTTAGCTACATTCAGAAGGACTGATAATTTAAAAATTGTTTTACTTTCATATAATAGAGTTCATTCAAAGAGTTTTATCAAAATTCCTACCTGTTACATTTGACTTTGAGGTTATTTTAATTATACTGGAACCTTCTAACTTGAAGCTAAAGTCACTGAGATGCTGCACTTCAATCAGAAATTCCAGACAATTGGTACAGACACTGAGGCAGAAGAAGATGACCTATCAGAAGATTGTACTTAATGACATTTCTACAAGACATCTGAAAAGCTGACCTTTGCCAAGTGCTTCTTTTATCACGAGTTGCAAGAAATATGTTACTTCTTTAGGTTATAGCTGCAGAAGACTCTATCAGCTGAAATCATGCAAGTTGTAATTCTATTGAAGTCAGTGTACTCTGGGGAGGACAATTCTAGCTACAGATGAATAGGGTCTTTTACACTTAAGCTAAGGAAAGGCAAGTTATTGCTATTTCAGTAAAATACATACATTTATAATGGGGGAAAAAAATTTCAGATTATTAAAATGTGTTTCTAAAGATGATGGTAAATACAATACTTTGATAAGTTTGTGTCCTGCTTTGAACACGGTATTGTCATCAGCTAAGCATGCTTACTTGAAACAAACCACGCTCTGTTATTGAAGATAGGATTGATACAGCAAATCTCGGCACATTCCCTTTTGAAAGGCTCAGCAGGCAAACACTCACATTTGGGATTTTATTCAGGACCTAAGATACAGTAATACAGGTCTTTTCTGTGGCACTGGGATCTATTTCAAAGAAAAGACATCTCTTTCCCTTTCCAAAATGCCTCCAATGTTGGATTCTTAGGATACTAAGCATCAGGACAATGCTGCATTAGAATCTATTCCTACTGACTATGTTGATAACACTTACAAATTTCCCAGCAAAAGATTGTCATGCATCCCTTATTGTTCTCTGTCAAAGCTTAAACACTAAGTATCTGCAAATTTAGGGTAGGATTCATCTGGTCAAAAAGAGACATCTGTACCTGAACCAATCCCTCCAAGCTTCCTTTTGCAGTAATGGAGAGAAACAGCCACTCGTAAGGAGGGAGCCTTCTGGTCTAAATAGGTCAGCTCAATCTCACCCTGGTAGTTACTTCACTCCTTGCCCATAAAGAGTGCTTAAGGTGCCAAAGGGTACCTGTCTAGCACAGATAAAAGCATCACATCACTTTTACCTTAGGCAGACACCTAAAAGCGGGAGAGATGAATCCCACTAACAGTAGCTGGAAAATTTAGAAAACGGGAGAGTTTCATTTCCTTTTATATAAACAGCTGCATGAAACTTTCTTACTTAGCAGGAGTGGGTAACTCCAGGGAGAGCAGTAGTTTACCAGAAACATAGTGAAGAAAAAAAAAAAAGGAAAAAAAAAGGATTCATAGAGTAAATCAACATATGCAAATACCTTTTGCAATCTCCCCAGTGTAGGGAAAGAAGTAGCATGATCTGTTCAAGAAAAGTTGGTAACCTTTACTTTGGTAAGTAATAATTTCCACTTCTTCTGGGTGATAGCTGTTGCACGCTTTAAGAGTCCTTGCTGCAGGTTTTTTTAGAGATCTCTGTTGTTGTAAGCCTTGTCTATAGCTAAGGGCTATAACCCATGAAAATCAAAGCTCGTATGTAAGTCCTGAAAGAGTGTGTTGGTTTTTAATTGAGCCTATCATTAGAAATTTCTCTCCTGGGATTTTGCAGGTCCTTGGAAAGAAAGATCAATATCTATACACAGGAAAAATGCACAACAGCCAATTGAAAATACTACTTATTCGAAATACAGGATTTCTTAATATGGCTGTGACCCACAGCAGCTCGCAAAGATTAATTTGCTAATAAAGAGTGGTTTGACAAAGCAGGATACTTCAGAGTCACTGCTGACATGCTAGAGGAGATGGAGCAGCTACGAGACTGCTGATGGCCTGGAAATGGGATAAAAAAAAACCCACTACCTTGTATTTTTCCTATGAGTAAACAGATATTATTTGCAGAATGCAGTTGTCAAAAATCTGTAAGGAATGTACTAAGCCTGTACATACTGGGATTTATTTTTTTTTTCAGTAACTCAAATTTAACTGAGATTTCACAAAGATGCCAAGGCCATGTGTTTCACCAACAAGCTGTCAAGGTCGTAAAAGTCTTCTAGGATTTCTCAGTCAAGAAAAATATTCACAGACATTTTACATTGGCAAAATGACTTAAATTTTCTGTCTGCCCCTGGAAAAATGGCTCCTGGAAGATTTTCTAACATATATTTCCTGGAAATGTTTTTTCCTTCTTTTCCGTCTGTTAAAAAAAGAAATAAATAACCCAAGGCAGACTGAACATGTCAACCAGCTGGTTAAGGTTAACTTAGAGAGCAGAGAACAGTAGAGAAAACAGCCCTGAAAAAAAAAAGGGCTTTGGAATGGAAATTTTTCTACAGTCTTAATCAGACTTCTGCCTATCCCTGCACCAGTCTCGAAATGTAGATTTAAGGCTGTACTCATTAAGATCACAAAGGGACTTGCTATTTATTTGACCAGGCAAACAAATGTCTGGTTCTCTGAGGTCAGTTATGAATGAGTACAGTACTTCCTTCACTTTGGACAAGGATTTGTCTTAAAACACACACAATACCTTTAACTTTATCTAAAACACTAACAGCAGGATAGGAAAAAGCCTAAAATCAGAAATTGCCTGCTGAAAATATAATTAATATTCTTAAGATTAATCGCATCATTAAGCAGTTTACATTTTTTATTGTAACTTACAAAAAGGCAACTGTAAAATACAAAAAAGCTGTATTTGTCCAGGAGGGGACATTAAAGCTGTATTTGAACTTCATGTCTTTAGTCATTTTGGTCGCTGTCTCCATAAAATGATTTCTAGAGTTTAGTAATCAGCATTTATGGTGCTGAACCACTACATAAAAATAAGGAAGCTGCTGAGAAACCTGGTGTGGATTCAGGCAGGTATTTAAAATAAGAGAAACTGACCATTTGGCAACAACACTGGTGGCTGGATGCCAAGATGCTGCTGAGGAGGATGGATTTTGAACTGACCTGTAAGAAGAAAGGGCAAGACTTGAGAGTTTTGCCGTTCTTCCTCACAAGCTCAGAGATGTTGCTCTTTCCGGACTTTGTTCTTGTCTTTCTCCCTTGCTGCTTTGAAGGCACACAAACATAAGCCCCAGCCTTCGACACTTGTGATCTATGATTCTAACGCGTAAAACAGTTGCATTACTTGGAGGCTACAGATGTATGTCATACATAGGATCAGACACTCAGCATGCCCCTGTAACCAGGGACTGTAATCAGTAGCTTAATTGCTGCACTGCATAAGCCATGGCTCTATCTGAAGTACAAAAGCATGAATATGAAGTCTCTCCACTACATTGCATAGAATTATCCTGGAGTGGGTATTTGTTCATAATTGTTCAAATGCCTAGAAACCCATCTTGTACTGAAAAAACACACAGTAGTAAGTGGTCCTCTCACCAAAGAGCTTTCAGCATAAGCAGACAAACTGAAGGCTTGGGAAAAACTGGTTTGGAAAATAATTGTGGTCCTGCTTCACTAGACAAATTGTAACATTTTAAGTAAAGTCCTTCGGAAACTGAAGTTATGCCAGGCAACTGAAGTCTGCATGTGTAGGGATTTAACAGTTTACGCTTGCCTTCCATCAAACGCACCTTCAGTTGTAAACTTACATCCCTAAAAGAATTTCCACAAGCAACTGTTTTATCCTATACACAGCATGTATATCTTCCTGTTCTCAGTTGTCCTTGGGTCATACATAATGACTTGAAGCTGGCTAAGTAGTGTGGCTTCAAACCCTTTGAAAACAGCGGGACTACGAACAACCTCACTTCAGTCTGAAAAGCAGATTGGCCAGCACAGCCCTCTTTGCTGCCAGCAAGCTATGGTTTCAGCCTGCATTTACATTAAACCGCAGTACCAGAAATCTTCAGTGGTTGCGAGTATGATATGCAGGATTTAAAAACGTACATGTAAAAATCTCTGTTCCTGTTTGAGTGGTTTCTATTTTTTGCCTCACTTCTGACCCCTGACCACCAGAGTGGGACTTCAGTTCCCAGGGTGATACCTGTCTTCCAACCTCTCCAGCTTTCCCCTGTCCTTCCACCCTAGCAGTTCTAAAGGATTTTTCCAAATGCAACAACAGACTGACTTGGGATGCATAGGAAAGGTGAAGTTCTTTTTCAAGTGGTTAGCAAGTTGTCCGTGGAGAAAAGCAAACAGTAGTCCTCACGTATGATCTACCCTGCCTAGATTTTGAAAGACAATCACCATGAGATATGAATAGCACTTTTCCATCAAGAATGGCATCTTTGCACCTTCATCAGGGTCTGCCCCTATAGGAAAGCACAGAGGGGAAAAAACAAAAAACAACACAACAAACCCCCACACAGAAAACTTTGCGTGGATTTGAAGGAACCCTGTACTCTCTGCATTTTGTTTGCAGCCTCAGGAAAAGGTGGCCAAGGGAGAGTGTGTCTGGGGCTTTGGTGCCTTGCTGCTGTTGCCAGTTCTGGGTGGCTTGATTACAATCACTTGTATTGTAAACACAAAGGTGCACAGCGTAGCAGAAGCACAGAGTATAGCCATGCCTGTTTCAAACGAATTAGCATTCTGATTTCAAAATATTGAAGAACATTTCTTGATATCTTAAATAATTCAGTGGTAGAAAGAGCTAGTGGCAAAGTTTAGCAGTTTATCCTGCAGAAGGGAAAATCATAAGTTTGTGGAAAACAGGGAATTATCCACGTTCCTGAGCTTATCTTAGGATCTAAGTATGAAAACCCAAGGCATATAGAAGAAAACCTAAGGAAATCAAGCTAACTAAAGGCTTTTTGTACTTTGAAGTGCTGAGCTAACTTGCTGAAACTTGTATCTTATATTCAGTTATTCACTCATGAGATGTACAAACAAAATGACTCACGTTAAATGACAGCTTTTATACTTCAGTGTGGTACGAGCTCTGGTATAGCAGAGCTCTCACCTATTCTCAACTGAAGAAAAGCAAAGCTTAAAGCAGAAGCAAGTGAAACAAATGATGACACTGATGGGTGGAAACAACTGAAGCCTCTGGCTAACCTCAGCACAGAAGCCTTCACAAAATGGGAAGCTGCTACTTTTGTCACAGTTGTACGATTACAATTTGCAGGTGATACTTTTCAGTTCTCAACTGCAACTATGCTCTTCATTTCCATAATTAAGACAATGCTGCTGGATTCAGTCTTTCACCATCCCAAGATGCACCATTTGTTTGTTGCAGAACAAATGAACAAGAGAGAAGAAAACTTTTCAGCCTGGTTCTCCAGGGCTTAGAAGCATTCTTTGAGTCAATTAACCATCTGGCAAAAGCTTTCCAGCTTGAATACAAGGATCCCATGACACTAAACAGAACATTGTCCCTTTCATTTCACAATTATGAACTAACAGAGAAAAGATCTTTCATGCCACTACTCAGGTTCCTTTCAGTGCGGTGCAAAAGACCTGCTGTTACTGGGTCAGACCTTTGTGACAGCCTCCAAACATAGTCACATCAGGACAGTCCTAATCAAAATGGTTTAAAAGTTCCTGAGATGGAGGTTACAGGTAGAGTCATCGTGTTCAATAACAGTGCTGGATCTTCATCCATGAATTTGCCACCACCCAATTTCAATCTATTTTTATTGTTGCCTGTTTCAGCTTTCTGTGGCAATGAATGCTGCAGTTTCAATAACTTCATAGCCAGTGTCTCATGAATTCTGTAATAGGGCATGTCCTTTGATGTTAAAAATATGCTGGCAGGTACTTCCACTGCTTCCAGTGGAATTTCTCTGTAATTTATCTTGCTTAGCTAAAAGATGAATTTGTTACTTTGGGCCTCAAACTGAATATGCATTATATCGATTGAAAAAACTAAAGGAGAGGATTTTGCTTACACATTTCATCTCTAAACAGTTCTAAATTAAATTACTTACCTTGAAATGATCACTTTAGTAACGGAAATTAAAATTCATAAACTTTATCCAAGTTCAGGATTCTCTTCCGCTGTGATAAAACTCTGGGACCAGCCAAAATGGTTACAGCCCTGAAAATTAAACATAAAATACATATTTAAAATTTTAAATGAGTCTGTCACAACCATATAGATTTTACATAAGGTAACTTGAATTTTGAAAACTCTTGCTTGAACTACCTTCACAACAGCATTTTAACACTGAAAAAAAAAAAAAAAAAGGAACACCTCCTTCCCCTCCCTCCCCTATTTTGTTATACTTTAAAAATAACAAGAAAGAGCTTTCTTAAAAAACCTTTAATGGTTTCTTATGGAATGTTTAGGACCAGATCTGAAAATTGGTACTTACATGAATTTATTATTTGCTTCAAAACAATTTATTCAGAAGTAATGGAACAGAAACAAATTAAAATGTCCCTTCAGATTTCACTCAGGGCAGATATTCTTTTATAGGTCTTTGACTCCAACCTTTCAACAACTAAAATTAGCTTTGCATTACTGAAACAGATAATGCATCCTCCTTATTATAGTCAGAGATAATACAGTAAATAGTGATTAGTTTTAACACAAGGTCTACGGCAGAAACATTTCTTAATTTATATTTATTTATGTCCATGAATGATGTCAAGCTGTCCTTTAGGTTCACTATTTCCAAATTTTATTTAAAATTGACATTTATGTCAGCTTTAGTAGTTGCTTTTTAAAAAACGTATATTATTTTTTTTAAAATAAACATTCTCTTTATCCCCTGCTGCCTGCCAGACAGCTTGCTCGGAGAAAACCCACATCTTATTTCAGATTAAACCTGTCATGTATTTTCAGGGAATGTAGTAATCTTCATATAACAACAAAGTGTGCAGGAAAGCAGTGATTTTATAGTGCCATAAAAAGTATCCTTTTCCCAGGATTTTCAAGACTGCAATAGGCAGGTTGATACAATCAAACAACTAACTAGATAATGTGGTTGAAAATGATGAGAATGATGTAAAACTAGCATGTGCACTGTAAGTAAGGTGGATGCTTTGGGGTTTGGTAGCTTGGTTTTTACTCAATCCTGGCCCTGGTCACTGCTGGAAAGATAACTCTTGTCAGTGCAGAAATTTTTAAGCCTCTGCAACATCACACAGCTCAATTGTCCAACCCCCCTTAAATATCCTGTTTACTCCAAAGGCTCAGATATATTTCTTAATTAAACCTTGACAGTTAAATTGTAGCTTACGGAAACAACCTATGGTGGTTTGTGAGCCAGCATCTGTGCATATTAAAACAGCACTTGACCAGATGGGTTTTTTACAGTTCAGTCAGGTATGCCTCAAAAGCATTACCAAGGATAAGCGGTAGCTATTTGACTAATAAGTACACTGTGTCTGCCTCTGGGATGAAACACAAAGCTTCTCGGGGAGTCCACAGCGCTGTAAAGCACAGTCATAATGTTTGGTACTTTGTTCTGCTGCAAAAATCCACAGTTTACTTAGACACCAGGTTATTTTTCTGATCCTCTTCCCCTGGTATCAGTCGTGTCTTACCAGCCCATGTAACCAGAGGTGTTATTATTGCCATTCTCTTTAATTCCCCTCTCTGACCTAAATTCACTCATCTGCTTGTGAGTCTTTCACTTATAAATAGACTTTAAATGCTACTGTGTGACTTCAAACTTATGTTAATAGATAACACCACCCACTCTTACTAAAGAGAAATACTATTTTTCATTATCTTACAAGTTTAGAGCCGTAACTAAGGCAAATTTGAAACACACTTTAAACATCTCAGTCCAAACGCATGCACATTTCAGAAGTGCTCATTAATATCTTTGGAATAATTATTTTCTTACTTCTCGCAGTTACAGAGGTGATCTTTATTACTGAAAAACAGTGTTGCTTTACAAAGGAGAGTGTCACAAAGCTAACCTTCCCCTTGATTTTGAATTCTGTTTTTCACTTGGAGCAATGACAGTCTTGACTTTCCTTGCCCTGTGGTTACTCCTTTGCAAAACCAAATGCATCAGTAGGAGTGTAAGAGCATGCATGGCAAGCCAATGTTCAGCAGCATGGAAGAACCCAAAGGGATAGGGAGTGTAGTACCTCAGCTAAAAATTGCCAGCAGAAGCTGATGTGTAAGTTAACATGGAAGCCACTTAAACTAGAATGGGAATTTCTGCTTTCCCTTAAGATATTTCTATAGAGGTATACATCATTTTCCACACAGAAGGAGTAAACACTTAGAATTTAATCTTCATCTAGAAAAAGAAAGCATTACAGCTATAAAATAGGCACCTGGAGCTACATTGAAATTGTCTCTTTGGTCACCAAACTAGCTGGTGTAGATAGTGTTTTAAGCTTCCTGCTCAGACCATGCATGCTCTGGAGCAAACACATCATTTGGCAGTAGCTAACTCCACTTGTGGAAAGAAATCCATGGAAAACTGCTGCATGTCCAGGGACTTCCTGAAAGTTCAGGAAAACTGTTAGAGACCAGAAAGGTTCCTGAGGGAAATGCTACCTGCACTTCTTTTGTTCATACACTTTTCCATAAGCTTACACTTGGGATGCTTTTCTGCCACATAGTTCTTATCATCCCTGCGTTTGGCAGAGCTGAGAACAGACATAAAGGTAGCCATAGTGACAATTCCTTATGGGAGAATCTAACAGGAATTAGGTGATGCTATAGGAAGGCATAATTCATTATAACAACTCATTTTACTCGTAGTTTCATAGTTAGCACAAGAGCTGAAGTCAACAAGTTCTGCAAGTTTGAACCACGGGCTGATCTCCTATGTGCTTCCCATGGAGTCCCTGCACACTTGGCAACAGATATCACCATGAACAGTGCCAGACTTAGCACCGGCAGGTTTCTTTGCCAGTTTTTTATAGTGGGCAATGATGGATCCATGACCCAGAGCCATGGGTTTGCCCCGCAAGAAACTGGCTTGTTCTGTAAGGGAGCCAATATTTATAATGATGGATCAGAGCCCTGGAGTAAAACAGGGGCAAAAAGACAATGTAATCACAGTGCAAGGGCAGCACATCCCCAGGACAAGAGGGGGAAGGGGAAAGAGAAAATGAGTGAAACCATGACAGGATAGGCTTCATGAGGCATAACAGTTCACCATTTCCCAAAGCTTTTCCTAGGTCTCCTACAAACAGGAAAGCAACTGAGGTTGCTTTTATATATTGCGCACTGGGATTGGAATTTGGAAAAGGCGTTAGAGATGCAACACAAAGTTTAGAGGATATCCTCTCCCCTGCATCTGATAGGGAATGACGACAAAGCCAAACAGCAGTCCATCAGCTCTGCGGTTAAGACAGAATTAAATAAGACAGCTGTGCATCTCAGATAATTTTCAATATCATTTTAAAGTAGTAGCCTGCTAGTTAAATAAAACTAATAGATGTTCTTTCTGAATCAAATACCCTTTTTTCCCAGGATCCTAAATAAGACAATAGTAATGTCATAAAATGCAACATTAATATTTATACATGTAAATGATATGAAACAGAGACTTCCAGTAAACACATTTTGCATACAGTGAAGTTGCAATTTAAACCATAGATTTCCATTAATATGTGTAACTGCAAGAAACAGTATTCAAGGGGTTTTTAACAAACTATCAGACTGATATTTCTAGATGCAAAGTAATTAAAAATATCTTCAGAATGATCTCCAGATTAAAAGTGACACACTGAAGGATGACTTAATTTATTCTATGACACTGAGTAAAGTATGTTTCTGTTGCCTAGAAATGTAAAACAAACAACTGTAAATACCCAAAGTGCTGATTCCAAAGGAAATATTTTGAAACTGAAAACATTTCTTATGAATCACAATCTTCCTAATCTTATTATAGCAGCTTTTTGCATAATTGGGTTTTGCTCCTCTACCTGAAAAAATAATCTCATTGTAAAAATGCACTGGTTAAACAAGAAACATTTTTAGGATTATTTAGGAATGTTAGTCTCTTGGTTTATATGCATACATGTACATGAAGAGTGTACAAAAAAAGGACCCTGCAAGCTCTGCATGTCCAAAACGACCCTATAAACACTCCATCAACAAATCAATATATGTTCAATTACAGGCAATCAAAAGTTAGAAAACTACAAGCTTAAAACTGTCATACAACTTGAATTCAGCTCCTTTGCACGCTGGCTTTTTTGTACAATCTTTCACTGGACCATGCTTTATTATTTTTCCCATGGGACCCTGCTACAATTGTTGGTCTAAAAGGACCATGCCCAATGAACAGGCAGATCCTACTATTTTTTCCAATTAATACCTTTCCCCCCAACTGAGCATTAGAATTGCTCACTCCCTCGTGGTCTCTTTCAGTGGTGTTCATCACTGTAAATCTCTTCTGCAGCCCAGTGAAGGCCTATGCCCCAAAGCCCCATCAGCTTGGAGCATTGCCCAGAGAAGTTGCCCAGAGAAACTGGATGTCTCATCCCTGGAAGTGTCCAAGGCCAGGCTGGATGGGGCTTTGAGCAACGGGATCTAGTGGGAGGTGTCCCTGCTCATGGCAGGGGGATTGGAACTCGATGATTTTTTAGGTCCCTTCCAACCCAAACAATCCTATGAATCTATTCTACAATCTTTCCATTTTCAGAATGAGAACAAAGTCACTCACCAGTATCTACTAATTGCAGGATCCCAGCTTAAGAAGACCATAACCTTAGTTACCAGAGGCTTTAGCAATACACAGTGCTTTATTTTTACTTAGAGAATGCACCTCATGGATATCGGCTTTTCAAAGCAGCTTATCACTTCTGCAAATCAGACACAGGCTCTCACAAGTCAAGCGCTGAAGACAACACAGAGGGAGAAGAGCTTTATTTAACTGACTTCAGAGAGTTCATAAGTGATATTAGGACAGAAGGAGGGTTAAAACTCATTTTCAGGACCAGAGGCAAATGTCTAATCCTGAAGTCTTTATTTTCTTTTTCTCTTTCATTACATAGACTTTGATTCTGTAACAAAGCAGGCAGAAGTCTGACATACAGCTACTTCCTTCTCTATAAGATTCTGACTGAAACCCTGTGCACCACCTTAAGGTTGCAAAAGCAATCTTATACCTGCTGTTTTCTCTCAATACAGCTCTCTTGCAGAATTTTCTTCCTTTTAAAACCAACAAAAAGGAGAGCCCCTGGAACATCCATCACATATTGTTACCTTGATGCATGGGCTTAATAACCTTGGATAGTCACCACCAGCTTATTTCACCAAGTTAACAGAGCAGAAGAAAGCTCTTTAAGTTGCTAATGTCTCTGGGCTGACCACTAGCAGAAGATGGGTACACATTCTGTCAGTGGGTGTTGCAGCTGTGGGCTGATAGGAGAAAAACAGAAAGATGGTGAGCACAGGGATTGCTCCCCAGCTTTGGAGAGTGAGCACTAACAACCAGCCGCTTCCAACCCATCTCCTCTCCACCAATCTCTCTTTCACACTCGTCTGCTGAGAGAGCTTTCCAAGGAGGACAAGCCCTTTATAGTGGGATGACCATGAGTCTTCCCCCTCTCTGTCGCTTCCCTTCTCCCAAAGTTTTGAAGTTTTTTGCTGTCAAACTGCTGTAAGGATTGCAAGTGGCAAAATCAGACATTTTTCCTTAATCTCCTTCTCTGAAACAACCCACCCATCATCCCACTACAATTCATTAAGAGGCACAAAATCAGCATGATAATTCTTATTTTCTCAAAGGTACAAGACGTTAAAAATTACATCTTACAGTGAAAAATATGTGGATAGTTTTAGGCATCGTCACCTGAATGAATTTCATGATTATTTTCATCTCTAAGGTATGAAGTAACAATTCTATTTTTCTTTTCATTCTTTGCTAGAAAACCTGAAGATTCAATAATACCATACAACATATTGCATTATGACAGCAGAGCAATGATACGTCCTATACAAGCATTTGTCATTTTAGGTGTGGGATGATTTTTCAATATATTCAACAACACTTTCAAATATTTGCCTAAATTAGATTTTTTACCTTCTGCTACATTAATCCAGATTCTTTTCATCCATACAAGGGCTTTCAAGTTAAATGGAGCTATTATCACTAACAGAAATATTCTATATGAAACGCAAAGCCCCATGAAAATGAACAGGATACAGAATAAAAATAGTGCACTCTGTTGATTGTATAGAAATAGGATTGTCACTGTGATCAGCTGTTTTTAATTAACTAAGGAATATCCAGATTACTGGCATAAATATAACAATGGTCCCTGTTTTATTCAAAAATGTGCACATTCAGAACTAAAATACTTTGCATACTGTAAAATACGTGCTGGAACAGGCTGCCCAGAGAGATGGTGGAGTCTCCGTCTCTGGAGACATTCAAAACCCACCTGGACACATTCCTGTGCAACCTGCTCTAGGTGGACCTGCTTTGGCAGGAGGGTTGGACTAGATGATCTTCAGAGGTCTCTTCCAACCCCATAGCATTCTGTCATACTGTAATAGAACTGAAGGGTTAAAAAAAATAATTTTATACTTTAACTTCAAAGTTGATCTTATGCTGGAATACAACTGTCAGATAATGCTGTTACTTTCATGTTTTGTTCACATTTTGCTCCCAGCACTTTTAATGAATAATGTTCAGGATATGAACACATTTTGAAGAAACAGTAAACTGGAATATCACGCACATATCACTTTTCCCTGCTCGAAACAGCAGGCATAACTGCAGCACTTCTGCAAGTTTCCAGGTTAGTTCTTATAAGTGTTTTCATGATTTAGACATGTCACCAGCCAGGACTAAGATGCTGGCAGACAGCAGCAGTGATTATGAAAGTAATTTTGGAACATAAAGTAGGGAAGGTTGTATTGTATAGTTTCTAGCATTGCATTTGCCACCTTATGTTCATCAGTTAAGTCACAATTTATTAGATACATCTACTAAACAAAGTTTCATTATTGTGGTTCCTTGATTTATAGTGTAGTTTACTTTTTGTTTTCTTCCTCAAACTGTTGCCATTAGATCTTGATGTAGAACCAGCCTATTTCATTTGCACTCAACTTATTTTAAACCTGCCATGACTTGTCGAACTGAAAAAAGTTACTATTTAAAGAGACATTAGGTAGCAAACTTTGCTTTTAAAACTAAATAATTCCTGTTTTCCTTAAAATACTCCTACTTTTGGTTTGTTTTTTTTTAAACCTTCCTTGAAGGTCCACGGTGTTAATATCTCCCAACTAAGCTTCAAGTCCACTTCTGGAACAACAGTCCAAGCACAGACAGTTGCTTTTCTCTGGTAAAAGCATTCTGGGTTGTGGCCCAACTCTGACAACTAGTCCCTAAATCAAGAGCACTTCTGCAGCTAACTGGAGAAACAGACCATTCAAAAAGAGATACCCATTGTCCTTTGTAAATTTCAAAGAAATACATTTAGGCAAGAATAATCACGTAAATAAAGCAGGGCTATGAAGAACTCTGCAGAGAGGGACCCAAGGGATCACAAGCTGGACATGAGTCAGCAATGCCATGCTACTGAAGGAAAAAAAAAGGGGGTGGGGGGACACAAACATTATACTGTAATACATAAAACAAGGATACAAAAAAGCATCAAAAAGAATAAAATCCTTCTGTTCAGCTGAGCACTAACAAGGCATCATCCAGACCACTCTGTCCATTTTTGAGCATTGTTACTTTGAGAGAAGCAGTGACATATGGAAAAACACCCAGAAAAGAATAAGGGAAAAAAATTCAAAGAGCTATAAAATGTGGCCTAGTAAGAAGTATCAAAGAAATTAAGGTCTTTCATCTAAAGAAGGGAAGCAGGGAGGAAGCAGGTTTGAAAGCCTAAAGGCTGGTGCAGTGAGGGAGGGAATAAAACAGTCTGCGTGCCCACCCAGAGCACATCACAAAGGCGTGCATGGCAACAAAGAAGGTTTAGCTCAAATTTTTGTGACTGCGTTGGAAGATCGTGCCTAGGAATTGTTTTATTTCTACTGCTGGAGCACCTTAAAGAAGGGAAATATAATTATTTATCAGATGTGACAGTAGCATTGGCGTGGTGGGATAACCAAGATTACTGCTCAAAACTGGTTTTCAAGTAGGTTATATTACTGCCTTGCACACACAATTTTCACAAAACCAGTGTTGCCTTCACAGAAGCTTAAAAGTGTGATTGACATTAACTGAGTGTTTGGTTAGTCTAAACAAGAGGGGTAGTAACTTTAATTTTTATTTTTGTCACCAGCACAGAGACTCTGACTCTTCGGCTAAGTTTTCTTCCAACATCTTTTATTTAGAATCACCCTTTTTTAAGGGGTTAAGGAAGTAAAAACAGCAAATCCCAAACTTGTGGTCCTCAGAAGTCTATCATTTCTTATCTCTGGCAAATTCAACAAATACTCAGATTTTTATATAAACTTTTATTTAAAAAATACTTATCAAGCATATTTACACACTTATTTTCATATTACCTACTTCATGATTTCTTTTTGATCCCCTAAGACTCTTCACATTCAGTAATTTGTCTGAAGGACAAAACATCCTCTGCAGTTTACCAAAGCGTGATAAGGTACCTACCTATCAGAGGAATGCTAATGCAGGAAGCAGGGGACATTTCAGACTAAGGGCTTTTTATTGGGTTTCAAAGAACATAATTGCACACTTGGGAGGCAGTAACTTCTTAATTACAGTCCTCTGGGGAGTGGGAGGAATCAAAGCGCTAGCATGTCTGGAAGGGACTTGACACAAGTAGCCAAAGTGGCCTAATCCTATCAGAGCAGAAAACGCTTGATCTGTGCTCCAGAAAGTGCCCAGCCTTCTTCAGGCAGTCTATAATTAAGTACTTCAAAATTGCTCCCCTCAGTGCACTTCTTTGCTTCTGCTCTTTTATCAGCTTTATCACTTAAATCACCAGCATGGTTAACCAGCCCCATTTTCTACTTTGTACCTTGTGCACACTCTGGTCTCAGTGGCCAGGGACGGGATCACGGCTAAAGCATAGAGCTGGGGGTCAGCTGCAACAAACCTGAGAGTTCAGCTATCGTTTCCTGCATGCCTCGTGTCACAGACGCTCCAAGTTTTGGGTGTCTACCCAAAACACCTCATGAGGCACCTCAGCTGAATACACATGGGAATAGTGAACACATGAGATAAAGAAGTAATAATTTCTAGAATTAAAAGTTAGGGCCTGGACATTGGAAAGAACTCATGCTTGAGAACAGTGTTGAAGCATATGCTAATTTTATTTATTTATAAATCTCATCCAAGTTTAAAAAGAACTAAAACACATTCCTGGATCAGGACATGTGACTGACTTAAAAAAAGGAAACATCTACACCACTTCTAAAGTGTGTCATTTAAAAAGGAATGCAATTATTCATTCTTCAACCATCAGCCAACCTGCAGCTTCTGGCAGTTAGAAATAAGCATTTTCTGTAGTCATGCTGTTTTATAACGGTCCATGCATGCATTTCTTGCACTCTCCTCCTTGTTGTCCAGCCCTAGTGCCAAACAAAATCCGAATCTTGGAGTTGAAAGAGAAAACACTGACAAAACCAAAGGTGGTTTACTTTACAAAGCAGTATGATCAGCTACTTATTTTGGCTGAAGAGCAGAGTGCTGCCCAACCCTCCAACCACCACCAATCCAGAGATCACTTTGTGAACCATTGTTCTGGGTCATCTTTCATACACACCCCATATTTCACAGGGGGAAACAATGCAAGAAACTTTCAAGGTTATTATCTGTAAGGTCACTTTCTATGAATACAGCAAACCACCATATCCATGACAGCTAGTTACCACTAACACCACCAGAGATGGCGTCTGACTTGGGTAAACTGCCCCATGGCTGGAACAGGGTGGAAGACAATGAAATTGAAAGCCTGGGCATCACTTTATATAAAATGGGTCATTTTTTTAATGCTTAACACAAAGAAAAGAAAAAAAAAAACAAGGGTGATGCACTGTAGGATAAATTAAGCAATCTTTTTTTAAATTTTGTAACCTGCAACTAGAAAACTAAACGCTTGCAGACAGACTTACAAAACTTCAGTTGAACTTTTGCACTAGAAAGACATACTGCATGAGACCAGTGCCTCATTAATACAGCCACAGCACAGCAATCCATGAAGGAAGAAATGGGGGAGGAGGACTGAACTAATTTAGCTCTGAAACCCACTGAAGAGAATGTCACACTCACTCCCCCTCAGCAGTGGGCTTTTCATATGGCTGCATCCAGGATGGTTAGTGGCTGAAAAGAGAAATCGCTACTGCTGAGCGAGCAAGCCAGTCACTCATCCGCCTAGTGCCTTTTTGCTGCTAACCTTCTCAGTAGTACATCTTTTCCCCCTTAAAATACGTTCCCTTTAACCTAAGTCCTCGGTCTGGGTTGAGATAGGATGTATTCACTTAGTAGGAGAAAGGATAGAATGAGGCATGGTGATTTGATGTTGTAACATTTGGTTGAAGTGCTGCATCAAATTGGAGGATTTTTGTGGTGTCTCAAAAATAGGTTTTGCTTAGTAGACCTTTATCACTCAGTGAACAATACGAGTCAAGTATGTGTTTTGCTGTGAATCCTGTAGGCCATACTAGCCAGAATAGATCTCATATACTTGCCACCACTTAGCACGTACCACTTTCTCTACTGTAAGCAACAGCCTAAGAATATTCCTTTTCCATTTTCGCTGTCATGTAAAACAAAACAACTGTTTTCATCTTGGGGTCTGCAAACCTTCATACAAGCTACTTAAAAAAAAACCAAAAAAAACCCAAACACCACCCATCACATTACTGCTGCATATTGGTGCAGGACATCAGAGTTATCACACAGGGACCTGCATTTCTTCTGGAAGATTCTTAGTAGTTTACAAATTGGCTGGCGGGGGAAAGGGATAGGAGAAAAAAAAAATAATAAAAAAAAAATGTTGAAAACCACTGCAGAAGCTACATATACCTAAGTGATATCTGCATGGTCAATAGCAGAAGACATATAACCCTTGAGAGAGGACATGCAAGTAAAGGAAAGAATATGCATATAAATATATCCATCGGTATTTTATTGTCTAAAATATTAGAGTGGAAGGTCTGATCAAAATCTGAGAAAGATCGGGAGTATCTGTAGTTAATATGGTGTTAACAAAAAGGTTAATAAGAAAAACACAACATAGGTTAACTGGCCAGAAGTTACTCTATTTACAAATAATGAAACCTTAACAGGGAATAAAAAGGCACGAAGACAAGCCAACATTTTATACTGAACAATTATTAATGTACCAACAGTTTGAACATTAAGTTAAGGTTGCATAATGAGGCTAACAGTCTGTAGAGCTGCTTGAGTCATAACACTGTTCTCTGCTTAATGGGTGCCATAACCATTAAAGATGAAACACAATATTTGGAAGGCAGAAATAGACACAAAGCAGAAGTACATCACAGCAAACAAAAAAAGCCCTTGTTCCATTCAGACTTGGGCACTGCACAGCAGGGAATAAGAAAAGACAATTGTAATCTCTCTGTACCTCCCACTGTTATAACTTCTGAAAGCTAAAGCCAATATACACTGTCTCTCTGCACAGAAGACATTCAAAAACCAACCTTATCTTAGGGAATAAGCCTTCCATGGTTCTCTTTATAGTTAATGGATTGAGAAACATTCCCCAAAAGAATAAATCAGAGCAGAAACTTGCCTGTAAATTTTCTGGATTACCCTCTAGCATACTAGATTAGGAGTGTTTTATGTGACAAAAGGCAGAGATTCAACCCAAAGAGACTTGGCCATAAATTTGAGGACTGAGCAAACAAACATCGTGAAGTTCAACACAGCAAAGGGCAAAGCTGTGCACTCAGGGAAGAATAACCCCAGGCATCTGCAAAGGCTGGAAATCAAGTGGGCTGACTAGCAGCCCTTCCAAAAAAGCCCGAGGTTACAGTGGATCCCGGACTAACATAAACCAACACTGCACTCATGTCACAAATCAGGCAAATGTCTGCATTAAGACAAGCATATCTAGTGGATTGAGAGGTTACTATCCCCTTACAGGCAGCACTGGTGAGGTTGCACTTGCAGTATTTCATTCACTTTTTGGATAAGGGACAAGTTCAAAATGGGTGTAGAGAACCTGGGGACAGTCCAGTTGCCAAGACGGTCAGGATCCAGGGCACGTGGCTTGTGAGGAGCAGGGTTCATTTAGTCTTTGGAGAAAGGATGATCCAGTAGACTGAGGTGGGATTACCTAGTATAACTGCTCGAAGGGAAGTTAAAGACAACAGAGCAAAACTGGTTTTGATAGTGGCAGGCAATATAACAAAGGACAACATTCACAAATAGCGCCCTTTCTCACTGGGAGGACAGTGCAGCGTTGTTGTTGCTCAGAGAGTTTGTAGAGTCTCAGTTATTGAGGATTTTCAAAACTCTTCTAGACAAAGCCATGATGAACCCGGTCACTAACGTTAGCAAGCATCCAGCTACAAAGAGCAGGCTGAATGAGGTGACTTCCAGCTGTCCCACCCAACCAAGACCTCTGTGATTCTGTGAGTCCCCACAGGAGTATCACCATTACTGAGTTAAGGGAGACAAGCGTCACGACATAGAATAAAGCTGTGGGAAATAACTTCTCTTTCCAAACCTGCAGGAGAATACAAAGATGCAAATTCTATGCCTTTCTACACCTTTCTATGGGTTGTATAGGTTCTCATTTCTAGCTCACTGCTGTCTTTCCTATTTCACCTAACCCATTCACATTACAATGCTTCAAAGTAAGCATCTGTAGGATCAGCCTCACACTTTGCAACAGGAAAAAGAAAGCCTTTGAAAAATAATGTGGCAGAGAATACACATCAATAATCTCTAGACAATAGGGAAGTTAATGGTGAAAGTAAAATAAAGCAGTAAATTTCAAGCTCGTTATTGCAGGCTAGGGAACAAACTAAGCATAGGGGACAGTTAATAGAACAGATCTAGACATCATATGATTGGTAACCATAGGTCTCAAACACGTTTTTGGCAGTATTTTTTTTTAATAGCTTTCAATAGTGGAGTACTTTATTTAAATGAGATAGGATTTTAACTGTCACTGCATGTCTGCTATGGGAGGGGAAAACTGCATACTTAGTAGTAAAGCAATCTGAATATTTGAATTCTGAGCCCAGAATTAGAAAAAAATGGGGTTTTGTTAGAGATTTCTTTTAACACACATTCAAAGGCTTATTTAGCACAGTCCTCTCCCACATATGTGGTTTTCGCATTTCTGCATTTCTTGAATAACATCAGAAGTAGGAACGTTGAAAAATAGTAAGAGAAGGTATTTGACTAAGCCTGAAGGAGGAATTACAATACTTGACATCCCACAGAGAGCTTGTTATTTTGGAAAGTTTTGCATGTTCAAGAGACTTACACAGTATTCATTGGTAAACACCCCAAATTGTCAAGACTTATCTGAACAGAACTGCTTTGTGATTAACAGAACACTAACCATCCATGTTGTATCTAGAGATTAACTGAAGCATGGTGCAAGCCACAGATGAAATAATACATATCCCTCTCCTCATTTCTTCACCTCTCTTGGGAGCACGGTGGTATGAAGCTTTTATCAGAAAAACTGCAATAGCTTCAAAGGCAAAGAAAGGAACGAGTTATAAAGGCCGTTCCATACGAACACTGCTAAAGCTCGGTTTTAGCATCCTTGAAAGGATCATCCTTCATTTATGAAATTCAGAGCTCCTCTCTCCCACAAGAGTGCATTCTCCTGGGACAGGTGGAACGGGTAGAGATTTCAGTAGCAGTGTTCTTGTTTTTGAGCATTGCAGGGTAGATAGCATTTCTGCATAACTCCTCAGGAGACTAGAGCAAAGAAACTCCTGTCCTGTATTTCCCATCTGTACAGTTGTATGGGGCAGATGAAAAGCAACATTAGCTGCTTGCTTGATGTTCCAGTATGGGCAGTAAGATGTGGATAAAATTAATCTGTACTTCACCAAATTAGAAATGGGCAGCCATGATTGCTTGAATTTACACTAGTAGACTCAATAATTTAGGGCAGGAACCGAGCAGTGACTTATGAGATTGCCATTATCACCCAAAAGCTTCGTTTATAAATAATATTTGATTGGCAGCAACTCAAAGGGTAAGTGACAGAAAGATTAATCCCCAGTAAAAGGACTTAGCAGCATTGTTTCTTGTGGAAGAAAGTACAAATTACAAGTGATTAGGCGCCTCTGCAACACGCTCCCAAGAAGTATGTGGTTGTACACACTTTGGAGGGGAAAGGGTCTGAGGCGAGAAAGGCAACTCGCATGTTTTTACTGGGGCAGAATGAGGGAAGGAAGGAAAGGGGCTGTACAGCGGGAGGCACTGCACAGGAAGCAGGAGCATTCAAACCCAAAAGGGCTTACTGCTGAGCCAACACCAAAATTTCTCACACTATAAAGGCAGAAGAGCATTATAAATAGTGAATGAATGTCCAAAAAAGAAAAAAATAAATAAAAGATATGTTATCATATAAAACAGCATGTACCTTTCTAAATAATTTCATGTGGCTCATCTACAGCTGTAATAAAATCCTGATTTTTGTTAAGATTTATGGAGATACCACCGTAGGGAAAAAGAACCAAAAATGTTGTTAAAAAGTTTCTAGTAACTATGAAGTGAGCACTTCAAAAAGGAAAGAAAGAAATCCAATTTCTCCATCTGTTTTTACCCAGTGCACAGAAAATACATTCTTAGTGAATGCACTGAAGGATCAGTAAAAATACCTTGACCATACTTCCAAGTCCTAAGGCTGTCAGAGACTAAACTAATTTTAACATCAGTAACTAACGTCAGTAAATAAATCAATACTTTAATTAATTCAATCGATTAACAAGACAAGCCTGTAGCTAAAGTTGTCATCATAGACAACCAGTGGTGAAAGTTAGGAGAATTCTCATTTCTTCCCTCTGAAAGCCTCCCCTGAAAGTGTCAGGCAGTAGGCATTACTGTATTATATGCAAATAATTTGTCCAACTTAGGAAATGTGTGCTGATATAGATAACAAAGTTCTAGCTATGACCAGCACACTTCAACACAGAGGGAAAGCCTCCCATAACAGGATGCCTTCAGCTATGAATTTTTGTACCTTATGATGAATAATGATGCATCATAACCAGAAATGAGGCCTAGATCCTGCTCTTAATTTATAAGCACAACTACTGACATTATTTCTGAAAGGCATAACTGGCCTTTATGAAATTACATGGCTATATTTCCACTCATCAGTGATGAACTACCAAGGGCATTGCAAAGACCTAAGTCTTAATGGAAATTCTATACATTGGCTACTGATTTTCTGACCACACAGTATCCCCAAGCAGTAGATAGGTGTTGTGTGATGGTAATTTTGCAGAAATCTGGACCTCTGTACTAAAGCAGAAGCCTAGCAATAGGTTAGCAAAGCAGGAGGCCAATGCAGGATAGATAAAGCACTGAGCTATAGGTCAGCTGTTTCCCAAGAACCCAAACTGGCAATCTTAAAATTACAAAAAAGTTCAGTTTTGTCATAAACTAAAAGTGGAATTCAGCCTTCACCTCACCCTGCTCATGACAAAACTCAGGTCAGCTCTCTCTTTCCCTTTTTGTGCCTTTTTCTAGCTATGATAGATTAGCCATAGATAATCTGGGCTCCAGGTTTTGCAGCAAATGAAGCCGTACCTGGTGCTAGAAACATTTTGTCAGCTGAAAACCTCCTATCTGCCACTCTCTCATAATCACTTTTCTGCTAGAACTAGAAGAAAGTTGTTGTGACACCAAAGGAAGGGACAAAATTATAAGTTATATGCTTGGTTATCACTTTAGTTTTGTTACCTTTCAGGCTTTGTCACAAGTTTGCTGGTACTCTCTACAATTTTGCAAGAATTGCCATACAAAGTCCAAAGTTCCTGTTTTGAAAGAGTATTTCAAGGCTGAAGCAATTCTCTCAAGCTAGACACTGCACCCCAAGCTTCCTCTTTAGATGCCCACAGTCACTACTGACTCAGTGTGGGGAGATGGTTAACTCAGGGGCTAAGAGTAATTATAACAGCTGCAGGGGCCACATGGCTAAATATTAAGGGAACTGTACCTGAAAGCAAAAAGGTACAGAAGGATTGTACATCCACCTGCCCTTTCCTCTCTTTTCAAATGCATTGAAATGTAGCCCCTTTGCAAGGCAGGCAGTAAATCCACATAGCAAGTTGATACCCTGTGCCTTTCTTTAATAATAAAGTAGAAGTAATCACTCATTATCATATAATGAATTTCACAAATACTGTGAAAAACATCTTATCTATGGATTAACAGATTAACAAGTAAATTAGTTTCAAGCAACCTCCTGTTTTGTTACCTTCTGATATTCAGAAGTAAAGAAACGCTGGTTCACTCCTGTTCAAGGCTCCCACTCAATACTCCCTAAAGCGGGGGGCAGTCCTCGTAGGGACTTTTAGCCAGGACAAAAGTATTCTTTTACGGGAGTAGGTAATTCAGAAAAGAGATGGAGGTTTCTTCAGGGTAACCACAAAAGGAAGAAACTGGTAAGTTATTTTGTGAAAGCAGTTTGTTTCATTTGTATCGAACATGAAATTAAACAGTCCGAGCAGCACCAAAAACAGTAATTAACTTTCATCTTCACATAATACCAGTGACATTTTTCACCAGCATGCATGGTGTTGGAAATGCTGCTGCTTAGGGTGCTGAACTTATTTACATCCAGACAATCACAAGTGAGGTAAAGAGAGAGAGATAAACACCAAAAGATAACCACAATCCCCAGAAAAATCAGTAAGAACAGGTGAACAACACTGGGGGCACTTCCCAAATACATGGCCATGTCCAGCAGACAATGAAGCAGAAAGGCAAACGATGTTGCACCTCCCGCCAACTCATGGCAATAACTTCTCTTGCAAAGAAAAAATAGATCTCCCCTAAAAGGCAGCATGTAAAAAAACAAAACAACAACAAAAAACCCAACCCCAAATAAAAACCAACACCAAAAAAATCCCACAACATCTGTAGAATTAGAAACAGTTTTGACTATGCTGCCCCTCCACATGTGTATTGGGGCTGCTTTTTCATTTTGGTAGTATTTTTGTGTTCCTTTGTCAGTAGTGACGTCTAAATGAAAAGATAGGAAAGCTCGAGACAAAATTCCCACATGCCTCCCATCCACTCCCCTTGCCGCTCCGAGCAAGGGAGAAGGCGGTGGAGCGGGAGAAGAAAGAACATGCACAAGTGAGAAAATCTGTTAAGACCACATTTTAACAGAAACCACTATAAATACACACTTGGGGAAATCATAGCATCCAGTATGCAAGAACTGAGTGCAATAGCTGCTGCTGGCACCCTGCCCCAGTTCCAGCAGCCCAGCACTGACAGGAGCGGGGAATGCAGCCTGCTTGGTGTGGTAGCTTCCAGGGCCAGCACCAGCTTTGCGGGGTAGAGTTGGGTGCCTTTGGAAGATCTGGTGGGAAAGTGTTTGAGTACTTTCCGATCTTGGTGAACTTAACAGTAGTTGTTTTTAACAGCAGCTACTTTAAAAAAGAAAAAAAAGCTAGGTGGAAAGCAGTATATAGGAAAAGCCACAGTGTATAGGAAAAGTCACTCGAAGTATTTTAAGGAATTTCTACAAATCAAGCAGCTGTGGCTAATAATAATAAATCTTTTGGAGTCTGAATGTTATGAAGATCCTGACCCTCACTTAAATTATTTAGTCTTCTGCCTCCAACACATCCTATCTATATGCCAATGCTACATGTCCATGTTTTATGTATAAAACATTTCCAATTGGAATGAACGATCATGTCATGAAATTACGTAGAGCACAGCTGCACAACACATATTTGGCTTTTCCCCATATAGAAGAAAGTAAGCTTACATGCAAAGAGATCACAGGAGTCCACTCTTTTGCCTTTACAACATTGAATATACTAGACCATAAAAATGTATACAGCATTTGAATAATACATATATCATAATATTTATCACTCTTTCAAGTATTATCAATAACAACTCTAAAAGACAATACTTCCAGAAAAGATTTCCAACCTTTACAAGGCTTCCTAGGATTTACAGGCAGGAGTTCAGATGCAAAACATAGCTAATAATGTTCTCCTAGAGCTCATCTCCGAGATAATTTACTCCTTTGAGTCCCTGTGGGACAGCATTCAAATCCTTGATAGGACACTCGAGCTTCTCAAAACCTCCAGGCTGCTGGAAAAAGCAGTAGTTGGCAACATTCACAACTTTATGCAGCTTCAGTCCTCTTCTTCACTGGGAGCTTTCAGGCTAAACTACTAAAAAACCAGCAAAATTCATCTTTTCTTAATATCCCCCCCCAGGGGACTGATAAGTTGCTTCCCAGCTAATTTCTTTCCTGGCTCTCCTCTCATTGTAAACTACTTCTTTCCCCCCTTTGAGGTCCCACCGTTCAACTACAAAAGGAACGAACGGCTCCTGTGGGTGCCTCACCAGGCTGTCCCCAACAGAAGCTGCTCTTCCTGACCCCAATGCCACACACGTCCTGGGGTTGGGTGGTTCTTGCCCGCCCAGTCTATGAACACCCACGCAGTTCAGCAAGGTTAAAAGCACACGCCATTCCTAAACCATAAACTGAGTATCCTCTACTCTGTCCTTTGGCCAATTTAGGCCAATTCAATACCCTGCTGCAGGCACACTGATCGCTGTCATTTGATTACAAGTTTCATGAGTTTCACTGCAGGAGACTCTCTTTTGAGTGACTGCAAAACAGCACACTGGCACCTGGCAGCAATGCCTTCCTCGGTGTCTACCCATCTCTAAGTGTTCGTGCCAGGGCAGGAGACGTAGTTAAAATAGCCAGTGCAATCTTACATATCTAGAAAACGACAGTCAGATATAGTGATCCAGGAAAAAGGTTGTTTGATTCTCAAAACGAAGTAATTCACTAGGGAAGAGAATCGTTTATTTGTTTCTTGGAGGACTCACTAATCCTTCTAAAACCAGTGCACAGTGAAGAGAATGAGGCTGAAATAAAACATCATGATATAGAGCTGCCAAACAATCCCTACAGCCCAGCTGTCCTAAGTATTGCACTCCAAACATAATTTGGTGAAGGCAACGCATCTGGCTTGCAAGACTTAGGCCAGCTTATATCCTCGTTCTCCACAGGTATGATCAGTGGGAGGAGGAAAACCAACACAGGACCTAGAGGCTGAGGCACACGTGTGGTTTCTATGACAAAGCACATAGCACCTGTCGGGCTGTGAAAAGCCCCAGGAGGCATCAGAGGGTTGAAGGGTTTAAATTCCCAAGAAGCACCAAGAAACGGCGCTTCTTCCCACTCCCAGTTATTGTCCCATCTCAAGCGCTCTGAAAAATTTTCATTCATTAGATGGATTGATTATACCTGAGGCCCTGAAGCCAAGCTCTGAGAATAAACTTGGGGTTTGTCCACTTCCTTACTCTAAATCAGGATAACCTCATCTTGATCTACAGCAAAATAAAAAACAGCCAGGAGTCTGGTTGAAAGGGAAAGGGAGGTGTTTGGAGGGAGATGTTTTGGTTTTAAATAAATAAATAAATAATAACTAACCCCATCACTCATCAGGTATTCCAAAGCTGGGACTCTTTGTTTGATGCCTTCAGTTTTGACTCAAGCAACTTAATTCAGAATGGTGATGCTCTCGCTGTAACCAAGCTGATAACAGAGCCTTTCAAACCTGTCACCAAGACATCACAGTGATATTCCATCTGCTTCTCAGCTGAGGTTTTTAAGAGACACCACCCACTCCAAGGAGGGTATCAGTCTTTGTAAATTGAGAGCATCCACTTCAGGGCTGTGCCCTGCACTCTGCATAGTATGTGGTATTCCTGGCAGAGGAAATTTTTACTGGGGGTATAGGTGGTCAAAGAACAAAATAATATTCAATGAACGGGGAAAAAGAAATTTTGCAACATTTTCTAAGAGTTGTTTAGGATATTTTCAATACCCCTGACTTAGAGGCAGAGACATTAAAGTAATTGATATATTAAAAAAAAAAAAAAAAAAAATCTGTCAGACTTCCCAGCAGATTTAGAATGCAGAGATGGCACAGTTTTCTACTGCTTTTTATCCTCCATTACCAAAAGTTTTAAAAGCCAAAAGACTTCTTTAAGGGAAGACAGCTGTGTGCATTACAGGACTGAATAGATTACCTTGCCATTTCTTGTAGAAGATCATGGTGGTTTGAGTGTATCAGGCTGTCCCCAGCAGAAGTTCAACACAAATGTTTCCAGAAGGCAGTAAATCTAGAGCCTCACTGGGGAGGGGAGAAACCACCATGAGAGGAAGAGGTTCAAGCACCTAATGGGGGAAATCCTCCCAAGCAGGTGCAAGTTCCAATATTTAGGAGAGTACGCGAAGGGAGGGATTCCTATGGAGCTGCACCTCATAGCACAGGCTTTGGACTGCAGAAAGAAGGAAGGTGCTCGCGGCATCTCTACTTTTTAGCTAAATCCTTGTTCTTTGTAGTGGTTCCTAAGGGGAGCAGCACAAATAGGGCAGCCTCACACCGGGATGGTGCACTTTCCAGGAAGGTTGCCTTGTTCCTTTCTCAGCACGGCAGGTGTGTATGTACAAAGCCACTGAAAACCTCACCTTCTAACTAGGAGCAAGCATAGCTGGTACTGCCAACCAAAGGGAAAGGGCCAAACGGGAAAAGAGACAAGATGAAAAGACTCTTCCCCCAGCTCAAGTCATTAAGCATGTTAGCATACCCACTAGAAAAGCACGCCTCTGCTCTCTTTGTCTCTTTTTGAAGGTGGATTTTATGTTTGGCACTCCTGCTGGTGTAAACACCTCTGCTGGAAAACACACTCAATAGGCAGGTTAGGGAGTACCGCTGAGAGCAGCGGGGAAGATGACAAGCAAAGCGCAGGCTGGGGTGAAGATGATCTACAGGTTTGTTCTGTGCTCTCTCCCATCCATTTCCTGTGGGAGGTAGGACAAGGCATTTATCCTTCCTATACTTTCTCTTCTTTTTTGAAAGAACAAGGTATAACATGAAACTCTACAAACTAATTCTCCGTGCTTTAAGATAATGTAATAGAAAACTATAGAAGCACAAAGTCTGTTAGCTGTAGTTTATCAATACATATTTATTTTGTCCAGGAATGGACAGTGATACCGCCAGATCCACACACCAAGTCATAGCAGTTTCAGATATTTCATGTAATGGAACAGAATATATGTTCTTATAGAGAAGAGGGATGTCTGTCACATGTGCTATGGGTAACATCTGTCCTTTCTCTGGTTGTGAAAGCACAGAACTAGAGAGAAGGCGCAAGACCATTGATGATAGATTTCCATTCATCGAATCACACTGTTTACAAACTGAGACGAGTATTTTCAAGATGCTAGCAGCATCACGTAAATTAACTTGGAGAGGTAAAAGCCCTCAAATGTGGGGGCCTCACAGTAGGCTATTTCAAGATAGACTATCTGGTTATTTCAAGCAATTGAGTACTATCAAGATTAATGATATTTGACAAATCAGAGGTTGAAAAGGGAAGAACAAGATCATTACTGATGTTGAGAAAATAGGTTTGCAATTTCTTATACAATGATGAATAAAAGCGCTACTTCTAGCAACAAAGCCGCCTATACATCTATTATTCCACAAGTACATTACGCTCTTACCACACAGCACATACTTGTTCACACTAACTGCAAGAAACGGACTACTAAACCTTGGCGTGGCTTTAGGCTTCTGGAAATCAATAGTGCCAAATTAAGTTTGTCCTGTAACGTACTAGATGTCAGTTGGCAAGCTCTCCAAGACACAAAGTGCTGAGCAATGGCAACCCTCCAGAGGGCACGATCACAGCCCTCAATCACAGATCTGCACCTTGAATCTCACACGGTGGCTGATGGCAGTCAGTTTGAGACCCCCACGTCCCCAGAGTTCCCAGTACAGTGTTTGCTGCCCACGGGGCAACGGTCACTTCTGCTCAGTCGATTCCAGCAGAGGACAATCATTAACTCCTCTCCTTGCCCCCACAGGACTTGAGCAGACTTTCCTCGCACCTTTGCTGCATAATAAGAATTAATAATAAGTAGAGCAGGACTGAATTAAAAGCCTGCCAGGCAGGCCACCTGGGAGGCGTTGAGTCTGAGAAAAGTTTGTGATGTTCACCTGCTGGGTCCAGAGAGGCCCTCGAGCAAGTCAAGTGACAGGTTGCTGTGCCCTGAGGGTGGTTTGGGTGCTGCCTTGCTGTAAAGCTCATTCTTCCCCATCACAGTAGCAGTGGATATTTTGGTAATTTATAGTGGCTGGCAGACTCCATGGAAAGAAAAAGGGAACGCTAAATCTCTGACCTAAACTCTCACATAGACTTAGCCTTCCCATTAATTAATGTACTAGCCTGCAGCTGCCCTACCCTCATTTTTTAAGGCATGATGGGCCAGAGAGCTCCTTTTAGACTAGAAGGGCAGCACAAGAGAAGCAAGCTAACACTCCTCTGACTGCAGCTTTTGAGCAAGCACTCCATCTGCATGTTGCATAGCACATTCACCTGGCCAGATAAATTTTATAATTAATTTCTGCTGGAATGTCTTTGTGCAGCTCCAAATTTAACTATCAGAAAAAGAAAGCAGCAAAAGATTCTCCCTTTTTTTTAAAAAAAAATAAAAAATAAAAAAAATAAATCAGTCTCAGTTCTTGAAGAATAAAGGGCTGTTTAAGGATGCTGTTCCAGTCCAGAAAGCTCTGTGAGAAAATGAACTGGCCCTATCTTCATTGTCAATAGGGTCTAGTCTTCTATAAAGAGATTCACTCCCATAAAATAGATTTAGTTTTCATATCCTTTTTAATTTCTGAATAAAAGAAACAATTTCTTACAAGCGTAATGCTTGACTGCCAAAATTTTGTCGATAGCATGAGCTACTAAATGTAGCCATGAACTGACTCTTTCGTCTGCAAAATAATTTTGGAGCCTCCGGTTTCTTAAATGCTATTTCAATAGGCTGTTTGGTACAAGTCATTCTTCCTTCCCTGTGGTAGCTCAACTTTCACTGCTCTGACAAATAGCTTCTGCCCGAAGGAGTCTGCTTTCAGCTGGGCTCTGCAGAACAATGTGCAAACCAGAAAAGCAGACCAGAAGCTTGTACTGCTCTACATGCTCGGTGATCTCCAGCCAGCTGCTATTACCCCCTGCCATACCAGAGCACACAACTGGGATAAATAACTCTCGGCCACAGAAAGAACCGAGAAGTATCTTTCTTGCTAACTGACCTTTCATAACACCCATACTATCTGTGCTTATGAAAGTTTGAATATCCCAGACTATTTAGAGCTGAAAACTGTTTCTTACTGAGCTCTTTATTCTTACGGAGTACATTGCTTCAAACAGGCAAAATCATCTTCTCAAACAAATTAATTTGCGTAACTTTATAGCCTGGCAATGTAAATCAAGATTATTTGCACGTTTAGTTCTATCAGAAGTGTCTTAAAAGACACAAGTTAGTTCTTTTCTGAAAAACATATGCTGTCCTTTGTTTATAACTAAAACAAATTGCAGTTACATTCACTTTGAAGACCATATGTAAAAGCTGATACCCAACTCGGTCATATTCCCCTTCTAGTAAAAGCAGATCTCACAGAATCTGATCTTCTATAAGAAAACACAAGAACATATTTCCCCTTACATTACTCTGAGATATTTAAATTTATGGAAAGCTATTTGTGACAACCATCAATGGCTTCCTGGAACTGGTGCACATTCTATCAAGTAGAGAATAGCATTTCTATGGCAACTGTCTCGTCACATTTCAAAAAATGGATGAACAAGAAGCACACATCACATTCTATGTTTTTCATTTCCTCAGTAGTATTTTGTCTTTCCATTCACCAACTCTTTAGGGCCAAGAGAGGGACAAGACACTGTTCAGTTAAGCTCCATAGTTGCTGGCTGCTTGGCCATTTGGTCATTAAACTCTGAACTGATGCTGCCAAGAGATCCGCGTTATTATTCCCGCTTCTCCTACTGACCCACAGCAACGGTACAGCCAGGTATAACTTTAAGTATTTCCATTTTCTTAGGACATCAGACTGCCAAGGATGTCCAGTTTATCCCTGCCAGAAGGATTTCAAACAAACACAACCACCACCACCCCCCTGGGCTGGCTGCTACCACCACCCGCAGAGAGGGAGGAAGCCCAGGGCTCATCCCAGCACAGCTGCTGCCATTGCCCCCGCCCTGACTGAAGCAGCCTCTGACTTTCCAGCCCAGCTCTGTTCCTCCCCCCTACACCTCCCCTTCACCCCCAAGGCAGAGTTAGTCACGCTTTTTTCCCCACGCTTCAGAGGAGATCTGAGCCAGCTCTGCAATGCTATAAGCAGCTTGCCCATTTCTGAATCATACCTTTGCCCCAGAGGGCCAGGGAAAGGCATCGTGCATGTTTGCTCTGCTCTTCTAAATGCTTCTCTTTAGCGTACTTCATATAACATAGGAAAAATTGCTGTATGAGAACCGGAGCCTGACAAGCATGAAGGACTGAGGAACTTATGTTTGGGGAAGAAATACACAACAGTAGCCTCAACAGAGAGGCTGGCCTTCATGCTGCAGGCTTCCGTATTTGCACCTGTGCTTGCTGAGACTGCAATGGTCTGAACACAGAGCCAAGCTGCTCAAATTTTAGCGTTTCTGAGGAGAAATGTAATGGTTATTTTTAAGAAGCAAAGCAGTTCCTGCAGTCAGGGGAGACCTGGAAATCTCCTTTTTTTTTTTTCACCCCACTTTTCTTCCCAAAATGGCCATTTTAACATCCCCAGAGAGAGAAAAATATTTAAAGCATTCTGTGAAAACACTTCATTCCCCTTTGAAAAGGCCTATAAACAGCTACATCTCCTCATTCCGCACCTCAAACTGGGTATCACAGAAAGGACAGGCAAACAGCATGATTCAACCATTTTGACTTTCAAGGTCTTTTTTGAAAAACGTTGAAACTTTCAGTGTTTCTGAGACTGAAACTTGTCAGTCACAACCCCCACATTTCTTTATACTATGTTCAAAACACAAAATATGTAATTTCTTCTGTTAAGGAACTTTTGCAAGTCTTTCAAAGAATGAGCAAGTTCTGCCTTATTTCACTTTTCTTTTATTCAAGCTCTGAAAAGTGTCAGTGTGCTCAGACTTAGAAATACTGCACTGACCTGCTTTAAACATAAGCATGCATTGGGATGGAGTTTGACTTCCCACACTTTCTTCCGTGCCCAAACCACCCTATGATATCAGAGAGAGGAGTCCAGAACAAAATTGCGCTTCGGAGAAACTGACACTGCTTCTTAAGTAAAATTTCCTCCTAGCATGTCGATTTTTTATTTTTTTTTTTGAGACACAGAATTAGCACTTCTATACTGCAAGCAGACCCCTGTATATCTTGTCCTGCTATTGTAACTCTGTGCAGTCAGGATGTGAACTCTCAATCTTCAACAAATGTTCTCTAGAAACAGAAAACGTGCCCATAGTCAATTTGCTGCATTACTATATGAACTCTGTTATCAGCTCTACATACTGTATTTGTAACTTGACTTAACTTGGCTTATTACTGAAAATGTCATTTTAAAATAGTTATTTTAAACATTTCCATTAGATACCTAATGGATTGCTTAAACCAGTAGTCCAGCAAATTAAAAAAAATTCATCAAGCCAGTAAAACATGCTTGCTTAGCAAATTTCTCCACTGATCTGTCCTTAAGGATCACTTACTTTAGAAAGAATTTGTGTGTATATATAATGATCTCCCTTTCCCCATCATTTAGCATTAGCTGTATGCGAGCTTATATTCATTATATCAATGAAATTGTCCATATTTTAGTACTTTTCACAAAAATTAATTCAATAAGTCATCTAGTTGCTGCTCTAAAAAAAGCTATATATTTATTACAAAAATGCATAAACCCAATATTTTTTGTCATGCTTATACTGCTTCATGCCACAGCATTATGTTAATCAGCTCTCTTGTACAAATGAGTTTTACAGGATTCAAAATAGAGAGAATAAGATAATTGGAGAACTGATATTCTATTAATTACCAAATGTCATTATTGCAGAACTGACACGATTATTGCAGAAATCGTTACTCATCTATGCTGCACTGTAGTATCCTAGATGAGATTCTAGAACTTAGACTTTCCTCCAAGGAAAAGAGGGTCTGGAGAGGACCTTCATCATCCTGTAACTCTTCAAATCAGCAGGGAATTAAAAAATGAATATGACAAGGTTTTATAGATATATTTATGTATATATAAACCAAGGAAATTTATTATGACAACCCCAGTGTGGTTTGAGGTCATCAACTTAATCATTGGCTCCCGAGGGCAGCCAACTCCAAGAGCATTTGCAAAGGTACTAACCAGTTTGAGGAAGGGTTAAGCAGGGCACACAGTGCTCAGGTACAGCAGGAGTGGGCAGAAATACTGTAAAACATGAAGTTTCCTATGGTTTTGGGTGCACAAGTCTTAGAAACCCCTGCTCATTATCCTTTCTAAGCACAACTGCAGACTAATTTCCAAAGTTCCCCTTCCCCATGTACAATGCTGTCATTGCAATGCAGGAACTTTATGTACAGAGCAGCAATTTGAGGACTCTGATAAGATAGAAGCATTCACTGTATTACTTGAAAATTAAAAGTCTTTTGCTTACCAGCATTATCAAAACTGCTACAACGCAGGAAACTTACAATGCAGAAACAATGCTTCCTGCTAACCTAGTAGTTGTAACCTTTAAATCTCAATCTCTAGGTCAAAGGAATAAGCACAAAATTGCAGTAAATTGTCAGACAGCGCTTTGAGATTGTACAACTGAATGCACAAGACAGCACTAATCTGATGATGAGGGGATGAAAATTTGATAAGCTTTCCAAAGCATATGTTTCTTCAACTATTCCCCCCTTATGCTGGTAAAATGGTTAATATAATCTTGAATCTGGCAAAAAGCTTTAAATCAGTCAATTGGACGTTTCCTGCAGAGAAAGTTATAAAATATTTCTGGCTGAACTGAGGAATAAAGTTATATAAAACATGGGTTAATTTAATATATTATACACAGATTTAATAAAATTAGTCTAACTGAGCTGAAACTACCATGAAGCCAGTCTAGCAGCATACATTACCAAAACTAACTTTCTATGATTGTTTAATTAAAAAAACGCTTAGAACAAATGCAACTTCAAATAAATACAGATTAAGCAGCAAAATCCCTTGAAGCCTGTCGCAAGTACCAGCACATTAGATCATATAGCTCGCAAAGCGAATGAAAGACATGGTGTATCAGCTCCCACAGCAGAGCCTGTACCAGCATCACTCAGAACTGCCATTTTAAAATAATGGCCCAGAGGAGCTTCTCCAAGTTATTCATGTATCACTTAGGAGGAAAGATGTGAGAGTTATTGGAAAAAACTCCCAATAGCATCAGTGTGAGAACAGCAAGGTAACTGAAAGCTATGTGGCAAGGATGGTTCTGAGTCTGCCGCGTCAGACCTTCCCAACTTGAAACGCTGTCCTGGGGAAAGTGTGGACAGAGCAGGTACTGGCAGCAGTGCAGAAGGACCAGGTGGCTCCTTGCTGCACCTCGCCTGGTCCAGGGCAAGCTGGAAAACATGAGTCGGGAACGCCAAGCCATGATGTCTGAGAGGACATCCCTGCCAGTTTTTGCTTTGGTGAGGGCACTTGGCATGCAATAAACTCTCAGAAGTCTCATAGCAATGCAGGAGGTAGCAAAGCGTGATTATTGTGCAGGCTGCCCAGTCCTGGTTGCGGGGGTCCCACCTTTGGCTCCAGCTATCCGTTTCTATAAACAGCTATGCTGTTTCCTCACTACCCCCCTAAGACAACTTGTTCTCCTACCACCATATGGCCCCACCGGTGCTATTAGGAAAGATACCTATTCCTTTTGTCTTTTTGTGTGTGTGAGTGTATGTGTGTATGTGTATACACACTTGAGACATGTGTCTATATATACATTCTTCCAATTTTATATACTGTTGTGGTTTAACCCTGTCAGCAGATAAGACCGTGCAGCAGCTCACTCACTCCCCCCAGTTGAGACTGGAGACAGAATCTGGAAAGTAAAAGTGAGAAAACGCATGGGTTGAGATAAAGACAGTTTAATAAGGAAAGCGAAAGCGACACATGCAAGCAAAGCTAAACAAGGAATTCACTCAACTGCTTCCCATGGGCAGGCAGGTGTTCAGCCACCTCCAGGAAAGCTGGGCTTCATCAAGCATAATGGTTACTTGAGAAGACAAACGCCAATACTCTGAACATCCCCCTCTTCTGTCTTCTTTCCCCGGCTTTATATGCTGAGCATGACACCATATGACATGGAGTAGCCCTTTGGTCAGGGCTGTCCTGGCTGTGTCCCCTCCCAACTTCTTGTTTACCCCCAAGTCTACTTGCTGGCAGGGTGGTGTGAGAAGTAGGAAAGGCCTAGCAACAACTAAATACACCAGTGCACTATCAAAAGCATTTCTCATCCAAAATCTAAAATATAGTTTTTACTAGCACCTGCTGTAGTGCTAACTCTAGCCCAACTGAAACCATGACATACACGTACGTACAGTGTTTTCACACAGACACGTACTTCAAAATCATGAGGAGCAAACGCTTCACAGTTAAAGTTCCCTGCCTTCAAATGCCAAGGTCTCCCTAGTGATCCCCAATACTCACACATCTGCTGCAATTTCCTTTGAAATAAACTTCTTTCACCCCAGAGGAAGTTTATTAAAATGCTGAGACTTCATTTAGGGCACTTTCTAATTAAACTACCAATCTTCAAAGCTTCTGCCTTCTAAGACTCATTGTTCTTTGCACAAGATGAGAAGGCAGTCACAATTCATTGTCTTTATAGAGACACATATTGGTTAAGAAAATATATATATTTAGCAGCTTGCAATTTCATGTCCTCGAAGTTAGAAACGCTTGTATAGTTTAATATAGGTAAATAGTTGGCCTTTGCTGTGTTAGACACAGGCCCTTAACACGTCCCAATGTCCATGCCATGTTTTAAAAGTGTATAAATTCTTTGAGATTTTAATTATATTGTTGTAGACTCAATAAAAGTTCTTTTGTTTCATAAATCGGGCTGTTATCTCACATCCTAGATTTTCATATTCTCATTTATGAGAAACTGATTATTACAAATAGGATAAAATCCAAATGGCACCATATACTATTTTCCAATTAGAAGAGAGAAGGAAAAAAAGAATTTTAATGTTAAAAGGATTACAGGAAAGCACCTACCTTATAAGCACAGAGTTACACGGACAGACTGAAATGAGATGAAACCTCAGTTCCCTATTGCCACTCCACTGAGTTCCCTTCTACAAGGGTGTAAAGATAGCTGGTGAACCCCCATGGGTAAATTCCCCAAAAGAAGTGATCTTGACGATAACATTACTACAAACTTCCTGAAAAATACTTCTTGCATGCCCTTGCTCTTGTTGGTTATCTTCATTGAAGAATCCTTGCAGCCCTGACATCCCCATAGCTTTTAAGCACTTCTACAACCTTCTTGGACCACTGTGTAACACCACTATAGACATGATAAAGGTTCCACTTAGAAATCTATCTGCCAACTTCCTATTATTGGTATCTTGGGCAGGATTTATTTCCTCTAGTTCTAGAGGTCCATATTGACAATTTCTGTATCTGAATTAGTCTTCCTAGGCTCCCTTTATAATCAGTGGGGAGAAATAAGCACCTTCAGGCATAATTCATCTGACTCAATCAAAACATCTACCTCAGGATGAGAATAACTGTGCCCTAGAGATGCCCGCTTCTCTGTGTAGGGTGAAATTCAGGATTAGATGGCTGCATTTAATCAAATAAATTTCACCATTTCTGTTTTAAAGCATTATTTCCCGCTCCCCGCCACCCCCCAGGTCCCAACATGAAGTGTGACGCATAGGTATTGAAATCTTACACAGTTATAAGGGGAACCTGTACACGATAGCATGCTAGAGATTTCACCCTCTAAAGAGCTGCTCTTGTTCTGCAAGTACAGACTCAACATCTCCCAGCAGAAGGAATCATCAGTTTGCTCTAATTAATGTGGCTGAACGTGTACTAAAATGGACTTCTTCCATTTTCCACCCTTATGTTCAATGATTTGACAGAATACTTCATGCTCTTAGGTGTCTATTTGAATCCAAAACACTCTCTGAATAGCACTTGTAGCTAATTGATTTGTCCTAATTTACTTCCAGCTTGCTCTCTAATGCTCCAGCATGGTACTTTTTTAATTCTGAACACAGCAGAAGGCCCTCCTGAGAGAAAAGCTTCTCTGAGCTTCCTCATGGGGCTTTCAAGCCACAGTTCACGGATGAAGGAGCAATGGGATGACATACACCACCTCCAGCCACGCTAGAGGTGCACAAGGCAGCTGTCATTCCCACCCACTTCCTGAGTGATTAGGTTTAATCCTTTTGAACAGTGCTGACAAGGAGACAGAGTACCAGCTGAAGCTCGTCCCTTTGGGATTTATAACATGGGTGGCTGCTAGGGCCACTTCTCTCGAGCTCTTAAATGGGAATTTCCCAGAGGGAACACATAGCGGTCACTTTGGGAACTAGCTGACTTTCCCAGTCCCCAAGTCCATCGTATTTAGTGTCATTAGTGCAAAGACAGACCTAGCTGTCTCATCCAAATACTCAAGCAAGGTGCCACTGTGTTAGATTAAATATTAACTGTGGATTTTCCTCCACTATCACGAGCTTAAGCCTAGAGATAGCTTTCTCTGACAGAAAGCAAAAAAAAAAAGCCAAACAGCTTTCTGTTACCTTTAATCTTTTCATCCAGCTTCTGTCAAGAAGGACAAACTTACTCAGTGTAAAACATGGAGGTAAAGCTCAGCCTAAGAGAGGAAGCTGCCAATGTTAGATGTGCTTTAAGACAGCCTACCAACTACACAGGCTACTCCAATTTTCTTTCCCGAACTTCCTGTGCATAGTCTGCTTGCTGAGGTGCCAAGTGCACCAAAGATAATGCCAGATCCCTCTGTGGCCCATATGCAAGCATGTGGCATGGATAACCTGCCCCAGAACACCACCGGTGACGCCTCATCTGGTGCTGGGTCATCTGCCATCCTCGGCAGAAAAGCTCTTTTCTGGTCTCACTGCTTTCAAAAAATACTCTTGCCAACAGCGCTGAAATCAAATGTGTCACAGTTTAGCTTCAGCAATCTGAAATGGAAAAAGGACCAACTTTCTAGTTAAGCACCGAGTTAAATTGACAAGGAGGAGAATGTGGTCATTCAAAGCACAATTATTTCAGCCACACTCTTGTTTCTGGAAAATTAATTTTCTTATTAAAGAAAATAAGCCTTGGAGAAAAATCTCGCAAAATTTATTTTTCATAGATATGTCCTTGAGTTACATCTTTTTATGTAAGAGACCTTCAACCTGTACCTCTGTTTTGGGTACAAGAAAACTAAAGAACATCCTTCTGTCTTATTATCCTTAAACACATCAAGGAGTACTTATTCAAAGAATTTTTCCTCTGGAAAAATATACTTGGAGAGAAGCTTAGAGCTGCTGACCAGCTAAATTATCTTTAACTTATTTATACTCTGTTCTCTCGTTGCGCTAGCAACTAAGAAAATTACTGCAGCCTTATACAAGGCATGATGAACATTTTGATTTGCCATGTCTGAATCCATGTTCTTAGAAGTTTAAGGCACTTAAACTTAGATGGCCTTTCCTCAGAGGAGACATCTTTTGGGAGGGTGATTGTAACGGATCAATTAACAGGTTCAACATTTGACTTCAATTCACTCTTCACTGGTGCTTCAGGAGAGGAGGCATTTTCTAATTGCCTGAACAGATGGCTTGGAAGCAAAGTGCTTGCACCCTAACCCTAGCTTGCACCTTCAACAGCTCATCTACAGTTCCACATCTAGGTGAAATCATAATTGCTTCAAAATAAAAAAAAAAAAAAAAAAAAAA